>SJYT01013529.1:62724-82340 GCA_006410635.1 Cephalophus harveyi | reverse complement strand
TATCAGTTTCAGTACTGACAGATTCATATTCCACTTGTTTAGAAAATCTTTGAATTGGAAGAAAGCTAATCCTTTCTGTGGAAACTTTGCAATTGCACATTTGCTTGCTTATCACACCCTATTGGGTGTGGTCTTCCCCAGGTTTTAAAAACAAGCACATATTTGTCTTGTGGCACAAACTGAGCAACTGAGTCACTGATTTTTGAATACGTAAGGATACAGATTTCATATTTTTTCAAATATTGGAACAACAATATCATCCAGAACTAAATGTGCATTTTAGTACTTAAAAATAGCATAATAATAATAATAGATACTGGAAATGGTGTCACAGTGCCACTTTTTGATCCTTTTCCTGCTCCTTTTTAGCTTTCTGTTTCCTGGACTTGTGATTCCAGTTTGTATAATCATGTATTAATGTCAAGTGCGTGATACACTATGCAGACTTGTGAGTTGGCTTGAGAACTTACCTACTTTTTTAGTTCTTTGAGGAGGTACTTTCTTACCTTCAAGCAACTGCCATAAAATGGACTTTTGCAACATGTCTATTACCTAATTTAATATGCAGTTCTTATCTATATTATAACAAAAAGGTTTGACAGAAAGTTAGTAAACAAGAATGAGAAAACTAAGTTGCAACACCCAAATTGATAGCCCTCACTGGAAGCTTATTGGAGTGGGCATATTCTGCTAAGTGATGGTGCTATTTGATAAAACTCACGAAGCCAGCCAGGCACATTGCATAAACATGGCCTTGGCTGTGAACAAACTGCACGTACAAGGAATGATATTCCCTAGTCACACCCATGTTGGTGTACCTTTTCTTGAGTTTCCTGTTTCCTAAGTGATGTGTGAAATTGCTTTATTTAAGGTAAAAAATAGTCAACTAGCAGCAGTTTCTTACAGCTCAGTCTACAATTTGTTTCATGAATACTACTTTTAGCATCTCGTTCTCTCCCAGTATTTTGGGTAATATTTATAATAAAAATAAGCATTGTTTATCTCTTACTGTCACTCCCATCTCAAGTTATAGGAATAGAAATTTAATTAATAAAAGTCAACATCTGGAATTAGATGTTGGCAGGGGGTGTCAAAAGAGGCTGCCTTTGTGTGGAGGTTTCTGCTGTGTTCCCAATCTAGAATTTTACGGCTGGCTATACATTAGGTAAGGGTTTCAAGACATTTGTGGCTGTCCTTGACATCCTGTTTACCATTTTCCCCAGTCATATTACACAAGCCCCAAATCATCCAAGTTAGAGATCAATATCTAGTCCTATCTGGGGCATATTTCATCTGGAGAAGGAAATGGCAACCCACTCCAATATTCTTGCCTAGAGAATCCCATGGACAGAGGAGCCTGGCGGGCTACAGTCCATGGGGTCGCGGGAGTTGTACGCGACTTAGTGACCACACCACCACCACCACCACCACTGGGGCATATTCATCTATAGTTGAAAAAAATCCCGTGTACCACTGTTAGGTCTGAAAATAGGCTTCATTATAAGAGAATTACATTCTGAGTCCAATAAGAAAAGATCAGTCAGCTTGGTGCAAAATTTCACATGGAACTTTGCTCAATGTTATGTGGCAGCCTGGATGGAAGGAACTGGGGGAGAATGGATACAAATATATGTACGGCTAAGTCCCTTAGCTGTTCACTTGAAATTATCCCAACATTGTTAATCGGCTATACTCCAGTACAAAATTAAAAAGTTAAAAAAATTTCAGCTATTTTAAGGAAGGAATAATAGTTTTGAATCATTCTTTTAATTCTGTTATTTCAAAAATATTTATCTTAGTAACTCAAAAGGTGCTGTTTTATAACATTGTTTGAATATATTTTTCCCTGTGCAATATTTCCCTTTGTGTGTGGCATTAACTTTGTAGTATTTAAAATAAAGGCAAGAACTGTAATTAAGTTCTGATGTTTTATTAAAAAATGTATGCTGTGGTTCTATGACATGCATAAACTAGGTTTTAAACTTCAAATCTCATTTTTGTCTGAGGCCCTTATCTAGACTATCAAACAAAAATAAAATGATAGTGAATAATAAAAAATTCAACGACAAATAAATGTCATGTGTTCGTTTATATTAGAGAAAATTTCTTTCCAGAACGTAGTCACAGTGCCATTGGAAGAAACGCTTTCAGGACACAGCAGGCATTTCTTCCCAGTGTCAGTTCTTCGCCCAGACAGACAGCAGATGGCGCTGCGCTTCCCCTTTTGCCTGCCTTTAGGGATGGGACCAGAACCCAGTTTTGCAGAGCTGAGCTGAAGATCGTAAACATATTCAGAATTGGATGAACAAATGAAACTACGCATTTAGCATCATAATTCACCTCACTTTATACCGATCTGTGCTCTCAAGGACATAGTTTTCGTTATCTTTGATCTAGGGGGCTTAATGCATTGCATTAACAGGGCTCATTACCGCTAAGAGAACTGGCTGCTTGTCAGGAAAAAGGGCCCGATTGTTGAGGTGGGAGATTAAAAGTCTGTTCTCAGCAACACCCAACGAACACCAAGAAAAGGATGCTGTCTTCTTCCTTGTCCAATTTGCATTTGTTAAGGGTCCCTTGGTGCTTGGTGGTGAGCTGCCAAGTGGTGACTTGTAACTTTGAGAAGTTTGTGGTTAAGGTGGTGACCCATAGACATTTAGTCAAAATGATTTTCTGCCCGTTGATACTAAACAACCAGCTTCGTTTTGCAGTGTTCCAGCATTACTGTGCTGCTGCTGCCGCTGCTAAGTCACTTCAGTCATGTCCGACTGTGTGTGACCCCATAGATGGCAGCCCACCAGGCTCCCGCAGCCCACCAGGCTCCCGCATCCCTGGGGTTCTCCAGGCAAGAACACTGGAGTGGGTTGCCATTTCCTTCTCCAATGCATGAAAGTGAAAAGTGAAAGTGAAGACACTCAGTTGTATCCGACTCTTAGCGACCCCATGGACTGCAGCCTACCACGTTCCTCTGTCCATGGGATTCTCCAGGCAAGAGTACTGGAGTGGGTTGCCATTGCCTTCTCCGATTACTGTGCTAATTGCAGCTAATGCTCATCAGCAATCTTTCCTCTCTTTAGTCTTTTGGTCTATGTCTATTTCTTCTTCTGGGTCTGTTTCTTTAGTTAAATTTCACTTATTGACCTTGGCAAACAAGTATGATCAGCTGTGTTTCCTTAAATAATTGAATGAAAATGCTTTTTGTGGGAAAATGATAACAGTTCAGTATCATAATCATGTAATTTTCAGCTAGGTAAGATCTTAAGAGATTATTTCACTTAACTGGCTAAATAATATGGTGAGAAAGTGATGCCTAGACATGTACAAGGGTTCTCTCAAGTGCCTCTAGACTCAGAGTGAGAACTTTGACCCATGGTTCTTAAGCAGTCTAACAAGCCACTTTACATTATGCTTTATTGCATTTTAAAACAGGTTCAGATCAGAAACGTCAAAGTTAATTTCCGTCGCTGACACACTGATCATGGATGGGTTTTGGCAGGTCACATTCATCACACACAGCCTACATGCAAAGGCTTCTCCTGTTTCCTGGCCACAGCCAATGGTCAGTTCTTTGCTCCTGTTCACTTTGCAAGTGCCTAGGCTGCCGAGAGCCCCATTGTATTGGCGTTTGTCAGTGGTCTTCCATAGGCTATCAGGTTGTCGGGAACAGGCTTTTCATCTCACTTCTGTTTGTCTCATTCCCTGTGATTTGTATAGTGCCTGACACCTATTAAGGATTCAAATAGGCTGGTTGAGTAAAGAATGAAATTTTTGTGGAGACTACCTTGAAAATGGCAAACTCGAGGGCTATGAGAAAACCTCCTCCGGCTCTGAACATAGAGACATGCTGGATTTGATGTAAGAGAAATCCTTAACTATAGCTGAGCCTGAAATCAAGAAAAAAAGCCTCAAATACTAAAAATAACCAAAGCCAAAAGTCTGCAGAGAGAGCAGAACAGGACGTGTAAGAGATATATTCAACTAGATGAATATTAAGTGAGTTTATATGCATAGACTCTTTGATGACAGTTCAGTTCAGTTGCTCAGTCGTGCCCGACTCTTTGCGACCCCATGAATTGCAGCACGCCAGGCCTCCCTGTCCATCACCATCTCCCGGAGTTCACTCAGACTCACATTCATCGAGTCCGTGATGCCATCCAGCCATCTCATCCTCTGTCGTCCCCTTCTCCTCCTGCCCCCAATCCCTCCCAGCATCAGAGTCTTTTCCAATGAGTCAACTCTTCACATCAGGTGGCCAAAGTACTGGAGTTTCAGCTTTAGCATCATTCCTTCCAAAGAAATCCCAGGGCTGATCTCTTTCAGAATGGATTGGTTGGATCTCCTTGCAGTCCAAAGGACTTTGATGACAAGGAGTGCTTAAACTGAGCTAGTTTTTATCAGATGAGGAAAGGCCCTGGCACCTGGGTGCAAAAATTTGCGTAATGATTGTGTGCCTTCCCTTTCTTTTGTGTGTCTCCAAAGAGCCATACTAGTTGTTTCAATTAGTAATTGGACATGACTTAGAAACTGAATGACAATATGACAAATATGACATTCTGGAAAAGATGGAAGTATAGAGACAGTAAATAGATCAGTGGTTGTCAAGGAACACGGGTGGAAGGGTAGATGAAAAGGCAGAGTACAGAGAATTTTTAGGGTAGTAAAAGTACTCTGCAGGATACCATAATGGTGAATACATGTCATTATACATTTGTCCCAAGAATGCATAGCACCTTATGGTAACTATGGACTTTGTGTAATTATGACGTGTCCATGTAGTTTCATCCATTTGTAACAAATGTACCACCCTGGTGAAGGATGTAGATAAGCAGGGAGGCAATACATGTGTAGGGGTGGGTGTGTATGTGAAATCTTTATACCTTCCTGGTAATTCTGCTGTGAACTTTAAACTGCTCTAAAAAATTCCCTTAATTTAAAAACAAATAGTCAACATGAACATGACTGTGCAACCTCATTTCCTACAGTGAGCTAGAAACTTATTTATAGTTATTATTGGGGCTTCTTCCAACCCCCTTGCATTGTGTGAGGACCCAGGAGGCTTGAGGGTGCCTAGCTTTCCGGGAAGGACCATGCAGAATCAGTCCAGTGTGCTCACAGCTGGCAATTGCCCTGTCCAAGCCATGTGCCTTGGAGGCAGGCAGCTCTGAGGCTTCTGGATCAGGCCCGGGCACAAGCACCTTGCCCATGTCTGAGCGCTACATTCTGATCTGCCTGAGTCTTAACCACTTGGTCCCCTCTTTCCCTGTAGAACAAATGCAGAGAGAAAAAACACAATGTATGATCATAAAATATTATCTTACCCCACCACAAGTTGGGGTAAGCTCGTCTCTTCTCTCTCCCCCTGTCTCTGGGATGTTGACAAGATTGGATGAGGTGGGGTCTGTGAAGGCACTTTCACAGCAGTATGATGCTGAACAGTGGCGGAGCTGCAGCTCTGGGGAAGGCGCCGTGAGGGGCCAGGTACTGTCCACTGGGCTTTTCCTCCAATACCTAACACATGGTTGTTTTCTTGGGTTGAACACGAGGAGAACTAGTCAGGTTCATCTGTACTTAGGAGTTTGTTGTCCCCAGATACAAACCTTCAAGTCTTAGAATCATGTTCAGTAAGATGAGATGCTCCATGAAAGCATCTGAGGACCGAGTTGAACTGAGTGAACAGCTTGGTCCTACTTTCAATCATTTGCTTCTTCCACTGTGTGTTCGCATTGAAAGACTGGGTCAGAGATGTTGCCTGCACGTCATAAATGGTTCCTCCTTGGTTTGTCCTTCTAGCTATATCTTTCTCTCTTCTTCTTCTTTTTTTTCTTTTTAAGTTCAAGTTTAATCTGATTATGATGCGACTGACTATTAAAGAGAATCACAAGATTTGAAATTACGAGCCATGGCTTCAGTTTGCAGGCCGGCTATATGTGTGTGATCATGGCAAATTGCTTTCTCTGTGTCATTTTGGCTAACAATGAGGTGAAAAGTCAGAAAAGACAAGAAATGAGGTCATGGAAGCACACTGTGAGTGTAACATGCTTGACAGAAATTAGTTATTGTGGCTGACTGTGATTTTTATTGTTACTTTGGACTTGTCTTTGATAGCCTGTGACCACTGTTCAACCAGCAGTTTGTTAGATTGTCTTTTGTCCCTTATCCAAGAATGTTATGATTATAAAAAACAAACCAGCTCTGAAGTCCATGGAAAGGCTTTTCCTGAAGTGAAAGTACATATTTTGAGTTCCTTATAGAGACTGGAGACCCTGCTAGGAAAGGGGTTCAGAGGCCTCTTTAAAACTCTCCCAGGAGCTAGACCTCCCTGGGCTGTCTCCCACTGAGGAAGAGGGGCTTCGACAGTGGTCCAGGGCCAAAGAAGTTCCCAGGAATACAGCTGGGCTGCAAGGCTCCAGGGCAGGCCTTTCTGAGTGGACATGGGGCCAGAAGTTTACATGCTTGGAAGTTCTCCTCCGCCTGGATGGTTTCTTCTCCCTGTTAGCCCAGGAGGCTGGTGTTACGTGACAGGCTTGAGCCACTTCCAATTTGCTGCAGGTGACTTGGAGGGACTCCTGCCCTCTGTTGCGTAGGGGCTGGATAACCCCAGAATTTATCCTCCCTAGCTGGGTGTGTGGGCTTCCCTTGTGGCTCAGCTGGTAAAGAATCTGCCTGCAATGCAGGAGACCTGGGTTCATCCCCTGGGTTGGGAAGATCCCCTGGAGAAGAGAATGGCTACCCACTCCAATATTCTGGCCTGGAGAATTCCATGGACCTGGATGTGTAGGGAGGGCATCTTATAATAATTATACTCATCTTATACTAATAATTTTGTCAAGATGATCTAGCAGTGAGGCTTAGGGAAGGCTTTTCTCTTCTTCAGCATCTTTTTTCTGAATGTCTTCTTTCCACAGAGTGGTGAAACTTCAAGACCTGAGATCAGAGGGTGGACCATGGACGTCTCCCGGCTTCAGCTTTTGGTCCAAGTACACCAGGGTTAGGCTTCCACATAAGGCTTATGGCCAGGACTGAGAGTGACCAGCAGTGGACATGTAACTAGCCTTGACTTCTGTCTACCTCAGGGGCCCATCTGGAGCTAAGGGCTGGCCTATGGTCAGATGGGCATCAGACATCCCCGTTACCATTCCCTGTATCACAAACTTTCCTGGGGACATAAAATGAACAATAATCATAAGAGCTAATGACACCACCCTTATGGCAGAAAGTGAAGAGGAACTAAAAAGCCTCTTGATGAAAGTGAAGGAGGAGAGTGAAAAGGTTGGCTTCAACATTCAGAAAATGAAGATCATGGCATCTGGTCCCATCACTTCATGGGAAATAGATGGGGAAACAGTGGAAACGGTGTCAGACTTATTTTTCTGGGGCTCCAAAGTCACTGCAGATGGTGACTGCAGCCATGAAATTAAAAGACGCTTACTCCTTGGAAGGAAAGTTATGACAAACCTAGATAGAATGCTCAAAAGCAGAGACATTACTTTGCCAACAAAGGTCCGTCTAGTCAAGGCTATGGTTTTTCCAGTAGTCATGTATGGATGTGAGAGTTGGACTGTGAAGAAAGCTGAGCGCCAAAGAATTGATGCTTTTGAACTGTGATGTTGGAGAAAACTCTTGAGAGTCCCTTGGACTGCAAGAAAATCCAACTAGGCCATCCTAAAGGAGATCAGTCCTGGGTGTTCATTGGAAGGACTGATGCTAAAGCTGAAACTCCAATATTTTGGCCACCTCATGTGCAGAGTTGACCCACTGGAAAAGACCGTAATGCTGGGAAGGATTGGGGGCAGGAGGAGAAGGGGACGAAAGTGGATGAGATGGTTGGATGGCATCACTGACTTGATGGACATGGTTTGGATAGACTCCAGGAGTTGGTGATGGACATGGAGGCCTGGTGTGCTGAGATTCATGGGGTTGCAAAGCATCGGACATGACTGAGCGACTGAACTGAACTGAACACATATCTGACATTTACTAAGCAAGTTTGCTAAGCATTTCACATGGATTATTTCACTTAATTCATTTAATCATTTCTCCAGGGAAGTTATCACTGTGTCCATTTGGCAGATGAGGAGAGGATAAGTTGTCAAGGCCACACAGCTAATAAATGGCAGATCTGGACTTGAATCTGGGGTCTGCCTCTACAATAAGCTGTTAATCATGATACCGTCAGTCATAGGCCCTGCCTTGAAGGGTTTATGAACTCGGGGAGGCAGTGAGCCATGAACTAGGCTATACTGTAAAAAGCTCTGCTGTAGAGCCATATCCTTGTTAGAACAGGAACACAGCCAGGAGGCAACTCCACTGCCAGAGAAACCAGCAGAGACGTGACATTTCTAACCTTCTTTCTTCCTTTGTATTGTCTGGCTTCTACTAGTATCTCAGGAAGCTGACTTTCCTATACTTGCTCCTTCAGCCTGGCAGTGTATTTAGGCTTCTCCCCGACTCCTCCAGCTTCTCCTTAGAGGTGGGAACCCCTCCACTCTTGCCTGTGTTTCCTTCTATAGCCAGGTGCCTGGAAATTCATGAGGTAGAGGTCACGAGAAAACCATGTGAGGGGAGACATTTTAACAAATGTCTTCATGTATTCTGCCTGAAAATGTTTTCCCACATTTCACTTAGGGATGCCTTCCTAACTAATTTGTGCTGAAACTCAGGGCTGGAAATATATTTTAAAGATATGCCTGATCATTTTCCTAGTCTTAGATAAATGATGCATCAAAGCAACAACAAAAATAGACGCAGCAGAAATGGGTCAGCTTACAAAATTTGTCATATAGCAAACATTTACATGCTCTTTTGCTTTTTAAAGTAAGAGTCTTATCTCTGAAGACACTGATACTTTAAATCAAAGCATGTCTCCTAGGGTACTTGGTAAAAATCCAGGTACACGCACCCGATCCAGACCTGTTAAATAAACATTTTGCGGGGAATAGGGTCTAGGAATCCATATTTAAACATGATTTCAAGTGATTTCTTTTAATGCCAACTAAAATTTGAAAACCACTGCTTTAAATTGGTCTTCCTAGGTGGCACTAGTGGTAAAAAAAAAAACCGCCTGCCAATTCAGGAGACATAAGAGACACGGGTTCAATCCCTGGGTTAGGAAGATCCCCTGGAAGAGGGTGTGGCAACCTGCTCCAGTATTCTTGCTTGGAGAATCCCATGGACAGAGGAGCTTGGTGGGCTACAGTCCATATGGTTGCAAAGAGTTGGACACTACTGAAGTGACTTAGCACGTATGCACACTCTAAATTAATTAGTTGATTAATCCAGCCATTGAATATTTACTAAGCCCCATGCTCTGCCATTCACTGCATGGGTTATAAAGACAGGGAACCTCTGTTTTAAGCACTTTCATTTCAGCTGGTGACATGTAGGGAGGGTTCATGAGAAATTCAGCTATTTAACCACTCTATGGATTCCTGAGAAATCTGTATGCAGGTCAAGAAGCAACAATTAATACCGGACATGGAACAAGGGACTGGTTCCAAATTGGGAAAGGAGTACTTCAAGGCTATATATTGTCATCCTGCTTATTTAACTTTTATGCAGAGTACATTATGTGAAATGCTGGACTGGATGAAGCACAAACTANAGAAATCTGTATGCAGGTCAAGAAGCAACAATTAATACCGGACATGGAACAAGGGACTGGTTCCAAATTGGGAAAGGAGTACTTCAAGGCTATATATTGTCATCCTGCTTATTTAACTTTTATGCAGAGTACATTATGTGAAATGCTGGACTGGATGAAGCACAAACTAGAATCAAGATTGCCAGGAGAAATATCAATAACCTCAGATATGCAGATGATGCCACCCTTATGGCAGAAAGTGAAGAAGAACTAAAGAGCCTCTTGATGAAAGTGAAAGAGGAGGGTGAAAAAGCTGGCTTAAAACTCAACCTTCAAAAAACGAAGATCATGGTGTCCAGTCTCATCACTTCATTGCAAGTAGATGGGGAAATAGTGACAGATTTTACTTTCTTGGGCTCCAAAATCACTGCAGATGGTGAATGCAGCCATGAAATTAGAAGATGCTTGCTCCTTGGAAGAAAAGCTATGACCAACCTATACAGCATATATACAGCAGAGACATCATTTTACCAATAAATGTCTGTCTAGTCAAAGCTATGGTTTTTCCAGTAGTCATGCATGGATGTGAGAGTTGGACCGTAAAGAAAGATGAGCATGGAAGAATTGATGCCTTTGAACTGTGGTGTTAGAGATGTCTTTGGAGAGTCCCTTGGACTGCAAGGAGATCCAACCAGCTAATTCTAAAGAAAATCAGTCCTGAATATTAATTGGAAGGACTGATGCTGAAGCTGAAACTCCAATACTTTGGCCACCTGGTGTGAAGAACTGACTCATTGGAAAAGACCTTGAGCGACTGAACTGAACTGAACACATATCTGACATTTACTAAGCAAGTTTGCTAAGCATTTCACATGGATTATTTCACTTAATTCATTTAATCATTTCTCCAGGGAAGTTATCACTGTGTCCATTTGGCAGATGAGGAGAGGATAAGTTGTCAAGGCCACACAGCTAATAAATGGCAGATCTGGACTTGAATCTGGGGTCTGCCTCTACAATAAGCTGTTAATCATGATACCGTCAGTCATAGGCCCTGCCTTGAAGGGTTTATGAACTCGGGGAGGCAGTGAGCCATGAACTAGGCTATACTGTAAAAAGCTCTGCTGTAGAGCCATATCCTTGTTAGAACAGGAACACAGCCAGGAGGCAACTCCACTGCCAGAGAAACCAGCAGAGACGTGACATTTCTAACCTTCTTTCTTCCTTTGTATTGTCTGGCTTCTACTAGTATCTCAGGAAGCTGACTTTCCTATACTTGCTCCTTCAGCCTGGCAGTGTATTTAGGCTTCTCCCCGACTCCTCCAGCTTCTCCTTAGAGGTGGGAACCCCTCCACTCTTGCCTGTGTTTCCTTCTATAGCCAGGTGCCTGGAAATTCACGAGGTAGAGGTCACGAGAAAACCATGTGAGGGGAGACATTTTAACAAATGTCTTCATGTATTCTGCCTGAAAATGTTTTCCCACATTTCACTTAGGGATGCCTTCCTAACTAATTTGTGCTGAAACTCAGGGCTGGAAATATATTTTAAAGATATGCCTGATCATTTTCCTAGTCTTAGATAAATGATGCATCAAAGCAACAACAAAAATAGACGCAGCAGAAATGGGTCAGCTTACAAAATTTGTCATATAGCAAACATTTACATGCTCTTTTGCTTTTTAAAGTAAGAGTCTTATCTCTGAAGACACTGATACTTTAAATCAAAGCATGTCTCCTAGGGTACTTGGTAAAAATCCAGGTACACGCACCCGATCCAGACCTGTTAAATAAACATTTTGCGGGGAATAGGGTCTAGGAATCCATATTTAAACATGATTTCAAGTGATTTCTTTTAATGCCAACTAAAATTTGAAAACCACTGCTTTAAATTGGTCTTCCTAGGTGGCACTAGTGGTAAAAAAAAAAACCGCCTGCCAATTCAGGAGACATAAGAGACACGGGTTCAATCCCTGGGTTAGGAAGATCCCCTGGAAGAGGGCGTGGCAACCCGCTCCAGTATTCTTGCTTGGAGAATCCCATGGACAGAGGAGCTTGGTGGGCTACAGTCCATATGGTTGCAAAGAGTTGGACACTACTGAAGTGACTTAGCACGTATGCACACTTTAAATTAATTAGTTGATTAATCCAGCCATTGAATATTTACTAAGCCCCATGCTCTGCCATTCACTGCATGGGTTATAAAGACAGGGAACCTCTGTTTTAAGCACTTTCATTTCAGCTGGTGACATGTAGGGAGGGTTCATGAGAAATTCAGCTATTTAACCACTCTATGGATTCCTGAGAAATCTGTATGCAGGTCAAGAAGCAACAATTAATACCGGACATGGAACAAGGGACTGGTTCCAAATTGGGAAAGGAGTACTTCAAGGCTATATATTGTCATCCTGCTTATTTAACTTTTATGCAGAGTACATTATGTGAAATGCTGGACTGGATGAAGCACAAACTAGAATCAAGATTGCCAGGAGAAATATCAATAACCTCAGATATGCAGATGATGCCACCCTTATGGCAGAAAGTGAAGAAGAACTAAAGAGCCTCTTGATGAAAGTGAAAGAGGAGGGTGAAAAAGCTGGCTTAAAACTCAACCTTCAAAAAACGAAGATCATGGTGTCCAGTCTCATCACTTCATTGCAAGTAGATGGGGAAATAGTGACAGATTTTACTTTCTTGGGCTCCAAAATCACTGCAGATGGTGAATGCAGCCATGAAATTAGAAGATGCTTGCTCCTTGGAAGAAAAGCTATGACCAACCTATACAGCATATATACAGCAGAGACATCATTTTACCAATAAATGTCTGTCTAGTCAAAGCTATGGTTTTTCCAGTAGTCATGCATGGATGTGAGAGTTGGACCGTAAAGAAAGATGAGCATGGAAGAATTGATGCCTTTGAACTGTGGTGTTAGAGATGTCTTTGGAGAGTCCCTTGGACTGCAAGGAGATCCAACCAGCTAATTCTAAAGAAAATCAGTCCTGAATATTAATTGGAAGGACTGATGCTGAAGCTGAAACTCCAATACTTTGGCCACCTGGTGTGAAGAACTGGCTCATTGGAAAAGACCCTGATGCTGGGAAAGATTGAAGGCAGGAGGAGAAGGGGACAACAGAGGATGAGGTGGTTGATGGCATCACTGACTCGATGGCCATGAGTTTGAGCAAGCTCTGGGAGTTGGTGATGGACAGGGAGGTCTGGCGTGCTGCAATTCATGGGGTCACAAAGAGTCAGACACAACTGAGTGACTGAACTGAACTGATGGATTCTAGAAGCTCTTGACTGACTATGAGAGGAATGCAATGAGAGGCTGGTAAACAAGCTTCTTGGATGAAATGCTGGAGAAGACTGAGATGTCAGTTTGAGAATCACTGGTAACATACTGTCAAGCAGGGTCAAAGGTGAACCCTGAATTCTAGAAGCACTGAGAAGGCAATCAGGGAGTCCTCCTCCAGGGAGCTCAGCGTGCTCTCTGGGGCCCCAGGCGGCAGTAGGCCTGGAGAGGTATTTGGTGCTGCTTAGCAAGTGTCTCCTAGTTCCATGCCAGATGCCAAGGGAACTCAAAAATACCTGGAAGAGCTGGGCTCACTGACTGTGGAATTCTGGCTGTGTGAGAACCTGACCCTGCCCAGCGAGAGAGAAGCAGCTGCCACAGTAGCGATGGAAAACCATGAAGAACCTTTGATTTGCATGTGTCTACAGGTGTCAGTTCAGTTCAATGAACTGATAAAATTGATTTTCTCACTGCATTGACTGCTTGTCATACTGGATCGCTGAGGTGATTGACTGGTTCAGCATCTTGCAGATATAGCTACAAACTCCAGTGATTCGGTCACATTCTAAATAATAAATTGTAGAAATGCTTGGTTTAACTAATCTAAGAAAGCTGTAAGTTTAGTAACAAATAGCGAGGACTCACTCAACCAGTGGCATTGGCAAATACTTGATATTGGGTAACAGGGAACTCACCTGAACTCTACCCTGATTTGACTTTGAGGATACTATGAGTGATAACTAAAGAAATTAGATCTGTTCTACTTCACATGCAATAGGTTAGCTGATTGGGGTTTTAAAAAATCTACTGTAACTACCTTCAAATTTTGTGAGTCATTATGGCGCTGACTGAAAGTTGGGATCAAATTGTGATGGGCCCTTAAATGCCAATCAAGAGGACTTTTTTTCCGTAAAGCACCACACTTTTGCCTGAATTGCCAGACGCCCATTTGAAAATTTCAATCTGTGTAGAAAACAAATACTCTTTGCTTTCAAGTAGGATATGCATGATGAGAACTCTCAAATGACATTAGTCCCACTCATACAGCATTAGTGAAATCCCTGTCATTAGGAAATGTTATTTTATATAAAAAATTGATAATAGGATACAAAGATGCTAATATGATTAGGTGATGAGCTGATAATGGGAATTCTTTTCATATCAGTGATTTTCATTTGTCACCAGCAAAGCTGATCTCCCTAATATGATATGATATTATAATAAAACTCAGGCAGAGAGTCAGCAGTGAAATTTATGATGCAAAAGAAAAGTCAATAGCATTATAAATCTTAGAAACTGATTATATTTCAGCTGTCAATGTTCTTGGCTGGAAAATCTCCTTCAATTCTCATGTCTTAGTCTTATTTACTTTAGTGATACCGAGCAAGGAAATGAAATAGATTTAAATCTTTATCTAAGGATAACTTTAATGAGTAACAGTCAATTCCACATGGCCCGGTTTTTTCTGGAATTGAGCTGCATGAGTTGCTTGTATATTTTTGAGATTAGTTGTTTGTCAGTTGCTTCATTTGCTATTGTTTTCTCCCATTCAGAAGGCTGTCTTTTCACCTTGCTTATAGTTTCCTTTGTTGTGCAGAAGCTTTTAATTTTAATTAGATCCCATTTGTTTATTTTTGCTTTTATTTCCAGTATTCTGGGAGGTGGATCATAGAGGATCCTGCTGTGATTTATGTTGGAAAGTGTTTTGCCTATGTTCTCCTCTAGGAGTTTTATAGTTTCTGGTCTTACGTTTAGATCTTTAATCCATTTTGAGTTTATTTTTATGTGTGGTGTTAGAAAGTGATCTAGTTTCATTCTTCTACAAGTGGTTGACCAGTTTTCCAAGGACCACTTGTTAAAGAGATTGTCTTTACTCCATTGTATATTCTTGCCTCCTTTGTCGAAGATAAGGTGTCCGTAGGTGTGTGGATTTATCTCTGGGCTTTCTATCTTGTTCCATTGATCTATATTTCTGTCTTTGTGCCAGTACCATACTGTCTTGATAACTGGCTTTGTAGTAGAGCCTGAAGTCAGGCAGGTTGATTCCTCCAGTTCCATCCAATTAAATGTACATTTAAATGCAAGTGTATAGTTGGCAGGGTATAGTCAGAAGAATCTAATTCTATGGGATATAAACCTATTTTTCTCTGATATCATGGTTTTAAGTAATAAACGGTTGTCTGAAGGTATGGGACAATCATTTGAGTATCATTAAAGGTGAATTCTTCTTTTCAGTTACAATATAGTGTGGCCAATGAGCATTTTTAGAAAAGAAGTTCTCTGAGTAGGGAGGGGGGCAAAGACAATGAGATTCATTTGAACCACTCATTCAACCAGCATCTTTTGAGTTTAAACAAAACTGTATAAGAAATTCACATCAAAGTCATGACTAGATGACTGATGTGACTATCAGCGTACTGGAGAAATTCTCAAAGGGACCGACAGTCCTGGCAAGTTGTTTCTAGTTTGATGGCACTAATAGAATAGGAAATGCACCAGAATGGGAATGTTAGGTGACATTTTCCCTTCTAGCTTATACATTAAGAAAATGTAAGTAAATAAAAGTTACTTTCAACAATATAACATATACTGTATGTAATAAGGTGTGAAAGTCTTCCTATGAGTCTAATTTCCGTGGCTAATACACTGTGTATAAATTGTTTTTCAACATTATTAACGTGCTAGTGCTAAGTTGTGTCAATTATTTCTGACTCTTTGTGACCCGAGAAACCATCACCCGCCAGGCTCCTCTGTCCATGGGATTCTGCAGGCGAGAATAATGGAGGAGGTTGCCGTCTCCTCCTCCAGGGCATCTTCCTGACCTAGGGGATCACACTTGCATCTCCTGCCTTGGCAGGCGGGTTCTTTTCCACTAGTGCCACCTGGGAAGCCCATCAGCCTTCTGCCAGCCTTTAAAAAAGTTTTATATTGGAGAGCTTTGTTGGAAGATTTTCCTACCCATGACCAGGATTATGACACCCACAGAACGGTCTATGAAACTTTCATAAATGTTTTTCCCCTCAGAGTCTCTAAACACTTTATAAAGCAGATTCTGAGGTTCCTCTCACGTGCATAACTCTTGCTGTCGTCAGACTATGGGAACAAAACCCCATGCATAGTGTTTACTGAACCACTTCATCTCATGAGATAGTTACTTGCATAGTTTATGGCCAGAGGGTACCCTTCCTTTCTTCCAATAATAGATTTGAATTTAACAAAATTTCCACTCCTGCAGTGAGCTTCTGGCTGGGCTGAACTTGGGTTTAATTGGGCTGAGCTTGGGTCAGAAGCCACACCAGCGCAGGTTTCTACTCCAGGCAGCGAACAGTTGCTTGAAATAGTAAGAGGAACAGCCCCAAGGAGGCCAGCAGGATCTTTTCTGTGAACGTTCAGTGCTTTGGTGATTTGACCTTTGTCTTCTGCCCAGTATGATTTCCTACCTCCCACTTATTTAATCTACTGTTGTTACCCCACCTCATGCGAAGAGCTGACTCATTGGAAAAGACTCTGATGCTGGGAGGGATTGGGGGCAGGAGAAGAAGGGGATGGCAGAGGATGAGATGGCTGGATGGCATCACCGACTCAATGGACGTGAGTTTGAGTGAACTCCGGGAGTTGGTGATGGACAGGGAGGCCTGGTGTGCTGTGATTCACGGGATCGCAAAGAGTTGGACACGACTGAGCAACTGAACTGAACTGAACCCTAACTGCACAGGTTGAATTCAGAAGTTCTTTTGGTTCTTGTATTGGCCTGCAGCCCCCTCTTCCCCTTGCATTCCTGGGCTTCAACCCTAATTTTCCCAATATGCAGTCACATACTGGCTTTAACTCATCATGTATTAGAGTCCACTTCTGCCTCTTGGTCAATTTTGTCCCAAGAAATGTGGCAAGTGGGCCAGAACTGACTCACCATATGTAATTAATATGTAGTAGCTGACTCCCAACTTACTTGTCAGGTCTGGGCTTTTAAGAATTTTTGAAAAAAGATACTTGATGATAATAGGGCTACTTTTTCAGTTTTTCATTTTCTTCCATCAATGTCATGTCCCTTAAATTTTGTTCAACATTAGTAAAATTTTTTTGCCTAAGCAAATATTAAAATTCATCTTTCCAGTAAGTTTCTACCTGTAGACACTTCCCAGCCACAGCATGGTCCAGCATTTTAGCAGACCTGCCATTAAAATACAGTAGAAGATGAAATGAGGGAAAGGATAGGGGTGGGGGGAGGGAGTCAGTAGAAAGAGAGAGCCAATTAGAGCTGTGCACCCCAACGTTCTGGAATCTACAAGGGCTCACTATTTCTGAGCATTGAGCAATCAGCTGTGCATTTTCCTATGCAATCCTTGAAACCACTCTGTTAAGTCCTTTTCTATCACCAATTTAGAGGTAGAGATTGAGGCTTGTGATTTTCTCAAGGCTACGTAACCAATAGGTGTCTATTTAAATTTAGAGCTGTCTGACAGCAGAGCTTGAACTCCTAATCATCTTGTTAAATTGCTTATACATTTTTATGAGCTGATTGAAAAATATTTAATGACTAAAATTTGCTAAGAATTCAATATGCCCTTCAATAAATTTGTATTATAGCTATTACACATAGAATAACTTGAAACCCAGCAGTTCTCCCACCCAGAAGCTAAGTCTAATCATTGTCGCTTGAATCAGGCTAGCCCCGTGAGTTGCTTGACCAATAGAATGAGGAGGAAATGACACTGTGTGGTGTCCAAGGCAAGGTCAAAAGAAGCTTTGTTGCTTTCATCTGGCTCTTTGTAACACTCCCTTTTTTGGGGGTGCTACTTTTTGCAACCTTTCCACCCAACCACGAAGCCCAATCTACATGGAGACTCCATGTGTAAGTGTTTCAGCTGACAGCCTCAGCTGAGCTCCTCCTGGCCAAGGGCCAGCAAGCGGCAGCCATGTAAGTGAGCCATCTTGGATGTTCCAGGCCAGTCAAGTTTCTGGGTGACTGCAGACATTCTGACACTCCAGGTAACACCAGATGGAGCAGCAGAAACCCTGGTCAAGCCGCAGAATTATGAGAGAGAAAACATTTTGCTTTAAGCCTCTGTGTTTTGGGGTGGTTGTAATTACTATCACACAATAATCGATAACCGGAACACACATCCTTTGTGGTAATATGCTCTTTGTACACTGTACACAGTGAATGATTGTGTTCATATTGATTCAAGAATTCTTGGCAACAATTCTATAGCTCTGTGAAGTTTCATGGGAAGTTCTCTACAGTGCCACATCCCATGCATATTGGCTGCCTTCAAATCGCTCCTGGTCTCAGACAGTACAATATTATTAACTATCTCATAGGGGCAGAGAAACTCCTGTGAGGTGCTGTGGAAAGTGTGTGTGCAATGTGCACACTCACATACACACACACACAAACATACAGATGACCTCAAATGAACACCATGTATCTGGGTGACATGTGAAAGAAGCAGCCGTTTGGCTTTCTCTCTTCCAAAGACAAGATACAGGCTAAATGATGCATCAGTAAATGCTTTCCACAGGCATTCTTAATAGCTCCAGTTTATGTGCCTATAATTCTAACACGGGCTTTCAGAATGCAATAAACAAAGAACCCAGTGCAACCATTTTATGATATCACTGAAATAGTGCATGTAATTGTTGTCTACTAATCAGAATATCTTAAAAAATACTTGATTATAATGAGTGTTCTGTTTTAAATATTCTTCTTCTTTGAATATTGATTCACTTATATAGAAAGTTTTAAATTTATTCTTTTAAAAACATGATCAGAACCCTTAAGCTCTGCTTATATTCTTTTGGATTTAATGATAGCTAGTACTTTTTGAGCACCTATGTGCTTGGTAAAGAACCCGCCTGCAATGCAGGAGACCCCGGTTGGATTCCTGGGTGGGGAAGATCCGATGAAGAAGGGATAGGCTACCCACTCCAGTATTCTTGGGCTTCCCTTGTGGCTCAGCTGGTAAAGAATCCACCCGCAGCACGGGAGACCTGGGTTCGATCCCTGGATTGGGGAGATCCCCTGGAGAAGAGAAAGGCTGCCCACTCCAGTGTTCTGGCCTGCAGAATTCCGTGGACTATATAGTCCATGGGGTCGCAAAGAGTCAGACATGACTTGAGTGACTCTCGCTTTCACGTGCCCTACATCATGCTGAATCCTTACACAATCTTGCGAGTTAATTATTGTGAAAATCGCTCAGTCGTGTCCAACTCTTTGTGACCCCATGGACCATACAGTCTATGGAATTTTCCAGGCCAGAATACTGGAGTGGATACCCTTTCCCTTCTCCAGGGGATCTTTCTAACCCAGGGATCAAACCCAGGTCTCCCGCACTGCAGGTGGATTCTTTACCAACTGAGCTACAAGCGAAGCCCAAGAATACTGGAGTAGGTAGCCTATCCGTTCTTCAAAGGATCTCCCCAACCCAGGAATTGAGCTGGGGTCTCCTGCATTACAGGCAGATTCTTTACCAACTGAGCTATCAGGGAAGCCCCTTTATAGACAGTAAAACTGAGTCTTAGAGAGTGAGATCACTTGTCCAAGGTTACTCAGTTATTAAATGCAGGGCTGGGATTTGAACCACAGGCTTTCTGATTTCAGAGCCATATGCTCTTGCTGTCTTCCGATGACTGCATCTCCTACTGCCCTTCTAAAAAGCTTATGATTCAAAAGGCACTTTATAATAAAGAGCCAGACTGGAATTGAGGTTTTAAAAGCACTGCCTGCCCTTTGAGGTATAAAACATT
>SJYT01013529.1:48752-62710 GCA_006410635.1 Cephalophus harveyi | reverse complement strand
GCAAAATGTTTTGGGATGGTTGTAATTACTATCACACAATAATCGATAACCGGAACACACATCCTTTGTGGTAATATGCTCTTTGTACACTGTACACAGTGAATGATTGTGTTCATATTGATTCAAGAATTCTTGGCAACAATTCTATAGCTCTGTGAAGTTTCATGGGAAGTTCTCTACAGTGCCACATCCCATGCATATTGGCTGCCTTCAAATCGCTCCTGGTCTCAGACAGTACAATATTATTAACTATCTCATAGGGGCAGAGAAACTCCTGTGAGGTGCTGTGGAAAGTGTGTGTGCAATGTGCACACTCACATACACACACACACAAACATACAGATGACCTCAAATGAACACCATGTATCTGGGTGACATGTGAAAGAAGCAGCCGTTTGGCTTTCTCTCTTCCAAAGACAAGATACAGGCTAAATGATGCATCAGTAAATGCTTTCCACAGGCATTCTTAATAGCTCCAGTTTATGTGCCTATAATTCTAACACGGGCTTTCAGAATGCAATAAACAAAGAACCCAGTGCAACCATTTTATGATATCACTGAAATAGTGCATGTAATTGTTGTCTACTAATCAGAATATCTTAAAAAATACTTGATTATAATGAGTGTTCTGTTTTAAATATTCTTCTTCTTTGAATATTGATTCACTTATATAGAAAGTTTTAAATTTATTCTTTTAAAAACATGATCAGAACCCTTAAGCTCTGCTTATATTCTTTTGGATTTAATGATAGCTAGTACTTTTTGAGCACCTATGTGCTTGGTAAAGAACCCGCCTGCAATGCAGGAGACCCCGGTTGGATTCCTGGGTGGGGAAGATCCGATGAAGAAGGGATAGGCTACCCACTCCAGTATTCTTGGGCTTCCCTTGTGGCTCAGCTGGTAAAGAATCCACCCGCAGCACGGGAGACCTGGGTTCGATCCCTGGATTGGGGAGATCCCCTGGAGAAGAGAAAGGCTGCCCACTCCAGTGTTCTGGCCTGCAGAATTCCGTGGACTATATAGTCCATGGGGTCGCAAAGAGTCAGACATGACTTGAGTGACTCTCGCTTTCACGTGCCCTACATCATGCTGAATCCTTACACAATCTTGCGAGTTAATTATTGTGAAAATCGCTCAGTCGTGTCCAACTCTTTGTGACCCCATGGACCATACAGTCTATGGAATTTTCCAGGCCAGAATACTGGAGTGGATACCCTTTCCCTTCTCCAGGGGATCTTTCTAACCCAGGGATCAAACCCAGGTCTCCCGCACTGCAGGTGGATTCTTTACCAACTGAGCTACAAGCGAAGCCCAAGAATACTGGAGTAGGTAGCCTATCCGTTCTTCAAAGGATCTCCCCGACCCAGGAATTGAGCTGGGGTCTCCTGCATTACAGGCAGATTCTTTACCAACTGAGCTATCAGGGAAGCCCCTTTATAGACAGTAAAACTGAGTCTTAGAGAGTGAGATCACTTGTCCAAGGTTACTCAGTTATTAAATGCAGGGCTGGGATTTGAACCACAGGCTTTCTGATTTCAGAGCCATATGCTCTTGCTGTCTTCCGATGACTGCATCTCCTACTGCCCTTCTAAAAAGCTTATGATTCAAAAGGCACTTTATAATAAAGAGCCAGACTGGAATTGAGGTTTTAAAAGCACTGCCTGCCCTTTGAGGTATAAAACATTTTGTTAGAAGCAATAACAGCCTAATTATAGCAAATTGTCTCCACCTTCACTGTCGCCACTGCACACGGGTCTAGGTTACAAGTTTGAAATTTTACTGATTATTGGTGCATAATTGGCTTCATGTAGATGATAAATGCATTGCTGATTGATTATCATGACTTGGTCATATTTGAAATGTCAAAGTAGAAAATTGAATTGTCGTATTATCGCATGTTCTCATTCAAGCACCAGATAAATATTACAAATGATGATTTTCTACTGAGTACTATATAAAGAATTTATGGAATATTAATAATACTGTTATCCACAACCTTCACGCTTGGTGGATGACCCCAAACTGAAATCATGTTTGACTTTTGAGGAATAAACCTCAAGAACGTTCTGCTTTAGCCCTCTTCTGTTCTGCCTCCAGCTTTATAGTGTAACTGCTCCTAAGGACAATGTCTGCCTCTTGTAGAGAGAACTGGATGATTATGAGCTATCTGACGATGCCTTTTTGCCTCACTCTTTTACTACCCACCATGCTTTGAGCTAGTCAAGGTGTCTGGGGTGAAATCAGATCTTTGCAGAGGATGAAGTAGGTGCTCTGAGCTAGCCGAGGTTCAGTCCCTGGTACTAAAGGTGGTGAAGAGCCTGCCAACTTCAGAAAATGCTGCTGTAAACCATCTGCGGAAGCCAGCGTCTGCTGTCAGCCTTCCCATTTTCTAACGAGTCTGACTTCCGTGCTTTCACTGGATGCTAGGGCTCTCTTTCCACAGACCAGCTAAGGACAAGAGCCTGGGAGGAATCCCTTGAGATAAAAGGCTAGGATAACAGAGCTTAGCCTGTGGAACGCGAGCCTCTGCTTCTGGCCCTTGAAACTATAAAAGAGAACTTCTGATTCTGCAGTTCACCAAAACTGGTCTGTAGCCTGACTCAACCACATGATTTAACTGCTCGTTAGATATATGTAGAATGAAGATACTGCTGGGCTTAATGAGATACAAGTTATTTTAAGATAAAACGGAATGTGTTACCTTTCAGCAGTATGCATTTTCTTAACAGTTACTACAAAAATAACATTATGGAAGATGCATGGATTTTTTTTTTCCCTCCATCTTCTGGAGTCACTGACTGGATTGAGGAAACAATGGTACAATCGCACGTGCTCTGGAGAGCCAGGAGGGCTGCTTGGGGGAGGCAGTTCCTGCTTCCTAAACCTTGCTAGTTGATGAAGCAGTTGAGGAAAACTTGTGTTCCAGTGTTTTTACGATTTCTTTGATCAGACTGAGTGAGGATGCTCCCTGGTTGCTCCAGATTTGTGCCAGGACCAGCTTGATCATTCTTTCAGGTACTGTCACCTTCAGGTTTCCATGGCATAGTGTCCAGATATTTTCCAAACCTCTCTTTCATTTTATACTTTATGCATAGTAGGTGTTCAATAAATGTTTATTAATGGTGGCAAAAAAGCTGCTTCACTACAAATTTGCCTGACATCAAATCATCATTGTTAATCATGTTCATTTTTAGGGGGGTATCTGTAATGTGAATGGAGTATCCCTGGGTTAGAAAGGAAAATCAACGCTTCATAAATGTTATTGAAAATGTCTATTCTGCTCATCCCTCATATTCAGAAAAGAAACAAAATATATTTTAATTTGAATTAGCCACCTGGTGTTTAGAAGTGGCTTATTACAGAGCTTGATCTAAATCTCTGGTATCCATGTTGCTTTCTTACACATCTGTTTGTTTGAAGTGGAAATGCCAAAAGGGTGTGCAGAATCTTTGACATGTAAATAGGCAGTAAACATGAACGAAACCCATGACATGTGTTTTGCAAGCCACCATGCTCTCTCTTGCCTTGTGTTCCACAACTAACATTTCTTCAGTTATTAGTACCAAGGTTTGACTGGCTCCACAGTTAAGCTGTGTGATGGATAACCCTGCTTTGGCTGGCTAACCTGCTGCTGCTGCTGCTGCTGCTGCTAAGCCACTACAGTCGTGTCCGACTCTGTGCGACCCCATAGATGGCAGCCCACCAGGCTCCCCCGTCCCTGGGATTCTCCAGGCAAGAACACTGGAGAGGGTTGCCATTTCCTTCTCCAATGCATGAAAGTAAAAAGTGAAAGTGAAGTTGCTCAGTCATGTCCGACTCTTTGCAACCCCATGGACTGCAGCCTACCAGGCTCCTCCATCCATGTGATAACCTAAGAGCCCAATAAACATTTAGAAGAAATGCCAAACAAAGTGTTGTCTTTGTGACCAAACCTGCTTGGAGCTGGTGCAACTCTTGCCAGACTCCAAGTGTCCCTGGATCACCCTGTCATTAGTACACCCATTTCATGTGACCTAGGGCAGACCAGTGCTCTCAACATCGGTGAGCTTCAGAATCCTCCAGTGACTGTTGAAATGCACAGTACAAAAAAAAAAAAAAAAGTCAAGCTCCGCTCTCCTAGATTATAATTCACTTGATTAGGGGTAGGGCAATATTCATTGGAAGGACTGTTGACTGAAACGCCAATACTTTGGCCACTTGATGCAAAGAGTCTACTTTTTGGAAAAGACTCTGATCCTGGGAAGAAAGACTGAAGGCAAAAGGAGAAGGGGGAGGCAGGAGATGGTTAGATAACATCACCAGCTTAACGGAGACGAGTTTGAGTAAACTCTAGAATAGAGCAGGACAGAGGAGCTTGGAGTGCTACAGCTCATGGGGTTGCAAAGAGTAGGACATGACTTAGCGACTGAACAACAGCAACAATGACAGGAAGTTACGTTTAAACCAACCACCTTGGGTCGTTTTGCGGCTTGTGTTCTGGTGCAAAGGGCTGCAGGTGGGGCAGGGAAGATGGAAACTGGTGCTTTGGAATATGATTAAGATTTGGAGGGAAAAGAAGGCTTTCACAAGTGGGAACTAGTGTGGGTGGAGGTTATAGAGGAGAATGCTAGTTGGAACCATTAATAAGGAAGCCTGAAGTTAGGGGGTGTGGGCTCTGTCTGACAAAACTGGTTCTGAGGCTCCTGCTCCACCACTGATGACCTGTTAGACTTGGACCAGCCACCTCAACCTCTCTGATCCCCAGTCTCCTCATCTCTACAACAATTTAGAATGGCACCTGCCCATTGCCAAGGTTGGTGTGAGGGTGAAATGAGAAAGTGCAATGAATGGGCCTTGGTTCAGTTCAGTTCAGTCCCTCAGTCGTGTCCAACTCTTTGCAACCCCATGGACTGCAGCACGCCAGGCTTCCCTGTCCATCACCAACTCCTAAGCTTGTTCAAACTCATGTCCTTCGAGTTGATGATGCCATCCAACCATCTCATCCTCTGTTGACCCCTTTTCCTCCTGCCTTCAATCTTTCCCAGCATCAGGGTCTTTTCCAATGAGTCAGCTCTTTGCATCAGATGGCCAAAGTATTGGCGCTTCATCTTCAGTATCAATCCTTCCAATGAATATTCAGGGTTGATTTCCTTTAGGATTGACTGGTTTGATCTCCTTGCAGTTAAAGGGACTCTCTGTCAGTTAGGGCCTTCATAAATACTAGCTTTTAAGTGTAAGTGCACACACAAAAATGTTGTATTAAAATTTTCTTTTTCACCCAGTAGTCACAGAATTTATATTTTGAAAATTTTCTTTTCTTTTATTGTTCTGAGAGTCACCAAATCACATGGAGAGGTAGAAAGTATCCAGAGTCTGGTGAAAGTCAACATATTCACTTGGAAAAAAAGAAAAAAAAGGCAATCTCTAAAAATTATATATCTTGAAAGGAGAGCCAGGGCCAAGTTGGGAGAGGGCACAGGCCACAGGCCAGAAGGACTCTAAGTTCTGGCTTTACCACCTGCCTGCTATACAGTATGGGGTAGTCAGGACTCCTCTCAGTGTCTCAGTTCCTGCATAACAAGGTGAGAGGGTGCTAAGGGCTCGCACCGATGGGGCACTGTGAGTGCTTCCGAGGAGGGCATGGGTCCTGGCGTGCGTGCAGTCAGGACTCTGGGGCAGAACTGCCAGCACCTAACTCCATTTCACAGTGATTCATCAGTTTTTTCCATTTTAGTTACTTCATCTATAAAGTGGGGGTAATTATTATCAGACCTATGTCAATGGATTATCATACTCATTATAATAAGTAATTAATACATATGAAGCAATTAGTACATAACAAAATGTTTAAAATAGTGCCGGGGTGCTTAGCAACTGTCAACTGTTCTTATACGGATATATTGTCTATTTGGGAGCACAATATTCCTTTCAGGGAAGTTCTTTTGGGAGGATTCAGGTTAGTCTCAAGTCCTTGCAAAGGACACCCCTTATCGCTCACTGTTTCTCAGGCTGTTATCTTTCTTTCTTTCTGTCCTCACTGTTCTCTCATAATTCCATTACTCTTATTGAGAACCTAATATATGCCAGCAAATCACTTCCATAGCCCCGTCACAGTTAATCTTCGCCACAGCCCCGGGAAGTGTGCATTTTATCGTCTCCACCTGAAGGTCACGTATCTAGTTAAGTGTAGCGACTGCTCGAGAGCACGTGCCGGCACCTCCTTGCTTCCCTCTCTCATAGGCCTTCGCTGTCTGTACTCTTGTTTGTTCTGCCCCCTACCCACCCAGCCTCAGTTCTTCCCTCTTTCTACACTCTTCTCTGGCTGGTCTGTGCTGCTCTGTCTTGGCTTTGATCCCTTGAGGATAGCACTTATTTCCTCTACTGGACCTATGAGCCTCTGTCTCATCCATGTATGTGTCTTTCTGAGATACTGGAAGTTCCTTGAAAAAAGGATCCATGACATCTTCCTAATCGTATAGTTTTATGTCAGACATAGAATGGTAATTATTTGTTTAATGAAATGAAATATGCATGTGTGTTACTTTGCTTCAGCAGTCATGACAGAACACTACAGACTGGGTGGCCTAAACAACAGAAGTTTATTTTCCCACACTTCTGGAGGCTGAAGTCCAAGATCAAGGTGTCAGCAGGTTTGGTGTCTTCTGAGGCTTCTCTCCTTGGCTTGCAGATGGCCACCTTCTTACTGTGCCCCACATGGCCTTGCCTCTGTGCACGCACCCTTGGCATCACTCTGCATGTCTAATTTCCTCTCCTTATAAGGACAGCAGTCGCACTGGATTAGGGCCCACCCTAATGGCCTCATTTAAAGGCCTATTTCTGAATATAATTGCATCCTGAGGTCCTGAGGGATTGGGCTTGAACATTTGAAATTTAGGGGAGAATGATTCAACCCACAACAGTATATATCTTTAAAATAACACACATTAATACTGAGTGTGAAATGCTGATCAAAAATTTAGAGTTTCTATAAATATATGATCTCATATAAATGTATGATCCATATACGAGGAATGCATTGAGAATATCACATACAATATATGGAGATAACCTCAATGAATCCCCTGTATAAGAAGATTTAATGAAAAGTAACTTCATAATTTACTAGGCTGATTACAGAATTTTCCAGGTATCTAACAGGTAGGCTAATGATAGCTATGTGGTCTGCCTGCCTAATCACAGCCCACTGGAAATTGTTAAACATTGCTCTTACAGGATTAGTTGGCAGGTATATCATAGATCAATAAGGCCTAACTGCCCACCCAGCTCTACTCCCTCCCTCCAGGTGTCACATCAGCAGGTGTGAATCAGATTAGTAATTTGTGATGGAAACTGAATGCAATCAATTATACAATTTTGAGCTGTTCACATTTAATTCCATTAAATTATATCACTAAACTAGCCCACATGAAGTACTGAAAATAAGACAGGAGTAAACGTGCATAAAGGCCTTTCACTGGGAAAATACAGTTATGAGAGAGGGGTATAAGAGTATGGTGGTTTGATTCCTCCAGGCCTGGGTATGAATCCTACTAAGTGAATCTGTCCCTTAGTAGTTGTATGACTTTTTTCAAGTTTCTTAACAACTTATTGAGCAGAAAGGTATTAATACATCTTTTGTTACTTGAATGTTATTGAGCAGAGTGTTTCAATATTCTCTTACATAACAAATCTCTGACCATAGGGGTTAATTTCTGCAAAAATTCCCTGGTCAGTAATGTGTTAACTGGATGAATGCTCAGTTTCCTCACCTGAAAAGTGAGAATAATAATGGTCACTGCATATATTTGTTGTGAGAATTAAATAAGATGATGAAAGAAAAAAACAATTGTCGGGTATGTGAAAAGCATGAAAGCAAGAACATTGTCTCTTTTCTTCATAGCTGTATCCCTGGTGTTTACAACAAGGCTGGAAAATGGAAGTGCTATCTTTTAATAAATAAATCTTTATTTGAATAAATGAGTAACTGAATGAATTAACAAAAAAAGAAAGAACTCCTACAGAACAATAGCAGTATTCTCCATGGATGAAAGCAGTGGTTCTCAAATCTGGTTGCACTTTAGAATCACTTAGAGAACTTTTAAAAAATACTGATGCCATGGCCTCATGCCCAGAGAACTCGACTTACTGGTTTGTATTTTTGTCTCTAGCATTGGGCTTTTTTAAAAAAATAACATTTATTATCTCCTAACATATTATTTAATCAGTGAAAGTGTGAAAGTGTTAGTTGCTCAGTCGTGTCTGACTCTTCACTACCTCATAGAATGTAACCTGCCAGGCTTATCTATCCATGGGATTCTCCAGGCAAGAATACTGGAGTGGGTAGCCATTCCCTTCTCCAGGGAATCTTCTTGACTAAGGGATCATACTCAGGTCTCCCGCATTGCAGGTGGATTCTTTCATGTCTGAGCCACCAGGGAAGCCCCATTCAATCAGTACATATACTGTTTAGTCTTTTGTATATGTAATATACTAAATGAAATAATAAAATATTATATTTATTTGTTATAGTTTACCATCTCCCTCTAGCACATAAGTTTCATGGTGTAGAAATTTTTTATGTTTGACATCTTGCCATATTCAAAGTGCCTAGAACATATTTGACACATAGTAGATACTCAGTAGGGCTTCCCTCCTGGTAGCTCAGCTGGTAGAGAATTTGCCTGCAATCCAGGAGACCTGGGTTTTATCCCTGAGCTGGGAAGATCCCCTGGAGACCAGCATGGCAACCCACTCTAGTATTCTTGCCTGGAGAACCCCCATGGACAGAGAAGCCTGGTAACAATGAATAACCATGGTATATTATCCAAATAATTTGGAGGTAAGTGAAGAATTGATGCTTTTAAACTGTGGTGTTTGAGAAGACTCTTGAGAGTCCCTTGGACTGCAATGAGATCAAACCAGTCAATTCTAAAGGAAATCAATCCTGAATATTCATTGGAAGGACTGATGCTGAAGCTGACACTCTCAAACTTTGGCCACCTGATGCAAAGAACTGACTCCTTGGAAAAAATCCTGATGCTGAGAAAGATTGAAGGCAGGAGGAAAAGGGGTCAACAGAGGATGAGATGGTTGGATGGCATCACCAACTCGATGGGCATGAGTTTGAGCAATCTCTGGGGGTTGGTGATGGACAGGGAAGCCTGGCGTGCTGCAGTCTATGGGGTCACAAAGAGTCAGACAAGACTGAGCGACTGAACTGAACTGAACTGAAGTTTATATCTTTTTCAAGTAACAGATTTTACTGCTCTGAAAGAGACATAAGTTCAGTCAGTTGGTGATAGGAGGAGGGTTGGAGGGGCTACACCAGTGCTGGTTGATGATGGAGAAGGGATTCCATACCTTCTGGGATGAGTTCATGGCACAGGATAAGCAATGGAAATCCCAGAGAAGTCTGGGGGAGGATGCAGAGGAGGTGTCCTTGTGCTTTGCTTCTTGGGTGAAGCCTGAGAAAACAAAAAGCTTCTTAGACCCCTGTACTGATTGGGTCCCTAGTAGATTAAAAATGACTAACGTATACTTAAAGAAGAGTTGACAGCTGACAACATCAAGTTTACTCATCTCTGGAGTAATGCAGAAGGTAGAGAAAGCAACTGTGTCCTTTAGAGGGGCACAGCCACTTCTGTACCTGAGAGGCCTTGACATCCAGACAAGAAGGATGCAGATGACCTTTATGGCCCTGGTGCCCAGAGATCAGGGCAGGCTTCAGCAGCAGTTGCAGTGTGGTTAGGGCTCATAAAATAAAAACATCTGGCCAGAGGTGTTAGTAGTAGACACAGCATATGACCAAAGAAGAAGATGGGGAAAAGATGCTGTCTGCCAATGACACATAGTGGCCACTTAAGTGTCCATGATTGAAATAATCTCTGGGCCAAAAAAAAAAAAAAGAGTTAAAAGGAGAAGATGAATACATGGAATAGACTGAATTTCCTTGAAACTGACTAGACAAAATTTTCTGCATCGGGTGAAGTTGAAGTTTGAAAGCTAAGGTAGGTTGAGTTATAGGGAAACAGTTTTCTCAAGGTTTTATTTTTGTACATCTGAGCTTATACCCATACAATCTGTCTTTTAACATTTTATCATTATTGTGCATTTGATTCATGTTTGTGTCAGGCTCTGTGGCTGTACCTCAGGTACAGTCTTCACAACCTCATCACCAGTAGAACACCCACATGTCTGACACAGATGGAAAGCTGATATGTGGCCCAAGTCAAAATTCCTGCCAATGTCTGGGCTTCTCGGGTCTTAGACAGAGCTTACTCTTGGATGTAGTAGCTTCCAGATAGCAGCTTGTTTGGTGGTCTCTGTGTTGTGTCTCAATTTCTCAATTTATTGTCTGATTGATTTTTGTGGCTGACATTTCCTCAAACTCCAGAATGGCTTTGGTGGCTACAGACAGATTCAGAGAACTGGACTGGAGCCCAAAGATGATTCCAGAAGGATAGTGAGCTCATCTTTTGTGCAAACACAAATCTGACCTGAAAACCTCTTGGTTGTTCCAAGCTTCAACTCCTTAGACTGGCAGTTAAGAACATATACATGCCAATCTCCAGACATTCCCTCAAGTACACATGAGATCCTTTCATTTTTCTCTGAGCACCAGACCTTTTTATCTGTCAGTTGTCTTTTACATCTGTTCCTTTTATTGCCCGAAAACTCCTTACTTCATCTTCCCCTCTCATTCACCTTTTAAGTGCCAGGTCTAATGTCTCCTCCTCTTTTGAGAACTTTGCTAAACTGCTTGGCAGTTAATGACTCACTCCTTTGGGCTTCCACAAATTTGGTACATATTTTCTCTAAAGCACTTTTCATATTGTTCTCTAATTATTTATTTCTATACTTTTTTCCCATTAGACTGTGAGTTATTCATGGGGAAAGATTCATTGTGTTTCTAACTTGTTTTGAATTATTCCCAGTGTGTTATGTATTCTCCTGCACAAGTGTGTGCTTGTGCACAAAATTCCTTAGCAATCATATAGCCTTGAAAGTGAAAGTCACTCAGTCATGCCCTACTCTTTGCAACACTATGGACTGTACAGTCCATGGAATTTTCCAGGCCAGAATATTGGAGTGGGTAGCCTTTCCCTTCTCCAGGGGATCTTCCCAACTCAAGGATAGAACCCAGGTCTACCAGATTGCAAGCAGATTCTTTACCAGCTGAGCCACAAGGGAAGCCAAGGAATACTGGAGTGGGTAGCCTATCCCTTCTTCAATGGATCTTCCCAACCCAGGAATCAAACTGGGGTCTCCTGCATTGCAGGTGGATTCTTTACGAACTGAGCTCCCAGGGAAGCCCAATCACATAGCCTTAGAATCTTTCTATAGACCATGATGCAGTCAGATCCGGTACATTGTGGTCTGTTCTTAGCACAACCTTATTCCTACATGAATCCCATCAATGAAGCCTAGGTCTCTGAGAACTTAGATGAGTTGCTTCTAAACTGTGGCTCCCAGTACAACAGCATCACCTGTGAACTTGTTAGAAATGTAGATTCTAACAAATTGGGCATAGAAGGAATGTACTGCAACATAATGAACATGTAGGACCAGTCCACAGCTAACATTATATTCAATGTTGAACTGGAGGTTCTAGCCATAGCATTTAGGCAAAAAAAGGGGGAGAAGTATAAGGCATCTAAATTGAAAAGGAAGAAATGAAATTATCTTTGTTTGCAAATGCTATATTATATACAGAAAACTTAAAGAATCCATAAAAAACCTGTTGGAACTAATAAACAAATTCAGTAAAGTGGCAGGATACAAAGTTGATAAGCAAAAATCAGATGCATTTCTATATGCTAACAACAGCAAAGTATCTGACAAAGAAATAAAGAAAATAAACCCGTTCACAATCACATCAAAACAGTAAAATACTTAGGAATAAATTTAACCAAGATAGTGAAAGATTTGTACCCTAAAAACTACAGGACATTGATGAAAGAAATCGAAGGAGACATAAATAGAAAGATATCACATACTCGTGGACTGAAATAATATTTTTATTTTATTTTTTATTTTTTTTTGGTATTTCAAGCTTTTATCTCAGCACCTAGGTGTTTGATGTTCATTTTTGCATATCAAAACAAGTGAGTGAAGGGTAGTAGCCTGCACCAAGCTCCTCCGCCCATGGAATTTTCAAGGCAAAGGTACTGGAGTTGAAATAATATTTTTAAATGTCCATAATACCTAAAGCAATCTAAGATTAAATGTAATTCTGGAAATTGGAATAAAAAATATCAGTTTTTTTGGGGAATCAAATTGGAATAAAAATATGACAGTTTTTATAGAAATAGAAAAAATTCTAAAATTTGTATGGAACCACAAAAGATCCCACATAGCCAAAGCAATATTGAGAAACAAGAACAAAGCTGAATGTATCACATGTCCTTGATTTTAAATTATTCGTTGCTATTCAGTTGTTAAGTTGTGTCCAGCTCTTTGTGACTCCATGGATTGCAGCTCACCAGGCTTCCCTGTCCTTCATGTCTCCTGGAGTTTACTCAGACTCATGTGCATTGAGTTGATGATGCTATCCAACCATCTCATCCTCTGCCACCCTCTTCTTCTCGTGCCCTCAATCTTTCCCAGCATCAGGGTCTTTTTCAATGAGTCAGCGCTTCGCATCAGATGGCCAAAGTACTGAAGCTTCAGCTTCAGCATTCATACTTCCAAAGAATATTTAGGGTTTATTTCCTTTTGGATTGACTAGTTTGATCTCCTTGCTGTCCAAGGGACTCTCAAGAGTCTTCTCCAGCACCACAGCTTGAAAACATCAGTTCTTTGGCTTTCAGACTTCTTTATGGTCCAATTCTCAAATCCATGCATGACTACTGGAAAAACCATAACTTTGACTAGATGGAACATTGTTGACAAAGTGATGTGTCTGCTTTTGAATATGTTGTCTAGGTTTGTTATAGCTTTCCTTCCAAAGAGCAAGTGTCTTTTAATTCCATAGCTGCAGTCACCATCCGCAGTGATTTTGTAGCCCCCCAAAATAAAATATGTCACTGCTTCCACTCTTTCTCCTTCTAATTGCTATGAAAGATCAAGACCATCCCCATGGAAAAAAAATGCAAAAAAATAAAATGGCTGTCTGGGGAGGCCTTACAAATAGCTGTGAAAAGAAGAGAGGCGAAAAGCAAAGGAGAAAAGGAAAGATATAAGCATCTGAAGAGTTCCAGAGAATAGCAAAGAGAGATAAGAAAGCCTTCCTCAGTGATCAATGCAAAGAAATAGAGGAAAACAACAGAATGGGAAAGACTAGAGATCTCTTCAAGAAAATTAGAGATACCAAGGGAACATTTCATGCAAAGATGGGCTCGATAAAGGACAAAAGTGGTATGGACCTAACAGAAGCAGAAGATATTAAGAAGAGGTACAAAGAATACACAGAACTGTACAAAAAAGATCTTCAAGACCAAGATAATCACGATGGTATGATCACTCACCTAGAGCCAGACATCCTGGAATGTGAAGTCAAGTGGGCCTTAGAAAGCATCACTATGAACAAAGCTAGTGGAGGTGATGGAATTGCAGTTGAGCTATTTCAAATCCTGAAAGATGATGCTGTGAAAGTGTTGCACTCAATATGCCAGCAAATTTGGAAAACTCAGCAGTGGCCACAGGACTGGAAAAGGTCAGTTTTCATTCCAATCCCAAAGAAAGGCAATGCCAAAGAAGGCTCAAACTACTGCACAATTGCACTCATCTCACACACTAGTAAAGTAATGCTCAAAATTCTCCAAGCCAGGCTTCAGCAATATGTGAACTGTGAACTTCCAGATGTTCCAGCTGGTTTTAGAAAAGGCAGAGGAACCAGAGATTAAACTGCCAACATCTGCTGGATCATGGGAAAAGCAAGAGAGTTCCAGAAAAACATCTATTTCTGCTTTATTGACTATGCCAAAGTCTTTGACTGTGTGGATCACAATAAACTGTGGAAAATTCTGAAAGAGATGGGA
>SJYT01013529.1:0-48315 GCA_006410635.1 Cephalophus harveyi | reverse complement strand
GTGCACCAGACTCTTAAATGTAAGTCTTGAAAACATAAAACTCTGAGAAGAAACAGGAATAAAAATTCCTTGACACTGATGTTGGCAATGATTTTCTGGCTATGATACCAAAGGCATAAGAAACAAAAGCACACATAAGCAACTGGGACTATAACAAATTAAAAAGCTTCTGCACACTAAGAGAATTGATCAACAAAATGAAAAGGCAGCCTACAGTATAGTAAAAATATTTACAAATTGTATATCTGATAATGGGTTAATATCCAAAATATATAAGGAACTCACACAGAAAACCAAATGATTCAGTTAAAAAAATGGGCAAAGGAGCTGAATAGACATATTTCTAAAGAAGAAATACAAATACAAGAACTCCTCATTTTATTGTACTTCTCCCTTTTGCACTGTGAAAGTGTTGTGATTTTTACAAACTTAAGGTTTGTGAAAACCCTTCATTGAGAATGTCTATCATTGCCATTTTTTCTAGCAGCATTTGCTCACTTCATGTCTCTGTGTCACATGCCATTCTTGCAATCTTTTACACTTTTTCATTGTTATTATGTTTGCTATAGTAATCTATGACTAGTGATCTTATAATTTAAAAAAATCATTTAAGAATGGAAGTATACTTGATTTATAATGTGTGAGCTTCAAGTATAGAGTACAAAACATTTTCAGATCCTTTTCCCTTATAGGTTTACAAAATATTGAGTATAGTTTCTCTGTACTATACAGTAGCTCCTTGTCGGTTATCTATTTTGTATATAGTAGTGTGTATATGTTGATCTCAAGCTCCTAGCTTATCGCTCCACCCCCCTTTCCCTTTTGGTAACCATAAGTTTGCTTTCTATGTCTATGGGTCTATTTCTGTTTTGTAAATGATTTGTATCTTTTTTTTTTTTTTTAAGATTCCACATGTAAATGATATCGTATGATGTTTGTCTTTCTCTTTTTGACTTACTTTGCTTAGTATGATAATTTCTTGGTTCATCCATGTTGCTGTAAATGGCATTATTTCATTCTTTTTTAATGACTAATATTCTGTTGTACAAATGCATGCGCACACACACACACAGCCCTTCTTTATCCATACATCTGTTGATGACCATTTAGGTTGTTTCCGTGTCTTGGCTATTGTAAATAGTGCTGCAATACATACTGAGGTGCATGTATTTTTTGAATTATAGTTTTCTCTGGATATATGCACTAGAGTGCGATTGTAGGGTCATGTGGGCCTGTGTGCTAAGTCACTTCAGTTGTGTCTGACTCTTTGTGACTCTATGGACGATAGCCCGTCAGGCTCCTCTGTTCATGGGATTCTCCAGGCAAGAACACTGGAGTGGGTTGCCATTTCCTCCTCCAGGGGATCTTTCCCATCCAGGGATCGAACCCTCATCTCTTATGTCTCCTGCAGTGGTGGGCATGGTCTTTACCACTAGCACCACCTAGGAAACCCCTTGCAGTGTCATATGGCAAGTCTATTTTTAAAGGAACCTCCATACTGTTCTCCATAGTGGATGCACCATTTACATTCCCATCGCCAGTGTAGGAGGATTCCCTTTTCTTCACACCCTCTCCAGTATTTATTATTTGTACACTTTTTAATGATGGCCATTCTGACTGAAGTGAGGTGATACCTCATTGTAGTTTTGATTTGCATTTCCTTAATAATTAGTGATTTTGAGCAATTTTTTCACATGCCTATTGGTTGTCTGAATACCTTCTCTGGAGAAATGTTTATTTAGATTGTGCTCAGTGATCCTTGATATTACTATTGTAATTATTTTGGGGTGCCACAAACCATGATCATATAAAGGCAGCAAATGTAATTGATAAATATAATGTTTATTTACTGATTACATTGACTGCTTCCCTGACTAGCCATTCTCCCATTTCTCTCCCCTTGCTGCTGCTGCTGCTGCTAAGTCGCTTCAGTCGTGTCCGACTCTGTGCGACCCCATAGACGGCAGCCCACCAGGCTTCCCCGTCCCTGGGATTCTCCAGGCAAGAACACTGGAGTGGGTTGCCATTTCCTTCTCCATTCTCTCCCCTTAGGTTTCCCTATTCCCTGAAAAACAACAATATTAGAATGATGTCAATTAATAACCCTAGAATAACCTCTAAATGTGCATGTGAAATATCTATCACTTTAAATCAAAAGTTAGAAATGATTAAGCTTAACTGAAGGCTGAGATAGGCCAAAAGCTAGGTCACTTGTGCCAGTTGGACAAGTTGTGAATGTAAAAAAAATTCTTGAAGGAAATTAAAAGTACTACTCTAGTGAATGATAAAAAGTGAAATAGTCTTATTAATATGGAGAAGTCTGTAGTGGCCTGGAGAGAAAATCTAACCAGCAACAACATTCCCTTAAGCCAAAGACTAATCCAGAGCAAGACCCCAGCTCTCTCTGTGAAAGTGGAGAGAGGTAGGGAAGCTGCAGAAGAAAAGTGCGAAGCTAGCAGAGGTTGGTTTAGTGAAAGAAGCCATCTCCATAATATAAAAGTACAAGGTGCAGTGCAAGAAAGTGCTGATGTAGAAGTGCAGCAACTGAGCCCGTGTGCCACAACTACTGAGCTCACACTTGGCAACAAGAGAAGCCACCAAAACCAGAAGTCTGCTTACCACAACTAGAGAAAGCTCTTGCACAGCAATGAAGATCCAGCACAGCCAAAAATAAAATGAAGGGATTTTAAAGATGCTGTCAAACAGCATCACATGCTACAGAGAAACTGTTTACAAAAGGAAGAGCCATCAGTGTAGTAAACTTCATTGCTATTTCATTTTAAGAAATTGCCACAGCCACTCCAGCCTGCAGCAGCTACCACCCTGAACAGTCAGTAGCCACTGACATGGAAGAAAGGCCCTCTATCAGCAAAAAGATTAGGACTCACTGAAGGTTCAAATGATGTAAGCATTTTTTAACCATAAAGTATTTTAAAATTAAAGGATGTACATTTTTTAGACATAATGCTGTTGTACACTTAATAGACTATAGTTTAGTTTAGTTTAGTTCAGTCGCTCAGTCATGTTGGACTCTTTGTGACCCCATGGACTGCAGCGTGCCAGGCCTCCCTGTCCATCATCAACTCCTGGAGCACGCTCAAACTCATGTCCATTGAACCAGTGATGCCATTCAACCATCTCATCCTCTGTCATCCCCTTCTACTCCTGCCTTCAGTCTTTCCCAGCATCAGGGTCTTTTCCAATGAGTCAGGTCTTCTCATCAGGTGGCCAAAGTATTGGAGTTGCAGTTTCAGCATCAGTCCCTCCAGTGAATATTCAGGACTGATTTCCTTTAGAATGGACTGGTTTGATCTCCTTGCAGTCTAAGGGACTCTCAAGAGTCTTCTCCAATACCACAGCTCAAAAGCATCAATTCTTTGGTGCTCAGCTTTCTTTATGGTCCAACTCTCACATCCATACATGACTACTAGAAAAACCAGTAGACCAACCTCTGTTAGAAAAGCAATATCTCTGCTTTTTAATATGCTGTCTAGGTTGGTCATAGCTTTTCTTCCAAGGAGCAAGCATCTTTTAATTTCATGGCTGTAGTCACCATCTGTAGTGATTTTAAACCCCCCCAAATAAAGTCTGTTTCCATTGTTTCCCCACCTATTTGCCATGAAGTGATTGGACCGGATGCAATGATCTTAGTTTTTTGAATGTTGAGTTTTAAGCCAAGTTTTCCACTCTCCTCTTTCACTTTCATCAAGAGGCTCTTTAGTTCTTCTTCACTTTCTGCCATAAGGGTGGTGTCATCTGCATATCTGAGGTTATTGATATTTTTCCCAGCAATCTTAATTCCAGCTTGTGCTTCATCCAGTCCAGCATTTCACAAGATGTACCCTGCATAGAAGTTAAATAAGCAGGGTGGCAATATACAGCCTTGACGTACTCCTTTTCCTATTTGGAACAAGTCTGTTGTTCCATGTCCAGTTCTAACTGTTGCTTCCTGACCTGCATACAGGTTTCTCAAGAGGCAGGTCAGGTGGTCTGGTATTCCAATCCCTTGAAGAATTTTCCACAGTTTATTGTGATCCACACAGTCAAAGCCTTTGGCCTCATTAGTAAAGTAGAAGTGGATGTTTTTCTAGAGCTCTCTTGCTTTTTCAATGATCCAGCAGATGTTGGCAATTTGATCTCTGGTTCCTCTGCCTTTTCTAAATTTAGCTTGAACATCTGGAAGTTTATGGTTCAAGTACTACTGAAGTCTATAAGATGAATAGTCCTGGGATCTAATGTAGAGCATGGTGACTGTTGTTAACAATGCTATATTGAGTACTTCAAAGTTACTGTATTGCTGAACCTGTTTATGGCACCAATTGTCTTGCTGTATCTCACTGTATGTACTATTTGTAGAACCCATGGTAGACATGGGGCTTCCCTGGTGGCTCAGAGGTTAAAGCGTCTGCCTGCAATGCAGGAGACCTGGGTTCGATCCCTGGGTCGGGAAGATCCCCTGGAGAAGGAAATGGCAACCCACTCCAGTATTCTTGCCTGGAGAATCCCAGGGATGGAGGAGCCTGGTGGGCTACAGTCAACGGGGTCGTAAAGAGTCAGACACGACTGAGTGACTTCACTTCACTTATGGTAGACAAAGTGCAAGCAGGGGAGCTGGAAGAATATTCAGTGAGTCGGAGGAAATCCAGATGCCGTTATTCTTTCCTGGCTGGTGAAGCAGCCATAGCAGCACACATAACATAACACAACATAACTGCACACAACTCCCAGGGCTTTTCCGGGTGAAGCTTCTATATACTTATAGAACAAAAGTAGCTCGTGGCCAAGTGAGTACCTTGTGACGTGCATGTGCAGTGAGTACTACAAGTGCTCTCAGCCACTGTTTACAGAACATGGGACAAGAGAGCATGAGAGTGTGGGGTGAGAGGGCCTGACTGGCATCATCTTGTTAATTTCCCCACATTCCACCCCTTCAGGGTCTCTCGCCTCACCGTCTACATGCAGTCCATCTCCTGCGATGTTCCCTTGGCGAGTGACACTGATTCTTGGATTTAATGTCTTCTCCAATACCACAGCTCAAAAGCATCAATTCTTTGGTGCTCAGCTTTCTTTATGGTCCAACTCTCACATCCATACATGACTACTAGAAAAACCAGTAGACCAACCTCTGTTAGAAAAGCAATATCTCTGCTTTTTAATATGCTGTCTAGGTTGGTCATAGCTTTTCTTCCAAGGAGCAAGCATCTTTTAATTTCATGGCTGTAGTCACCATCTGTAGTGATTTTAAACCCCCCCAAATAAAGTCTGTTTCCATTGTTTCCCCACCTATTTGCCATGAAGTGATTGGACCGGATGCAATGATCTTAGTTTTTTGAATGTTGAGTTTTAAGCCAAGTTTTCCACTCTCCTCTTTCACTTTCATCAAGAGGCTCTTTAGTTCTTCTTCACTTTCTGCCATAAGGGTGGTGTCATCTGCATATCTGAGGTTATTGATATTTTTCCCAGCAATCTTAATTCCAGCTTGTGCTTCATCCAGTCCAGCATTTCACAAGATGTACCCTGCATAGAAGTTAAATAAGCAGGGTGGCAATATACAGCCTTGACGTACTCCTTTTCCTATTTGGAACAAGTCTGTTGTTCCATGTCCAGTTCTAACTGTTGCTTCCTGACCTGCATACAGGTTTCTCAAGAGGCAGGTCAGGTGGTCTGGTATTCCAATCCCTTGAAGAATTTTCCACAGTTTATTGTGATCCACACAGTCAAAGCCTTTGGCCTCATTAGTAAAGTAGAAGTGGATGTTTTTCTAGAGCTCTCTTGCTTTTTCAATGATCCAGCAGATGTTGGCAATTTGATCTCTGGTTCCTCTGCCTTTTCTAAATTTAGCTTGAACATCTGGAAGTTTATGGTTCAAGTACTACTGAAGTCTATAAGATGAATAGTCCTGGGATCTAATGTAGAGCATGGTGACTGTTGTTAACAATGCTATATTGAGTACTTCAAAGTTACTGTATTGCTGAACCTGTTTACGGCACCAATTGTCTTGCTGTATCTCACTGTATGTACTATTTGTAGAACCCATGGTAGACATGGGGCTTCCCTGGTGGCTCAGAGGTTAAAGCGTCTGCCTGCAATGCAGGAGACCTGGGTTCGATCCCTGGGTCGGGAAGATCCCCTGGAGAAGGAAATGGCAACCCACTCCAGTATTCTTGCCTGGAGAATCCCAGGGATGGAGGAGCCTGGTGGGCTACAGTCAACGGGGTCGTAAAGAGTCAGACACGACTGAGTGACTTCACTTCACTTATGGTAGACAAAGTGCAAGCAGGGGAGCTGGAAGAATATTCAGTGAGTCGGAGGAAATCCAGATGCCGTTATTCTTTCCTGGCTGGTGAAGCAGCCATAGCAGCACACATAACATAACACAACATAACTGCACACAACTCCCAGGGCTTTTCCGGGTGAAGCTTCTATATACTTATAGAACAAAAGTAGCTCGTGGCCAAGTGAGTACCTTGTGACGTGCATGTGCAGTGAGTACTACAAGTGCTCTCAGCCACTGTTTACAGAACATGGGACAAGAGAGCATGAGAGTGTGGGGTGAGAGGGCCTGACTGGCATCATCTTGTTAATTTCCCCACATTCCACCCCTTCAGGGTCTCTCGCCTCACCGTCTACATGCAGTCCATCTCCTGCGATGTTCCCTTGGCGAGTGACACTGATTCTTGGATTTAACAACATGCAACAGCAATAGCTACAATAAACAGTTACATCCCCCACACATAGCAAAGCCCAATGCCAGGTATCACCTGGAACTCATGTTGCAGTCCTTGCCGTCATGGGGCTAGAAGAGCCACGCATTGCCTGTGGCGTGCCTTTATCTTCCATGGCCAAGTCCAGTCCACCATCTGTCCTTTTGAAATTTCAGGAAAGCCTCCACAAGAGCAACTCCATCCCTGCAGGTTTTTTTTTTTTTTTTTTTTTTAAAGGACCTGCAACCCCCCCGATAGGCATTTGGCCCACCCCTTCAAGGAGGGAATTTTTGAGGCCTCACCCACAAGATTCCAAATGCTTTCACACTGATCTAAATCTGCAAGAGAATCAGAAGTTAGCAGCACATCACAGGACAGAGCCTTTAGACACTGTTCTAAATCTACATCACAGGCCAAGCCTGAATCTACATCATACATCACAGGACACAGCCTTTACAGCATACTGTTCTGCTAAATCTACATCATAGGACACAGCCTTTACAGCATACTATTCTAAATCTAGGACACAGCCTTCACCATAAACAAAGTTGCACTTAGCACCAGTGTCAACCAGGGCCATTACTCTCTGTACATTAGCTAGTGACCAGTGCATTGCAAGTTCTACATGGGCTCTCTGGTTCCTGCTTGGGCTCTTCAGGTGGACATCGAGGTTTGAGCCCTATTCAAAGCAGAAAAGGGCATCATCAAAAGGAACATCCTTGGGCATCATGTACTGTTTTAACTGAACCACCTGTATCACTTGCTGTGGGTGCTTCTCAAATTTGGCAAGCTGCTACTCCGGTCTCAGTTACCTCCATATCTCTAGGAGCAGAGCATGGGGCTGTCTATCAATTTTATTTCTGTCAACTCCCACTGCCAGCAAATCAGCCCACTTTCTTGTCACCCGGATGGGGCCTTTATAGCTTTGACCCTCTTCAAGGTCTTCACACTTCTAATCCCTGTTGCCTGCTTCTGTCCCTCTATTTCTCCCAAGCTAGCTACCCCTGAGGTCACCTTATAGATGGGCACCCCACATAGGGTGCAAGAATAGCAGTCAGGGATCCAAAAGTGGTAGATGGGACATTGTTCAAAATGGTATCAGCCACCAGTAAAACACTTGCCATCTGGGCTTCAGGTATTTGGGTTAAGTATCGACTGCTTCATGCTCCATTCTCTCACCACTTGCATCAACTTGGTATAGGCTTGCCATTTACTCACAGTATACGGGAGCTCTTCTGTGTTCGACTACACGGTGTGGATGGCAGCATCAATATATTCCTTGAGGATGTGCATTTAGTTAGGTGCACCTTGCATAAGTTGCCTAGTGTTCTGCAACCTTTGTCTCAATGGGGAGTGAGTGGTTATAGATGTCAGCCATTCTTCTTTATCCCCAGAACAGAAGATACCGTCCACGCCTGTGTTCTAGAGTCGCAAAAGCCCTGCTGCCAAAGGTTCTCCTTGCTTTTGCTGAAATTGCATACCCAAGTCGACCAGCTCTGCCTGAGTACACGGTTGATATGTCATGAACTCTGTCATATTGGGAGGATGTCCCCCAGGCCATAGGCTGCTCATGCTTCACTTTCTGCTGCACAGTGGGCTTCACTGCCAAGTGGCAACCCACAGTCTCATAACATTCATTATCACCGTCACTTTCAGCCTCAGTCAGAGATGCTGGGTTCTTCAGGGCCATGGGGTTCTTCTCTAATGCCATATACATTGCTCTAGTTCTTCCAAGCATCTCTGCACATTGCACACTGGTGCAATGTGATAGAGAGAACTATCCATATTCACTTTCAAGGGAGTCAGGAAAATCCACCCCATGGTATCAATCGCAGTCTGTGCCACCTAGTTCGGCAAATGGGAGCTCACTACCTGTGACACATTTTCAGTGCTATCCGGTGACCCGTCCACCACTTCTCAATCTTCCACTGGAGCCCAAGCTGAGAGGATCACAGCCACACAGTATTACAAACTATGGTGGCCACTGGTTTCCTCCATCCAGGGGAGCCTCAGGCTCTTCTATCTGCTGGGTATCCTGCCGACCACACCAATTGTGTTGCTGTGCTGTTTACAGCGCCAGTTGTCTCACTGTGTCTCACTGTACACACTTCGCTGAACCCATGGTAGACAAAGTGCAAGTGGGAAGCTGGAAGAAAATGTGAGGAGCCAAAGGGACTGCAGATGCATTTATTTGCTCCTGGCTGGTGCAGCAGCCGTAGCAACAGACAACGTAACACAGCATAACCACACACAACCTTCAGGGCTTTTCCAGGTGGAGCTTATACATGCTTACAGAACAAAAGTAGCCTGTGGCCAAGCGAGCACCTCATGACGCGGTATGCAGTGAGTGCTACAAGTGCTCTCAGCTGTTCCATAACTGTGCAAAGCCATTGTTTACAGAGCACGGGCCGAGCGCGCATGAGAGCATGGGGTGAGAGAGCTGACCAGAGCCGCTTGTTGAATTCCTCACAGCTGCCATGGGGATTGACCTTAAAAGTTCTCATGACACACACACACACAAACACCACACACACACACCCTATATGAAGTGATGGATGTGATAACTAAAGTTTTTGTGGTAATAATTTTGCAACAATCATGTATATATATCTCTCTCTCAAATCATCACGTTGTATACCTTAAACTTATCCAATGTTATGTGTCAATTATATTTTAATAAAGCTGGGGGGAAAAAGAAATGTAGGTTTTCAGGTCTCACCACAGAGCTTCTGAATCAAAACTCTCTGGACCCCAGAAACCTGTGTTTCCAAAAGCCCTCTGGGGATTCTGTGCATGTCGACTACTGCCTAAGTCCACTCCAGGCACCTCTGTGGTCACCACGGCAGGGAATTGGGGATCGGCAGGGAATGGGGAAGGCTGAGGTGGGTGGAGGAGTGAACTTAGCTCCACAGTGCCTTTCTCTAAAATTGGGGCGCGAATAAAATCCCCTAAGGATAAGGCGTTTCACTCTTCATCCCCCTGCCCCTCCCCGTTGATGTCCTGACACACTTTTTCACCCCAGCATTTTTGCTAAAATCAGAGCCCTGTAAGGAGGAGATACAGTGCCGTACCATTTCGCCACGGATAAAATCAGCCTGGCGCTTTGATGGATAAAGGGAGAGCGACCTTCTCTGAGAACCGGCAGACTTCCGGGTGTTCTCCGTTGTCAAGGCAGCGCGGGCGGAACAGAGAACCCAGAGCAGGGGAACCCAGAGCAGCCCCACCACCCCAAGGATCCGCGCTGCAGCGCACTCTTGACAGGTAGGGAGACAGGAAAGTGAATGTTTTAGTATTTTATAAATCATTTGGAGGAAATTATGTTTTATTTATGTTCATTTTTGAATGTATTTGAATTTTATTACAGATATTTTTCAAAGATGCAAGCATTGCAGGCAATCCTGGGGGAACACGCACCTCAAATGAATGTGGTAGGGGTCGCCCTGATTGGCTGAGGGGGTGAAAATTATTCATATTTTAAAGAGCAGTCTGAAAGTGGCTTTCAAGGTGGCCAAATCTGAATGAAACTCGAAAATTTTAAGTTGTGACTATGAAGGACCTAGTTTTAAAAGGATGATTTAGTGTAAGTGAATCACAAGCCCGCCTGAGTGATGTGGAACGGAATTCAGAACGAGAAAACAGAAGGGAGAATCAGGGGTGATCTCAGTTAAATGGGCTGATGATTGTGTGAGCCGCTGCAGTGGCTACTTTTTCAGAACCCCCTTCGCTGGTAGACCTGAGCCTGCTGCTGCAGCTGCTAAGGCGCTTCAGTCGTGTCCGACTCTGCGACCCCATAGACGGCAGCCCACCAGGCTCCGCCGTCCCTGGGATTCTCCAGGCAAGAACGCTGGAGTGGGTTGCCATTTCCTTCTCCAATGCATGAAAGTGAAAAGTGAAAGTGAAGTCGCTCAGTCGTGTCTGACTCTTAGCGACCCCGTGGACTACAGCCCACCAGGCTCCTCCGTCCATGGGATTCTCCAGGCAGGAGTACTGGAGTGGGGGCCCCTGCAGTTGTATCCATTTATCATCTGGAACTCAGCTCAGTGGCACTAGCTCTTCCAGCTGCCTTTATTACCAATGCTGGTCTTCAGGGCTGCTTCCCCAGTGGGACTGATGGTGTGGCATCTTGGCACCAATCAATGAAATGGGCCGGAATGATTGTACTGTCTGTGTTAACAGGAAGTGCACTTCATGTAGAGATGTGACTGGTGTCCCACTCCTATCTGATTAGAAAACGGCTTTGATGCTGTTGGAACTAAAATGAAAATGGACATTTTAATTTGAAATTTTTCATGTTGTGATTTTGCCTCTGCAGAGGTTTTCACTGATTTTTTGTAAGGATGTTGAATGTTTGGATATAGTTTTCCTTTTTCATTACAGTATGAAGTTAGTCATGGGAAAAATGTATTCTCAATAAATGAGGAATGGTAAATGGAGACGATGAGCATTTCTTCTTCAATGTATCACTGAAACAGGATACAGGCAAATATTTTAGGGTTAAAAAGGCGCATGCCAGTGCCAGATACCGGTACTTTTCTTACAGTTCAGTTCAGTCGCTCAGTCGTGTCCAACTCTTTGCAACCCCATGGACCACAGCACACCAGGCCTCCCAGTCCATCACCAACTCCTGGAATTTACCTGAACTCATGTCCATCGAGTCGGTGATGCCATTCAACCATCTCATCCTCTGTCATCCCCTTCTCCTCCTGCCCTCAATCTTTCCCAGCATCAGGGTCTTTTTAAATGAGTCAGCTCTTCGCATCAGGTGGCCAAAATGTTGGAGTTTCAGCTCCAACATCAGTCCTTCCAATGAACACTCAGGACTGATCTCCTTTAGGATGGACTGGTTGGACCTCCTTGCTGTCCAAGGGACTCCCAAGAGTCTTCTCCAACACCACAGTTCAATACAGTATCTGGTTTCATAATTCTTCCTATTTATGTGATAATGCAACAACAAAAAGTGGTCCTGAGAGGAGATAATGCCTTTTGCATGGGAAAGCAAGAGTCAAATAAGAACATTTTTGTTGACAAAAAGTATAAACTAAAAGGTTTTTAGAAAGGCATTTTGATTAGCAACATAAGTTGTCACTGGTTGATGATGACCATGGAGTAAGCCAAGCCCACAACTTGATGTTTATTCAATGATGAATTCAACTCATATTTAGTGAGTTATTGACGTGTGCCAGGCACTAGTGTGAACTACCATGGTTAGTTAACAATTCAGCCCTGTGTATACATCAGCCCTGTTTGTCAAAGCAAGTTTGTCCTGTAGTTCATCGCTCAGGAAACTAAATCTCAAGAACATGGCATCAGAAGCTCCCACCTCTGTTACATTAGAAGCACCTGGATTGTTCTTTTGAAAATGAAATCCAAAAGAAAATCTTCTGGATTTTTTTCTTTTGAAAATACTGATGTCTGGGCTCTACCCTAAACCAATTAAACTGGAATGGCTAAATATGGGGCTGGTGGAGAGTGGGGAGGAGAGTCTTTTCTTGAAAAATATTCCCTTGGAGTTTCTGATGCGCAGTCAGGGCTGGGGACAATGCTGCAAAGTCACCTTGGGCCTCGCATGGACAGAAGCCATGAAGTCGGATGAGCTTAGAACACTGTTGTTGACTAAACTCGGCTCTGTGCGGTGGTGTCAGAGGTTATCAGGAGGATGCTCCCAGGGCCTTATGATTCTCAGCGCAATGTCTGCTCTAGGCCTCACAGTTTCTTGAAAAGTTCTGTCAAGGTTGCCAGTTTGAAGACAAATACATGATCCTCTGAAGGCTTTTCACTTAATAGACTACTAGGCGCCGTGCAGCATGTGTGCTTTGTAACTTCACTTAGGAGGTTTGTTTTATATATATATATCTCCTGGTAATAGCAGTGGCAGAGATAGTGGGGGAGGGAGGGCACAGGGGAAGGCTTCTCCCTTCCTCTCGGAGGAGAGCAAGTTATCGCTTTGTTTTCAAATAATGCAGTTGGTAATAAGTTTTTGGATGTGTGTGAGCTGTAAATCGTTCTGAAAATTGAACTGAAGATGCAATATCGTAAATCTCTTCCTTGGTGGTGGAATATTTATGGGGAGAGCAATCTAATCAGTTATGTGGGTATGCTGTGTCTGATGTCTGACTGAGCAGACCCTGTACGGACGATCTATCGCCTATTAGAAAATTCCTCTAGGTGAGCACACCCCTGCATCAACTGGAGGACTATTTTCAGTGGAAATGATCAGATGATCCTTTAATAGAATCAATCCGGAGTGTATTAGTGGAGCAGGTGGGGGTGTCGGGGCAGCGCAGTGCCAGGAAGAAGGGCAAGGAGATGCAGACTGCACATGCATCTTCCTGGGGCAGCCCCCTCCCCTGATTGCTGTATAATTTGGTTCCCTAAATCAATACTTGTTTATTCTAGGGACTCACACTTCTACAGAAATGAACATTTCATTAGCTTTGTTTTGAAACTCATTATCATCACTCTAAATGCCTCTGTGTGTAAAGTAATGAAATAAAGCCCAAAGAAGTAGTGAAATCACAAGCAAGCTGTGAGAAACGAAGAATCAAGGCTGCAGTGTACAGCACCGTCATGATTTCTCTTTTGAATAATTATTTAAATTATTTTTATTATTTATTAAAATAAATAAAAATTTTTATTTGAAAGATATTTAAAAGACAAAATTTTATAATTACTATTGATGGTTTTCAGACTTCTTTGGAAGGAGGGTTTGTAGTGAAACAGGTTTTTTCAAACAAAATCTGATGTGCAGCCACATTATATAAAACAGATCAAAGGATGAAGCTGAGGAAGTGACTCAGATATTTCCCTGCTGAGCCTCTAGCAGCAGCGTCTCCCTCCAGGGCCCCCAGTTACCTCCACCACCTGATGGTTGTGCCAATCGTGGTTCTGTAACAGCTGACCTAGTTTAGGGCTCTCTCCTTTCAGAGATGAGGAAACTAGTCCAGGAAAAGTCAACTGGTAGAGAGTGAACAGGGACAAGGATTCTTGACTCTGTTCTTTCTTGTGTTTTGTTTTTGCTTTTATCATGAGCTTTTGTTTATTTTTTAAAATTTAATGAGAGGATAATTGCTTTACAATATTTGTGTTGGTTTCTGCTGTATACCATCACGAATTGGTCATAACTATATATATACATCTCCTCCCTCTTGAGTCTCCCTCCCACCACCCACCAATCCTGCCCCTTTAGCTTATCACAAAGCACCAGGCTGGGCTCCTCGTGTTATACAGCAGCTTCCCACTAGCTATCTATTTTACACATGGTAGTATATACTTTCTTAATTTGTCCTACCCTCTCCTTTCCCCAGATATACCCATCTGAATGCAGAGTTCCAAAGAATAGCAAGGAGAGATAAGAAAGCCTTCCTCAGTGATCAGTGCAAAGAAATAGAGGAAAGCAATAGAATGAGAAAGACTAGAGATCTCTTCAAGAAAATTAGAGATACCAAGGGAACACTTCATGCAAAGATGGGCACAATAAAGGACAGAAATGCTATGGATCTAACAGAAGCAGAAAGTATTAAGACAAGGTGGCAAGAATACACAGAAGAACTATACAAAAAAAGATCTTCATGACCCAGATAGCCACTGGGTGTGATCACTCACCTAGAGCCAGACATCCTGGAATGCGAAGTTAAGTGGGCCTTAGGAAGCATCAGGAGGTGATGGAATTCTAGTTGAGCTATTTCAAATTCTAAAAGATGATACTGTGAAAGTGCTGCACTCAATATGCCAGCAAATGTGGAAAACTCAGCAGTGGTCACAGGACTGGAAAAGGTCAGTTTTCAACTGTTCAAACTACTGCACAGTTGCACTCATCTCACATGCTAGCAAAGTAATGCTCAATATTCTCCAAGTGAGGCTCCAACAGTACATGAACTGAGAACTCCAAGATGTTCAAGCTGGGTTTAGAAAAGGCAGAGGAACCAGAGATCAAATTGCCAACATCCTCTGGATCATAGAAAAAGCAAGAGAGTTCCAGAAAAATATCTACTTCTACTTTATTGACTACCCCAAAACTTTGGACAGTGTAGATCGCAACAAACTGTGGGAAATTCTTAAAAGAGATGGGAATTCCAGACCACCTTACCTGCCTCCTGAGAAATCTTTATGCAAGTCAAGAAGTGACAGTTAGAACCAGATTTGGAGCAATGAACTGGTTCCAAATTGGGAAAGGAGTACCCCAAGGCTGTATATTGTCACCCTGATTATTTAACTTATATGCAGAGTACATCATGAGAAACGCTGGGCTGGATGAAGCACAGCTAGAATCAAGATTGGTGGGAGAAAATCAATAACTTCAGATATGCAGATGACACCACCTTTATGGAAGAAAGAAAGCAAAGAGGAACTAAAGAGCCTCTTAATGAAAGTGAAAGAGAAGAGTGAAAAAGCTGGCTTAAAACTCAACATTCAAAAAACTAAGACCATGGCATCCAGTCCAATCACTTCAGGGCAAATAGATGGGCAAACAATGGAATGAGTGACAGACTTTATTTTCTTGGCCTCCAAAATCACTGCAGATAGTGACTGCAGCCATGAAATTAAAAGACACTTGCTCCTTGGAAGAAAAGCTATGACCAACCCCGATAGCATATTAAAAAACAGAGACATTACTGTGCCGTCAAAAGTCCATCTATTCAAAGCTATGGTTTTTTCCATTGGTCATGTATGGATGTAAGAGTTGGACCATAAAGAAAGCTGAGCACCAAAGAATTGATGCTTTTGTACTGTGTTGTTAGAGAAGACTCTTGCAAGTCCCTTGGACTGCAAGGAGATCCAACCAGTCAATCCTAAAGGAAATCCACCCTGAATATTCACTGGAAGGGCTTATGCTGAAGCTGAAACTCCAATACTTTGGCCACCTGATGCAAAGAACTGAATCATTAGAAAAGACCCTGTTGCTGGGAAAGATTGAAGGCAGGAGGAAAAGGGGATGACAGAGTATGAGATGGTTGATGGCATCACCAGCTTGATGGACATGAGTTTGGGAAAGCTCTGGGAGTTGGTGATGGACAGGGAAGCCTGGTGTGCTGCAGTTCATGGGGTCTCAAAGAGTCAGACATGACTGAGCAACTGAGCTGGACTCCCCCACTGTGTCCACAAGTTCGTTATCTACATCTGTGTCTCCACTCCTTCCCTACAAATAAGTTCATCAGTACCATTTTTTTCTAAATTTCACGTGCAGGCTTTAATATACTATATTTGTTTTTCTCTTTCTGACTTACTTCACTCTGTATAACAGGCTCTGGGTTCATCTGCCTCACTGCAACTGACTCAAATTTGTTCCTTTTTATGGTTGAGTAATATCCCACTGACTATGCCAAAGCCTTTGACTGTGTGGATCACAGTAAACTGTGGAAAATTCTGAAAGAGATAGGAATACCAGACCACCTGACCTGCCTCTTGAGAAACTTGTATCCAGGTCAGGAAGCAACAGTTAGAAATGGACATGGAATAACAGACTGGTTCCAAATAGGGAAAGGAGTACGTCAAGGCTGTATATTGTCACCCTGCTTATTTAACTTCTATGCAGAGTACATCATGAGAAACGCTGGGCTAGAAGAAGCACAAGCTGGAATCAAGATTGCTGGGAGAAATATCAATAACCTCAGATATGCAGATGACACCATCCTTGTGGCAGAAAGTCAAGAGGAACTAAAAAGCCTCTTGGTGAAAGTGAAAGAGGAGAGTGAAAAAGTTGGCTTAAAGCTCAACATTCAGAAAACGAAGATCATGGCATCCGGTCCCATCAATTCATGGGAAATAGATGGGGAAACAGTGGAAACAGTGTCAGACTTTATTTTTTGAGATGGCTGGATGGCATCACTGACTTGATGGACGTGAATCTGAGTGAACTCCGGGAGTTAGTGATGGACAGGGAGGCTTGGCGTGCTGCGATTCATGGGGTCGCAAAGAGTTGGACACAACTGAGTGACTGAACCTAACTGAACTGAATACTCCGTTGTATATATGTACCACACCCTCTTTATCCATTCCTCTGTCAGTGCATATCTTGGTTGCTTCCGTGTCCTGGCTGTTGTAAATCGTGCTGCAGTGAACATTGGGGGTACATATTAGGTTCCATTCTTGAACTCCTTGTGTTAGCCACACTGCCTATTGACACAGAAAATATGTTCACTTTGGGAGAGAGAAGTCATCCGATTAATTTAATCTCCTTCAAGTGTTTTCTTAAATATCACCTTCAATTTCCTAATCAACTTTACCATGATCTCTCCATTTAAAGTTGCATCTCTCCCTCTGACTCCTTACAATGTTATACATATATATTCATAGCACTTGTCTCCTGTTTATGATATTGTTTATATCATTTGTTTGAGTTTATTGTCTCACTACCATTACTACCAGCCCCTCCCTCCAACCACTCTCCATTGGAATCTCAAGGTTATTAGGGAAGGACTTTTGGGGGAATCTATTTGTTTATTAATGTATTCCTAGTATATAGAATACACTACACATACAGAATACATATATAAGAGTGCCTATTATATAATTGGTGCTCAATATATATTTGCTAAATGAGTAAATTTTATGAAAACTGATTATAAATTAATGAGATGGTCTCCACAAGTTATCCATGACCATCTTCCTCATGATTATGTATAATCAGAATTTGGGAACATAAAAGTCTCAGTAAGCCAAATAGTTCAACTCTTTTCTATCTCTAAGGAAAGGTAATAGCCCTTTGAATCAACGCTCTGTGTTAGTTCTGCTTTCAGTAGCATCTGCCTATTGCGGCCATGAAGACAGGCACGACAGGATTAGGCCAGTGGAACTCAATTCAGGGAGTCCATGAGCTTGGACTGGGGAAAGATTGCTACTTTATTTTAGCTTACCTATAGCTGAAATTTAGCATTTATTCAACTACAAATGTAGGATTCAACAACAGATGTGTAGCATTTATTCAACTACAAACCCCAAGAGATTGTCAGCAATAGAAATCAATTTTTTTTCATATTATGTTATTAATTCAGACATATCAAAATTGTTTCAATTATTCTCTCTTTGAAATTATGGTAGCTATTATACCTGTCTCTAGATTTTATTATTTAACACATTAATAAAGAATCATATATATTACTATTAATATGTGACTAATTTATTAAAATATTTGATAGTTAAATTTCAATATAAATTTTTTTCCTTTGTAATACCATGGATTTTATTTTATGTCTTGAAAAAATTATTCTAAAAAGGAATTCAGGCTTCATCAGACTGCTAAGAAGGCCCATGGCATTGTCTCTGCCAGGAGAGAGTGCAGCGCGAAGTCCTCCAAAGAATTGCAGCACACCAGGCCTCCCTGTCCATCACCATCTCCCGGAGTTCACTCAGACTCACGTCCATCGAGTCCGTGATGCCATCCAGCCATCTCATCCCCTGTCGTCCCCTTCTCCTCCTGCCCCCAATCCCTCCCAGCATCAGAGTCTTTTCCAATGAGTCAACTCTTCGCGTGAGGTGGCCAAAGTACTGGAGTTTCAGCTTTAGCATCATTCCTTCCAAAGAAATCCCAGGGCTGATCTCCTTCAGAATGGACTGATTGGATCTCCTTGCAGTCCAAGGGACTCTCAAGAGTCTTCTCCAACACCACAGTTCAAAAGCATCAATTCTTCGGTGCTCAGCCTTCTTCACAGTCCAACTCTCACATCCATACATGACCTCAGGAAAAACCATAGCCTTGACTAGACGGACCTTAGTCGGCAAAGTAATGTCTCTGCTTTTGAATATACTATCTGCTAAGCTAAGTCACTTCAGTCGTGTCCGACTCTGTACGACCCCATAGACGGCAGCCCACCAGGCTCCCCCGTCCCTGGGATTCTCCAGGCAAGAACACTGGAGTGGGTTGCCATTTCCTTCTCCAATGCATGAAAGTGAAAAGTGAAAGTGAAGTCGCTCAGTCATATCCGACTCTTAGTGACCCCATGGACTGTAGCCTACCAGGCTCCTCTGTCCATGGGATTTTCCAGGCAAGAGTACTGGAGTGGGGTGCCAATGCCTTCTCCTATATACTATCTAGGTTGTTCATAACTTTTCTTCCAAGGAGTAAGCGTCTTCTAATTTCATGGCTGCAGTCACCATCTGCAGTGATTTTGGAGCGCAGGAAAATAAAGCCTATCACTGTTTCCATTGTTTCCCCATCTATTTGCCATGAAGTGATGGGATCAGATGTCATGATCTTAGTTTTTTAATGTTGAGTTTTAAGTCAGCTTTTTCACTCTCCTCTTTGAACTTCATTAAGAGGCTCTTTAGTTCCTATTCACCTTCTGCCATTAGAGAGGTTATCATCTACATAGCTGAGGTTGTTAATATTTCTCCTGGCAATCTTGATTCCAGCTTGTGATTCATCTATCCTGGCATTTTGCGTGATGTACTCCACATATAAGTTAAATAAGTAGAATGACAATATACAGCCTTGTCATATTCCTTTAGCAATTTTGAACCAGTCAGTTGTTCCTAGTTCTAACTTCTGCTTCTTGACCTGCATACACGTTTGTCAGGAGACAAGTTAGGTGGCCTGGTATTCCCATCTCTTTAAGAATTTTCCACAGTTTGTTGTGGTCCATAGAGCCAAAGGCTTTAGGATAGTCAATGAGGCAGAAGTAGATATTTTTGTGGAATTCCCTTGCTTTCTCCATGATCCAACAAATATTGGCAATTTGATCTCTGGTTCCTTTGTCTCTTTGAAACCCAACTGGTACATCTGGAAGTTCTTGGTTCATGTACTGCCGAAGCCTAGCTTGAAGGATTTTGAACATAATCTTGCTAGCATGTGAAATGAGTGCAATTATATGGTAGTTTGAACATTTTTTAGCATTGCCCTTCTTTGGGATTGTAATGAAAGCTGACTTCTTCCAGTACGTGGCCACTGCTGAGTTTTCCAAATTTGTTGATGCATTGAGTGTAGCATTTTAACAGCATCATCACTTAGAAATTGGAATAGCTCAGATGTAATTCTGTTGCCTCCACTAGCTTTGTTCATAGTAGTAATGCTTCGTAAGGCCCATTTGACTTCATACTCCAGTATGTCTTGTTCTGAGTGACCACACCATCATGGTTATCCAAGTCATTAAGACCTTTCTTGTGTAGTTCTTCTGTGTATTTCTGATGCACCTGTATAAAATTAGACTTCTTAGGCCATAACTCTGATCCTTATCTGCTGGACCCCTGACTTCAGTGGCCTCTGCTGCCTCCAGAACCAAGTCTCCCATCTTGCTCTGGCATTGAGACATTCTATGAAATGCTCTATCTTTTCAATGTTATCTTTTCTTACAAGTTTATGTCCTATTCTAAACAAATTGGATTAATTTTGATTCTTAAATCTATTTCCTGCCTTGATATACTCATACTGTTCCTTCCACCTGGGACACTTCCCCACCCTTTCAACTTCACCTTGCATAAATATCCCAACCTTGCTAAAAGGCTCAAGTTAAATTCCTCCCCTATCAAATCTCTTCCTACTTTCCCCCTAAATTAAATGTCCTCCACCTATTTCTCCAGATTCACTCTCCACCCTTGTTCACTGTGATGGGTGCCTAGGAGGCTAGTCTATATGGATTGTGTCATTTACCCTCTGGTTTCTAATTGAGTTTGGCCAATTGCACAGTATCAGAGGGAAGGAGAGAGAGAGCAGTCAGGGTATTATTGCCTTGATGCCCTTCTTGTTTAGCTACAGGTGGCAGAGGTTGCACTCTGCACTGAAGGCTGCTGTTCTTGACTGCTTCTGCCCTTTCAGACACTCTGAGGTCTAGAGATGATTATGTGCGTGTGTGTGCTCAGATGTGTCTGACTCTTTGCAACCCCATGGACTATAGCCCGCCAGGCTCCTCTATCCGTGGAGATTTCCAGGCACGAATACTGGAGTGGGTTGCCATTTCCTACTCCACAGGATCTTCTGGACCCAGGGATCAAACCTGTATCTCTGGCCTCTCCTTCATTGGCAGGTGAATTCTATACCCCTGAGCCACCTGGGAAGTCCGCTCCTGCATTGGTAGGAGTCTGCTTTTGCTAAGCCTGCAGTGCTTTGCCAGTTTTGCTTGTTTCTATTAATTTGCCCCATAGCTTTGTAAGTAATTATTTCATGAAATGCTCCTCAATTATTCCTTTTGGATGTTCTATCCATTTACTACCAAATGTCCTGACTGGTATACCCCAAACTAGATACAGTTACTCTCTCCTTTACAGTCCTTCTTTCTTAAGGTACTCTCTGTAGTCATGGGTTTCCCTATTAGACTAAGTGCCCATCTTGAGCACTTGTCGTCTATCAATCACTATTCTGGATTCTGGGAAGAGAGTGATGAGTAATGTAGATTTGCCCTCACCACCTTAAACCAGAGTGATAGAACAAATACTTAATAAGTGTTTACCACATGCCAGCACTTTTAAAAGTTCTTTACATGTAGCAAATCACTTCATCCACACAACTACCTTGTGGTATATTTTACAAATGAGAAAATAGAACCTCAAAAAATTAAGTAATTTGCCTAAGGTCACACAGCCAGGAAGTAGCAAAACTTGAATCCTAATCCAAGTGGTCTGACTCCAAAGGTTATATTAATACTCTTAACGGCATCCCTATATTGTCTCTTAACTATTAATAGCTTAGTGTCCTTTGCAATGACTAGCCCATAGCTGACACTCAGCCCATTTGTTGAGCTGATTTTAGTAGATGGTTGCATTAGGAATGGAAGAAACCAAAGGGACTATGCCTTCTATAGGTTCAAAAAAATTTTGATTTCAATAGTTTGCAAGAATAATTTGATTTTCTTTATTTTGTATCATGTTTATCTGCATTAGCAGATGGTAAGAAATAGATCCTCTTCCCCATTTAACCAAGCTAAATAGCTGCTTATATGACTGGATCTTCACAGACAGAATTGTGCATTTTAACCTTGGGGAAGAGGCTACCTCTCTTGTGACATAGCAATTCTCGAGGGATAGTATTTGCAGCAAATGTTTAGTTACAACAGAATAGCACCCAACTTGTAATCATTAAGAGCAACCCATGTAAGAGTTCGCCACAGCTGTGACTTCTTCCACTGGTGAATCATTCTGTTTGAAATATAATGTACTCAAAAAGCAGCAAAAACTGTAGTTAGAAATCACTGTAATGGCTTTCATGAAAGCTATTGCTAATTTAGGGCCCAATTAAAACTAGAAATCCAATTATTGCTGAATAACATAATTGCAAGAAAGTAACTTGAATTGCATGTATGTCAGTAATTAAGGAGGAAGCTTTAATGAAAGAATCTGTCTGAACCATTACAAGGAGGGGCCAAAGAGCCTGAAGATCCACTTCCTTTCTCCTTCAGGGTGGGTCACAGCAAGAAATGCCCCAGGTTTTGGGTGCAGGCAGTCAGCTCTGAATCCTGTAAACATTCTGTGCTTTTACAGCCTAGCTTATGAAATCCTGGTAGGGTAAATGCAGGATTTATGAGCAGCTTAATCTGAATCTGAGTCAACATCCAATGACTATCATATACATTGTTAGCTCTGAAAAAATAAGTATCAGGAGGTGCTATATGGCAGGTACTCAAGCTACCACAGAAAGCAGTTGGCAGTACAAGTGTCAAATGCGTTACCTTTACAGTTCAAAGTCAGATTTTGACCTTGTGGTTAATTTTGCTACACTGATTCTGTTGTTTGCAATGGAGTAGCAGGTTGCTGGGGACAGAGGTCTCACTTACCAGATTGGGGCTCAGCTCCAGGCCCACTGGGCGTGAAGAGTGTAAACTACAGAAACAAGGCTGAGCATAAGAGTAGTAGTAATAAGAGGCACCATTTCTTGAGGTCCTTTGTGCCAGGTGTTTTAATTGCCTTATTTAGTTTAATTAAAAACTTTTTTTTTTTACCTATTCGTATTCATTTGGCTCATGCTGAGACCGTGACAGATGGCAAAGTGCACCCTGTGAATGAAATGCCAGAACTTCCAAAGAAAGCAAGAAATCCTATTCTCTCAGCACTGAATCTATAAAGGATCATCTTACTCAGCAATAAATAAGGGGCAACAGAGGGAAAAATCAATTTGCCTCAGGAGGAATAAAATAAAATCCTGAGACAGTGTCCCATCACCTATATGTGTCCACCTTTGATTCCTGTCCTGGTGTCTGTTCTCCCCTTTGGGCGTGGGCTTGCATGCATCAGCCTGTACTGTCCTTGCAGTCTCCTCCCCAGCCTGATGAGCGCTGCTGGCAGCAGGCTGGGCCCCTCTTGTCCCAGGGTCTTGGCTCAGGTCCAAACTTTCAGGTAGTTTTGTTTTAATAGTTTGCGACCAAGTGGAAATCAGAGATGAAGTCTGAGCATGTCTGGGTTTTTCTCCACTCTCAGAAATTGGAGAATAGCTCCTGGAAGGCAGGGGTTAATGGCCACAGCCTGGTTCAGCCTCTCCTCCCCAGGGCAGGTAAGAAGCTGAGAAAGAAAAAACTAGGACAATACTATGGTGGGTGGGAGGGCAGGAGCGAGAAACAGGGGAGCCAATTGGGGGATACTTCAAAAGGCCTCCCACACATCTCCCCTTCCATAAGGAGCCCAGACTCAGTTTTCAGGAGTAGGGTAAATCTCAAGGTTCAGCTCTGGTCTAAAAAGACCGGAAGCAGCAAGATGGCATAATTAGAGTGGGGCCTAGTTCTCTAGGCTCAAGGAGAGGCTTAGAGTTAAATGGTTAATGAGCTTCACAGACTGTTCTGCTTGGAGTTACATGAAACGGTTTCTCATGTTACAGAAGTTTCATGCAGTGTGGCCCTTCCCCTTTGCTTGAAAACTTCTGGAACTTTCTATCTACCTCCAGGTTCTGGGGTCCCAGGGAATGTTCTTGGCTGTGGTCTTCAGCAAGAGAAAATAAACTTGAGAGGTTTATGTCAAGGAACCCTTGAGAAAGGTCCCAGCTACTACAGACTACTAATGCTTTTACAAACAAAACTCAAAAGGACCTCAATCCCTTGTGATGGAAACTTTGATAGAATCTCGTTCCAAAGACACTCTGTTATGCCTGCTCCTTAGTTGTGAATCACTAGTTTCTACACATTTTATTAAGCTTTCACTCCTGTAGTTGGTTTTTGAAACCAACAGACCTTCCCTTTTACTTTCCAAATATGAAAAATAACAAAATTAAATGTTTCTTTTAAAAAGTACCTATGTCAGGAATTCCCTGATGGTCTGCCACTGAGCATATACCCTGAGGAAACCATAACTGAAAAAGACACAAGTAGCCCACTCTTTACAATAGCTAGGACATGGAAGCAACCTAGATGTCCAGACAGTTGTGGTACATAAATACAATGGAATTTTACTCAGCCTTAAAAAAGAACACATTTGAGTCAGTTCTAATGAGGTGGATGAACCTACTACTGAGCATATACCCTGAGGAAATCATAACTGAAAAAGACACAAGTACCCCACTCTTTACAATAGCTAGGACATGGAAGCAACCTAGATGTCCAGACAGTTGTGGTATATAAATACAATGGAATTTTACTCAGCCATAAAAAAGAACACATTTGAGTCAGTTCTAATGAGGTGGATGAACCTAGAGCCTATCATACAGAGTGAAATAATTCAGAAAGAGAAGAACAAATATCATATATTAATGCATATGTATGGAGCCTGGAAAGATGGTACCGATGAACCTATTTGCAAGGCAGCAATGGAGACACAGACATAGACAACAGACTTGTGGACACAGTGGGGCAAGGAGAGGGTGGGACGAATTAAGAGAGCAGCATTGAAACATATATATTACCATATATACAACAGACAGCCAGTGGGAATTTGCTGTATGACACAGGAGACCAAACCTGGTGCTCTGTGACAACCTCGAGGGGTGGGATGGGGTGGAAGGTGGGAAAGAGGTTCAAGAGGGAGGGGACCTATGTATACCTATAGCTGATTCATGTTGATGTGTGGCAGAAACCAACACAATATTGTAAAGCAATTATTCTTCAATTAAAACTAAATAAATTTAAAAAAAATAAATAAAAGTACCTATGCCAAGAATTCTCTGATAGTCCAGTGGGTTAGACTCTCCTGCCTCCACTGCAGGGGACCTGGATTCAATCCCTGATCAGGGAACTAAGATCCCACAAGCTGTGCAAGTGTCCCCCCAACTCCCCCCCCCAAAAAGTTAAAAAAACAGGTACCTATACCCCTTCCCTCAAACGAAGGCTCACCCAGACAAGCAGGTCTGAACCAGGGTGGGCTCAAATCTTGACCACTGAATTTTATGATTATTGCAAAGCCCCGACTAAGACCTTGCTGCCACTTCAGACTGGAGAGAATAGAATGGTTTCCAAGAGATCAAACTGAACTAGCTGTGGGTTTATGCCAACTTATTTCACACAAAAGATAAGAGTGTAAGAATGGGCATTAATATACAAAAGCACTTCTGGTTGTTTAGACCCTAGACTTGGGTCTCATCCTTGTGGTAAGTCTTTTGCGAAGGTTTTCCTATTTCATAACTTTACACTCAGCCCCAGGGCACAAACACTGGGGCATCTTCCAGCTAACAGCCAACCCGGGCTCTACATGCAGTGACATGCGGTCAAGACAGCCTGATGCCACAGCTCTAGCCAAGTAAACACCAACTGCCCGTACAAATTAGAAACAGAAGAAAAAGGCACCTTTTTATCCAGAGATGAGGAAGGAATGGAGTTTCCACTGTGTGTCTCCAGTCCCCCAGTGGTCCCCTGGATGCCAGACTCCCCAGATTTCCTACAGTCTCCAGCAGCACAGTGTTTCAAGGACTTGCTCCGTGGGTCCTAAGCAGGAGGCTGGGCCATGCGCAAGTGACTCAAACTCTGTTGCTCTATTTCTGGGAGGGGATGGGCTGCACAATTAAGGATGAACATAGCTGGTAAACGGATGACCATGTGACAAGCACATCATCTGGGATGAACGTGGCCCAACTAGCTCATGTTTTAACCACGGAGCCCATCAGAATATGGAAGATGAAGTGCGACAGACCTCCCCAAAGCAAGTGGTGTGCTCCCTTGCCGTGGTGTCCATGGAGGAACTTCTCCAAGGTCGTCATCAGATAAGCAAGGCCCCGGGATGCTCATCCTTAGCTCGCTGACCGTGCTTTCCCACTACTGCAGCCACCACAAACCAGGGAGGGGGGTGTGGGGCGGGCGGCGGAGAAAGGCAAGGTCTCCACACCTCACATCCTCCCCCTGCGGTGGGTCTCACGTGGGGCTGGGGGAAGCCCCAGGAAGACAAGGTTTGTGGCAGCCCCAGAATTTTTCTTCTGGCAGCCAACAGCTGGCCACACTGCAGATTTCAAGGCTATAGGGGAGGTCTACGGTACAAATGTGGGACAGCAGCAGACGACTCTTGCTCGTGGATGGAGATAAGTTGGTAACATCAGGAAGGACATCTCTGGAAGCAGGCACCCAGGGGGCTCCAGAAGACGGTACACTCTCCTGCTCTGGGGACTCTTCGTCATGAGGTCTCTCTCTTGTGTCTTGGGAAGTGTCCTTTCGTGCAGGATGGGGTGGGATGTGAAGGTCTATGGCTGAGAGGGGAAGAGGAGGGGAGGGCAGTGCCTTTGGACCCAGCAGAGGTACACTACCAAAGGCGAACGGTTCAAGAGCAAAGGCCAGTTTCTTGGCACTTGCTGGGGCGGGGGTTGGGCGGAGGCAGGAGGCGGTGCTCCCTTCTCCTCCTCTTTTGCATTAAAAACGAAGGAAGTCCACGGTGACGATTGTGAATGGAAGGACTTCAAAAGCCGCATCTCCGGCTCGGTTCAGCGGAAGCCCATTGTGGCCAGACCTCCAGCCACTGGCGAAGGCCTCCCTACCCCGGCAGCTGGGACCCAGCGCCCGAGGGCTGCGTGGCCACGGGTGAGGCGCAGGAAGGCTTGGAGCCGCGGGTCCTCGTGGCCAAGGAGGCCGCGCTGGGCACACGCGCGGGAGGCGAGTCCCTGCCTGGGCGCCCAGATCCGGCGGGCTTCATGCAGCTCGTGGAGCTCCACAACCTCCAGGACACAGCTGCCCAGTAGATAATTCTAGAAATAGCTCTAGGAGGGAGGCAACGTCATCATGATTTCCCAAGAACAAACTGGAGCCTGAGCGTTTACAGAAGTCAGCCAAAGTCTTAGATGATGGAGCCGCCACCTGAGCGCCTTCGTCAGGCAGCCGCCTCTTTCCTTGGCGAGTGAGCCAGATAAATGAAGACAGGACCTGCGGGGCCGGTGACTGAGCAGCAGGGCTCTTTCCTGAGGTATCTGGAATTTCAGCGAGGATGGGCTTGAAAGTGGAAGTGTTTAGTCCCTCAGTCATGTCCAACTCTTTGTGACCCCATGGACTGTAGCCTGCCAGGCTCCTCTGTTCATGGAATTCTCCAGGCCAGAATACTAGAGTGGGTAGCCATTCCCTTCTCTAGGGGGTTTTCCTAACATAGGGATGGAAACTGGGTCTCCAGCACTGCAGGCAGATTCTTTATCGTCTGAACCACCAGGGAAGTCTCAGGATTGGCTTAGACCTGGGCTGAGTTGAGTTTTCAGGGAAAGAACCTTAGGCAGAGTCTCTACTGAAGGGCTGGGAAAGTAGGAGCCACTGACCTGTGAATCTGAATCCTAAAATGGGAGTAAAATGTTTGCAGTAGTTACTGCTTATCTGTCTACTCCTTTCCAAAGTTTGTTACCCTTGGCCAACTGTGGTCTGAAAGTATTAAATGGAACTTCCCAGAAATAAACAATTCATAAGTTCAAAATTACACGCCCTTCTGAGAAGGGTGATGAAGTCTCACTATGGTGCTCTGAGCCTTGTCCAGAGTCTCCTGCCTGTTAGTCACTGAGTAGAGGACTGGGTTATCAGATCTCAGGGTGCTGTGCTGCAGTTCAAATTGCCTTTATTTTGCTTAATAATGGCCCTGGAGGCAAGAGGAGTGGATGCCACGGCCACAAAGTGCTTTCTCTGGATAGAAAGGTGAAATCTATGCTGACCTGCTAATATCTATGCTAAGAGTGAATCTTTGATCCTATGAAGACGTGAAGAGGGAAAGGGAAATTCCTGCTGGTTTTGTTGTTAAACGTCAAACTGCAAAAGTTATACCTGTAGTGTGTGATAAGTGCTGAATTAAGATGGAAAAGGTATCACATTTGTAAGATATTTTGAAAAAGAGAGACCACATTCACATAATTCTATTACAGTATATTGATGTAATTGTTTTCTTGTTGTTGTTAATCTCTCATTGTGCCTAATTTATGAATTCAACTTTGTATGTAGGTATAGGGAAAAAAACAACATAGGATTGTGTACTATTGGCGGTTTCAGACATCCACTGGAGATCTTGGACTGTATCTCCAGCTGATAAGAGGGACTATTGTCTTAATTATAAGTAGGGAAGTTCCTTGATTAGTTTTCTATGGCTGCTGTAAAAAATTACTGAAAACTGGGTAGTTTAAAATAACAGAAATTAATTCTCTGATGTTCTGGAGGACAGAAGTCTTAGATCAAACTGTAAGTAGAGCTACCCTCTCTCTAGAGACTCTAGGGAAGAATTCTTCCTTCCCTTGTAGTTTCTGGTGGCTGTGGGCATTCCTTGGTTTTTTTGGCTTGTGATTGCATTAATGTCTGTTTCTGTCTTCACATCACCTTCTCTTTTATGTATTTTCTCTTCTTATGTCTCCTACGAAGACAATAGTCATTGGTCTTAGGGCCCACCTGGGTCATCTATTATGGTCTTATCTTAAAACTCTTAACTTAATGACATCTACAAAGACTGTTTTTCCAAATAAGACCATGTTTATAGGTTTTAGGGATTTGGGCATCTCTTTGAAGCCCACACCCTGACCAGCTACAATTGTTAAATGCTTTCTGGGAAATCAAAGGTAAAAGACATTTACAAAAGGAAAATTTTGTTCATGTGCAGATGAGATATTTTCTAAAAAGCCTTAATGAAATAGTTCACTGTTGATTCTGAAGCTCAGATTTTACCAGTAATGTTTTCCTTGTAAAATCATAATACTTGTAAAATTCCTTGTAAAATATATTAATACTTTCAAAGAGATTCATCAATGCTTCCTCCTAACAATTCTGTCTATCCTTGTGGGAACACGTGTACTTTAGGAGAGGGAGTCTGTTTCCTTCCCTGTGTACCTGGCCGTGGGTTGCTTGACCAACAGAATGCAGTGGAGGTGACCTGGACTTCTGAGCCCTGGCCTGAAGGCAACTTTTGCTTTGCCCTTTGGGACTCAGCTGCTTAGCAAAGAAGCTTGGACCAGAGCACTGAAGAATGTGGAAAGAGAGAAAGGGGGACCCATTGCACTCACAACCTCAGATGCACATGAGTGAAGGCGTTTTGGATTTTATAGCTGATCTACCTAATGCAGCCACAAGATTGATCCCAGCCAACAGCACATGGAGCAGAAGAACCTTCTGTCTGCACCTAGACAAGGTGCAGAATTGAGAGAAATAACAAATTGTCCTTATCAAGCCAGTAAGTTCTGGGACAGTTTTGCTGAAGTAGGTGACAAAAACAATGCAGTATATTGTGTCATTCAGAATTGTAAAAAATTGTTACATGAGCTAAGGAAGATGATAGTAGACACTGTAAGCAGAAAAATGTTTTGATATTGGAAATGGAAGCTTTTGGTGATTTGCTTTGGATCTTGTTCAGGATCTGCCAAGGAGATATGCACATGTCACAGAGAACAAGAAGATGGGTGGAAGCACCTATATTGTGGGTGCACCACCTCTTGTGCTTGCATTTGGGAAATCTAGCTGGGGGGAAGAATACTTTAGACAAACTGACTTTATGTTCTGGTTTTATTACTAAGTTACTGTATGACCTTGACCTTGGGAAAGTCATGCATTCTCTCTGAGCTCCAAATAGGAAATCTGTGTGGCTGATGATAACCATTACTAACTGTTAGGCCCCTGATACATGCTAGGCCTGCAGTAGGTGCCAACCTGAAATAATATTGGACATCATCCTCATTTTTGGATTAGAAAGCAGTGGTTCCGACAGAGTTAGTAGCCAGCCCTAGGTCACATGAAGGTAGTGGAGAGAGGGTGGTGGGTAGGTATTCAAATCCAAGCAGTTAACTTCAAATCTGTGCTTTTGCGGCTGTGCTGCAGCCGTACCTGTGGACTCACTTCTTCCCTTTTGGTTTGAGGCAGTTATCAGCCCAGTCATCTGAGCAGGTCCTACTGGGTGTTTACCATTCACTGAGGCTCATGGACAAGATTCCACAAATATCTATAAAACCACCACAGAATATATTTTTTGCAGTTTTTCAATACATGTCTTTCTCATCGTCAGTTCCTCAGTATCATTGCTCTGCCTCCCTTTCTCTCACTTCTAATCAGCAGCTAACTGCTAGTGATTGTTATTCTTCACCATGCTTCTTTTATCTGTCACCTCCAGCCACTATCTGCCTTTATCCTTCCTTGGCCTGGCACCATCTTTTGCAAGAAACTCCTTATCTGCCTCACCCACAGTCTCTCCATCAGCCCATTCATCCTTCATACAGCCACCAGCCTTATCTCCTTACATGCAAGTTCGAGATTATCATTTGCTTCTTCAGAAAACTTTAATGGTTTTTTACTGCCTATGGAATAAAGAATTTAAAAAATTTAGGATATAAATAACATGTATTTATGGCTCATGGTAGCTGTATTTACTAACTGAAACAAAACAAAACAGCATCCAACCTTTTCTATTCTCTCTGGCCCTGCAGTGTCTGCAACTACATGCATCAGAGGCTGTTTGCCAGAGATGGAGTGCTTTTGTTTACCTGTCACATAGTGTAGCCAAAGCTCTATACCAGAGTTTGCTTCTGTTAGTTTATGTTCCCCTGTGAGTGGTAAACTCCAGTGGGGGCAGATTTCTATGAAGCCTTTCAGTTGGGGTAGAGGGGAGCAGGCAGGAAAGCGAAGTATTAATGAAACACTTGCTTTCTTCTTAGTATTGTTATTTTTATTGCTACTACTCTTGACAAAGAGAGCACACCAAGCTACTGTTGCTCCAGTGTCTTCTGTGTAGAGGGAACGGCTCATTCCTGCCGTGTGCCTACCTGCCTTTGTTATTGACATACATATTTAAGCTTACTCTTCCATGAGCCTGGGTGCTCTTTGATAAGGTTCACTCCTAACACATGATCAAAATCTCTTAGTAAAGCCCCAGCTCCAGAAATTTTGCTAGCCTGGTCTAGAACTTCCCCCTAGAGAAGCACCAAATTAATCATAGCTATCTTTGCTCAAACCTTTCTTGCAACGAAGATGCCCATTGGTATTTCAGGGGGCTTTCATTTCAGGGGCCCCACCAGTGAGCTGAGAGAAAGCAATTACTGTTAAAACTAAAAAGTGAAATCTAAGTTGATATTGCCAAGAAAATATATCAACATTGCATCATTTTGATTATTCAGCTTACAAAAAAACCTGCCTGTAAGCCCTACTCTTCAGGCAGGAGCCTTTCTAGGTCCCAGGTGGGAGTGATTGTGAGTGGGAGTAACCTGTGAATAGGGATGAGAAGGTGAGAACAAGAATTCCTGAAGAGCTTTGCATTCTAAAGCAAGAGCTGCTAAAGGAATAGAGTTTTGTGATGTTTTTGGTCTATTCCAGGTTTTCCCCACAATTCTCAATATTAAGGACCCTTTTAGTGATTGACACCTTCCTCATGTATCCAGTTACAAAAAATCTACAAAATAATTTTATTAAGTAAAGACATATATATATATATATATGACAGCAACAACACATGTTTGTCAGTCCAAATAGTCAGTGAATGTGGGAAACAACGTAATTAGAGTCCATCACAAACTTTTTGGTTTTTTGTCTTGTGCAGATGTATTAGTTTGATTTTCACTGGACTTTCAGAAACATAAAAATGCTTAAGGACATTCATTTGCACTTTTCTAAGTTGCTAGGAGTCTAGGAAACCCTGGAAATTGTATCAGGTTATTTTATAATCTTTCTAGATAGGAAGTAACCATCCCAGGATATTGAAAAGGGTTAAGTGTACAATTTTGGATGTTACAAGGTTATGTAATCAACTTGGACTGAATGCTGCTCAAAGACACAAAGATAACTGAATTATGAACACTTAAAACTAATTTGTGCTGACCCATCAAGAGAAATTTATGATTTCATTTCTAGAAATAGGATAAAGAAATGAAATAAAGTCTAATTCCAGTGTGTAAATTAGGGAAATCAACCTCTTCCCCATTTGGTCCTGAATAAACTGCTTTCTATTTGACGTGCTCAAGAGCGTGGTCTTCTCTTTAATTCACATTGTGAAATAATTGCCCTGGTGGAAATCAGAAACATGCAATGTAATATATTAGTTTTACTCAATGATTTTTGAGAGGTGATACCTCAATTAACAAATCCTCAGGGAAAGAGGCAGTGTGGAGAAAAAAATATGTTCCAATTTCATCTTCATAAATCAAGCCAGGCAGAACTGCCTCTAGGCATTTGGCAAGACAGAAACATCCTTCAGCAGAGTGGTTCTCAGCCCTGCCCAGATGTAAGCAAACAGGGCCGCTCGTTAGCAAAAGTATGAAATATTTCAGCCTTCTGTCTTTCTCTACTTTTCATTTTATGTTATGTCTTCATAGATTCCCCCCTCCTCTGACTTAAGGCATTTCACACCTTCTTTTTTCCTTATCTTCCATCAGAGACTGATTTTGTTGGAAATTTTCATTTGTTGGAAAAATATTGTTAATGTTGATTTAATGTGAATGAGTATTCATGGATATGGTAAATCAAGCAGGTCTTGTTTGCTTGTTGTTTTATTTTGGCACACTGTGCAGCATGCAGGATCTTAGTTCCCCAACCAGGAATTGAACCCATGCTTCCCTGGTGGCTCAGAGGTTAAAGCATCTGCCTCCAATGCGGGAGACCCGGGTTCGATCCCTGGGTCAGGAAGATCCCCTGGAGAAGAAAATGGCAATCCACTCCAGTATTCTTGCCTGGAGAATCCCACGGACGGAGAAGCCTAGTAGGTTACAGTCCACAGGGTCGCAAAGAGTCGGACACGACTGAGCGACTTCACCTCACCTTCCTGCTGTGGAGGCATGAAGCCTTAACTGCTGGACTGCCGTGGAAGTCCCAAGCAGGTCTTTGAAGTCAAGCGTTTATCAGCTTTGAGAATCCTGGGACTCGAAGCTGCTTGCTATGGTATCCCCAGCTCTAACTCACTTCCCAGTAGGTAAATAACAAACTGTTGTTGAATGAACAATTAAAGACTTAGTTCCCTCTCACTTGAAAAAATTCAAGTTTAAGGGGTAAGTGAAGGGTGGGGCATGAATGTCCAGCGACTTCGGGAAGTAGGTGACTGAAATCCTAGTAGGTCTTATCTGATAACGAACCCAACAGTTACTCCAAGGTGTCTGATGGGTATGTCAGAAACAGGGGGGTTTATTCTTCATTCAACACCCCAGCTTTTTGTGTGCCTGGGAGAAACAAGGAAGGACTGTAGACCCTGGGTGCTGATGCTTCCTTTTACATTTAATTTGTCCAGTTAGGACCAATACATCGTTTGCAAGGCCCAAGGTAAAATGAAAATGAGAGCCCCTTGTTCAAAATTTATTAAGAATTTCATGCAAATCAAAATGACAGTGAAATACCACCTCAACCTCGTTTGGCTGTAATAAAAAGGATGGATAATAACAAATGTTGGCAAGGATATGGGAAGACTGGAACCCTCACACACTGTAGCTGAAAATGTAAAATATACTAACACTTTGGAAAACAGTCTAGCATTCCATCAAAAAGTTAAACATAGAGTTACTATATGATCTAGCAATTCTATTGCTAGTAGAGAGAATTGAAAACATATGTTCACACAAAAACTTATCTTCATAGCAACATTATTCATAATAGCCAAAAAGTGTAGCTCAGATAGTAGAGAATCTGTCTGCAGTGCAGGAGACCTGGGTTCGATCCCTGGTTTGGGAAGATCCCCTGGAGAAGGGAATGGCTAGCCACTCCAGTATTCTTGCCTGGAGAATCCCCATGGACAGAGAGAGGAGCCTCTCAGGCTCCAGTCCATGGGGTCACAAAGAGTCAGACATGACTGAGCGACTACTATTACTACTACTAAAAAGTGACAACAACCTAAGTGCCCATCAACTGATGGGATAAACAAAACAGGAATATATCCATGGGATGGACATACTGTATCCATACAATGGGACACCATTTAGCAATAAAAGGAATGAAGTACTGATACATGCTACAACATGAAGGAACCTTGAAAACACGTTAAGTGACAGAAGCCACATACAAAGGCTATATATTATAGGATTCCAATGTGATGAAATGTTCAGAATATGAGTCCTTAGAGACAGGAATTAGATTAGTGGTATCAGGGCCTAAGGGAGGCGAGAATGGGGCATGACTGCCAATGGATTCTGAATTTCCATTTGGGCAAAGAAAACGTTCTGGAACTAAGTTATGGTGATGGTGGCACAAGCTTTTGAGTATACTAAAAACATTGAATTATATACTTTAAAAAGGGGATTTTATGATATGTGAATTATATCTCAGTAAAAAAAATATCGAGAATTTCAAGACAACAAGAGCAAAACATGAAGCAAAGTGAGGACCCCTTCTGAGTTTGGGGCCTGGGTGACTACACATGTGCACCCCCCACCCCCCACTGCAGTGTCTTAAGCCCTCTCCCTTTGCCTCCTCTCTTCCAATCCATATTGCACATTTTTTCCCAATTTAGTGCTGTGTTAGGTGTGGTATCCCCGGAGAAGGAAATGGCAATCCACTCCAGTATTCTTGCCTGGAAGATTCCATAGACTGAGGAGACTGGTAGGCTACAGTCCATGGGGTCGGAAAGAGTCGGACACGACTGAGCAATTTCATTTTCACTTAGGTGTGGCATATAAATCAGTTGACAATAGAAAGAACAACCATACCAGTTTCCCAGGGATTGGGGGTTTTCACAGGATGTGGAACTTTCCTTGCTAAAACTGGGAAAATCCCAGCCAAATTGAAATGAGTTGGTCACCTTAGTGGTCAATGAAGAGTATTAATGCTGTCATTTCTCCTAGCTAAAGTCCTGAGGTACATCTCCAGGTCTTTTAGGTCTTTTTAGGTCTATTCATCATCAGTGGTTGGAGAAGGAAATGGCAACCCACTCCAGTACTCTTGCCTGGAAAATCCCATGGACAGAGGAGCTTGGTGCAGGCTACTGTCCATGGGTTGCAAAGAGTCAGGTATGACTGAGCGACTTCACTTCACATCATCAGTGGGGATAGCAGTGTGGTATGGAGAACTGGCTCTGGGCCCCATCTTCACCTAGGTATTTAGCAGAAATGCGGAACCTGAGGCCCTTCCTGTGTGAGCGTGCTCAGTCGCTTTAGTCTTGTCCAACTCTTTGCAACCCTGTGGACTATAGCCTGCCAGGCTCCTCTGTCCATGGAATTTTTCCAGGCAAGAATAGTAGAGTGGGTTGCTGTACCCTCCTCCAGGGGATCTTCCCGACCCAGGGATCGAACCTGAGTCTCCTGCATTTCAGGCAGATTCTTCACTGCTGAGCCCCCAGGGAAGCCTGAGGCCCTTCCTAGGCCCACTGAATTAGAACATGCATTGTAACAAGGTCCCCAGGTGACTCAATATACATTAAAGATGTGGAAGGTAAGAGATGGCTGAGCATATAGGAGATCTGGGTTCTGGTGCTGGATTTGTCATTATCTCTATGCAGCCTTGGGCAAATTGCTTAACCTTTTTGGGTCTCAGTGTTTTAACCTGTGAAATGTGGGAGTTGTATTCTTAAAGCTAGTGGATAACGGATATATAAACATTTGTTAAATTTGTAGCATCTGGATTTGAACAGCCCACATCTACCTGGTTCTAAAATCAGACAACTCTGCTTTGGCCACTTAGTAGCTTGGAAACTTTGGTAAATATCTTCCAGTTTTCTCATCAGGGTTGTTGTGGAGAGTAAATGAGATAAATAGTGTTCACAACATGCCTGGTTTGGGGTAGACCGTCATTAAGTTGTAGTTATCAGTTTTTGTATTATTAGAATCTAAGGTTCTGATGAGAATGTGCTATTAGAATACATATTCATTAAGAGAGCTGGATCTGGGTATCTTTTTATAACTGCGAGAATCTTTGTGTCTTGAAAAGCACGTAGAAACTTAGTGTTGGGTGGGAGGATGTATTTAATTCCAGATTTCTTATTTAGATTGTTTCAGCTTGAAGGCTACTTAAAAATCCAGTCTATTTCTACCTAACATATAGGTCTTGTGTCTTAGGATAGAGTCATCAATTGCAAAGATAAAAAAATTCAGGGAAAACATTTGCAAACAGGGCACATCAATATGGTTTCCATGGTTAAGCACACTAAGCTTTGATCTTTGAGAAAGAATGGTGACAGAATTTCAGTGCTTGAGGTTTGCTTCGCAGGCTGGATGTTGCCAGTTGACAAGGGCACATGACAGTTCTGCGTCTCCAAGGTCTTTGTTGGATATTTTTGTTGTTCTTGGTCCCAGCACTCCATCAGATTTACATGTTGGAGATATAATTAGCCATAGACTGATTGCAAAGAATCAGCCATAATTTAAAAATATGAATTAACATAAAATGGCAAGCATTAAAAGTTAATGTTAACTTGATGCTCATTTATTTTTGCATCCAAATGAGCCTTATTAAGTTACTTAGTCCATCTAAACATCAGGATTTTTCTCTCATATGGTATGATATGATAACAATTTCTTATATGCTAACCTCTGATAATAATTTTGAAAACTGCAGGCCCAGTCTGCTGTTGATATTTAGTTTTCAGTTTCTTCTGTGACCTGGATTAAATAGGCACCACTGTACAGTCTGGCATATTAAAATACAGAGTCTCAATATAGATTTTATATTTTCAATAAGGCTTTCTAATGGAAATTATATTTTGACTGTCAATGCCCTGTGGTTTTCTTCACTGTCAGCACAATCAATAACTTTGCCAGGTGGATGGAGTACAGATGGGAAAGGAATGTATGGAAATGTAGCAGGCTTGTGAGATGTGGGCTTAAAAAAGCAAATCAAGCCAATTGGCTTAGAATTATGATGGCTGGCTTTCTAATGCATATTCAGAGAGGGCTGAAAAAATGTATGAAGTTTAATTGTACCATAAAGCTGTCACAAGAAAATATATACTGAATATCAAGTAGGGTAACACTTCTTCTGGAGAGTTAATCTGTAAAAGTTAAAAAAAAATTAAAGAATGTTATAGTTGAATAAATAGCAGGAAGAAATAGGTGATGCTAGGGAACAGCTTTTGGAATAAGAAAAGAATTGCACAAACTCGAGTTTAATAGGAGAAACGTATTTGATATTTCATAGGTCCTAGAATTTCCCCATTGAATATGTAGAACAAATCTGGAATAAGAGTTTAAAGAGTGAGATGATTTTAACATTTCCTAAACCCAGGGTTTAGTAAATGTATCAACAGTATTTAGATAACCATTAATATTGAGATGCTATGTGCATCAGTATCAATGCATGGAGTTTTGTTCCTTTGTGTTGAAAATCCAGTGTTTCTATAAGCCAGGCTGAAAATGACTAGAAATACCTGATATTTCATCTAGTAGAACAGATTCCTCAAACTTTAATGTGTATATAAATCACTGGGGGGCGGGTCTTAAAATGCACAATTTTTTTGAACTTTTATTGAGGTAAAACTCACACACAAAATTAATAATTAGCTATTTTAAAGGGTATAATCAAATGGCATGTGGTGTTCAAATAGTTGTACAATCATCACCTCCATCTAGTTCTAAGATATTTCCCCATCAAGAAAATCCAGTACCCATCAAGCAGTCACTCCTCATTCTCACCTTCTCCCAGACTCTGGCAATTACCAATCTCCTTTCTGTCTTTCTATATATGTATTCTCTATGTTTCAAATAAGCTGAGTCACACAAATAAATGGAGTCACACGATATCTGAGCTTTTTGTGTCCAGCTTCATTCACTAATGTGCAGATTTTGATCTGGGAGGTGTGGGGATGGAGCCTGAGGTCCAGCGTTTCTGCTGTACCACCTGACGCTGCTGCTTCTGGCAAAAGGATGGTGCTTAGACGCGGCTGGGGCTCCTAGTGTCAGAGCTGCAGCTCACTGAGGAGCAGGGCAGGCCAAAGCTTCGATTGGCCTACTTTAGCAGGATAAAGAGCTAATTGACCCACTGATGGAGTCAAATGGACTAGCTGGCTTATTTGTGCTCAGAGATACTGAGGATATTATAGGGCTTCCCTGATGGCTCAAATGGTAAAGAGACTGCCTGCAATATGGGAGACCCGGGTTCCATTCCTGGGTTGGGAAGATCCCCTGGAGAAGGGAAAGGCTATCCACTCCAGTATTGTGGCCTGGAGAATTCTATGGACAGAAGAGCCTGGTGAGTTACAGTCCATGGGGTTGCAAAGAGTCAGAACAACCGAGCAACTAGTAACACGCACATACTGAGGATCTCTGGCAGATCTTTTCCACAGAATGTGTAAAACTTCAGATCATGTGCACTGCCATTTACGCTTTATTAAAAAAATTTTTTTGGCTGCTCTGGGTCTCCACTGCAGCACTTGGCCTTTCTCTAGTTGCTGTGCAGGGGGGCTTAGTTGCCCCACAGCATGAGATCTTAGCTCCCCTACCAGGGATCCATCGCACCTCCTCTGTGTTTGAAGGTAGATTCTTAACCACTGGACCATCAGGGAAGTCCCGTTTATGCTTTATTTTGTTAAATTACCTTTGCCTTCTATATCAGGGGTTGGCAGCCTATGACTAGGGGGCCAAATCCAGTCCATTGCCTGTATTTGTATAGCCTGTAGGCTACTAATAGCATTTTTAAAAAAATAGTTGAAGAATAATCAAAAGAAGAATAGTATCTTATAGCACGTGAACATCACATGAAATTCAACTTTCAGTGTGCATAAATAAAGTTTTATTGGAACACAGCCACATTTATTTGTTTACTTATTGTCAATGGCTGTTTTCATGCTATGATATTGTTGACAGAGATCATCTGGCTCACAAAGCTAAACATGTTTGCTGTCTGGCCCTTTACAGACAAGGTTTGTCAACCCCTGATCTATATGATTATTTCAGGCTGCAAATACAAAATAAAGACATCAAGATAACCTGTAAAGTCCTTGTGAAGAAAGAAGCTTGTGATATTATGGCAAGCAAACCAGAGGTTAAATGCTATAAGGAAAAACCAGCTCACAGAGATGAGTTTTACAAAGCACCTCTTTTAAAGAAATTCTAATTTCTCAGTAAAACAAAGAACTAAAAATCAGGCTTCTGCTCCTGACCAAGCATAAGAACTTGTATTCTTTTTTCTTTCCTTTTTAAAAAAGCCATTCTTGGCCATTTCCTCACATTTCCATGGCTGTAAAGCTGTATGTGAAAATGTCAAGTGCTTTCTAAGAATGGATTTTACACTTGCCATTTTCAAGTGCAGTGGATTTACACTTCAAAAAGTCAGACACGACTTTATAATTGAATTGCACCTGATCTTTTCAAGTGCTAGGGACTGGAACTTGGAGTCAAGGACAAGCTCAGAACTAGACTGAGTTTCTAGAGGTTGAATTTATCCTGAATTCAAGCCTTCAAAACTAATAATAAAAGACTTTGGCAGATTAAATGTAGGCATGGAGGAAAGACTTTTGAGTTCCAGACCAGGTTGTTAATGAAAGTTCACTGTGTTAATTTTCCTGGATTATTTTTTGATATTTAAAAAATAGTGGCCTGGGTGACCTAGGATTTATGATATACCCACATTTGATTGGTGGGGCCACTAGGGCAATCTCTAAGGAAATGACAGACTAAGCTTTAGGGATTTTGTCCTACCTTAAAGATAAATGGACTAGAGGTTGCCATTATGAAAAGCCCAAGGCTGCTTCCAAGAAAGGTTCAGTAGAAGTTGTTAACTCTCCAGGGTCTCAACCACTCAGAGACAGACATGCACACTCCTCTAAACCTTCACAGAGACAAAGTCTTTGTGGCTTTTCTGAAAAAAAAAAAAAAAAAAAAAAAGGAATGTATCTAAAAGTTAGTGTTCTGGCAAACATTTAAAAAATGGAATAAGTCAGAAAAATCAAATGAAACATGTTTTCCTTTAACTCTTTTAAAAGCTGTCAGGAAAATATTTTGACCAAATTTGTGCTCTTTGCATCAAGGAAGTGCATTGATTTGAGACTGAGTTTCTACTCGCTTTCTCATGTAGTAAAAGAGAAAAAGATTGTATAAAATCTTTCTATGAAAAGTTACAGATAAAATATGAAAATAGTGTATGAAAATGTGCCCTAAAGACATATCTTTCATCAGAATAGTTGTGCATCTTTGTAAAATCAAAAGGTACTATGTAGTCATTCCTTCTGTTAAATCTGGTGAATGATGTTTGAGACTCAAAAGAAGCAAAGTGAAAATGTAGTTTCGTCTCAAATGGAGAGCTGAAGTTCCACAACACACCGTCTTCTCTTCTTCCTCTGAATGTGCCCTACACAGAGTTAGACACCCCACAGGTTCATAGGGCACAGTCCTCCACAGGGCTACCCTCTCTTCTGATACCAACTGTAAGTTTGAGGGTATTCTCAAAACCATCCTCTAGTTCCATATTTTGCTAGGACTCACAAGAATTCATGGAGCAGACCATATGCATGTTTATGCTTATTATTGGGAAAAGATATAGATTAAGATCAGCAGGAAGGAGAGGTGCTTAGGGCAGAGTCTGAGCATGAATTGAACGTGAAGTTTCTGTTGTCCCGGGGACACATTGCCCTCCCGGTATCAATGTATGACAATACACACGGAATACTGCCAGCCAGGATGCTCACCTGAGCTTTGATATCCAAAGATTTTATTGGAGCTTCATTTTATAGGCATGACTGGTTGCCCTTTTGACTGAACTCAGTCACCTGATTGACTGATACTATGTGATCCAAAGCTCACACCTAAATCACACATTGTTTTTTCTGACGTGGCCAGCCCCCAATCTAAGATTGTCAGGGGTGGCCAGCCTCCACCCCAAACAAAGATACTTCCATCAGGTATGAGGAGCTTCCCCAATGACTCATATGATAAAGAATCTGCCTGCAATGCAGGAAACCTGGGTTTAATACCTGGGTTGGGAAGATCCCCTGGAAAAAGGAATGGCTACCCACTCTAATATTCTTGCCTAGAGGATTCCATGAACAGAGGAACCTGACGGGCTACAGTCCATGAGGTTGCAAAGAGTCAGGACATGACTGAGAGACTAACACTTTCAATTTCAGATATGACAGAGATTACCTTCCAAAAGCCAAGGGCAAAGGCTAACCCTCACTTTGGGGAAAGTCACATTTCTACTAAACACTTCCATTTCAAAATAAAAATAAAGAATTATTTTTAGAGTCAGTCATCTCAAAGAGTTGCCAGTCATTGATTGCAATGTTTTCTTAAGCACTTTGTTTCAAAGTTGAGATTAGTGTGTGAATGCAGAAGAATTAAGTTTCCTTTGTCCTTAGCTAAACTCCTCATCCCAAAGTCAAGGAATTTTTTTTTGTTGTTTATTCAGTTGGCGAATAGTAAGACCTTTTATTTTAGGTGTACAGTTTTGAAGATGAAGCAAATTACTGTGAAAAATGTAGAGATTGTCTGCTATTCTAAATCCGTTAGGATTATGTATTCAATAGAAAATATGAATTAATTTTTATCCATTCCATTACTGGCAACTTTTTGAAACTAACTTTATTATTTTTGAAATGATACAGCATACTTATTATAAAAACCTCAAACAATAAGGTAAAAAATCAGTTAAGGAAAACATGTTAGACATATCACTAACCAGATAACCTATGTTAATAATTTTACTTGATTATAAATTTTAACAAACAGTTATTGTTCCTTTTTGTTGCTTTTTTGTATCTTCACTAGACCATAAGGTTTATGAGGACAGGGACCAAAACTCTTTTGTTTACCATTGAATAGCTAGCTAATTACAGCATGGTGTCTGGCACAATCACCAAAGATTTGTTTAATGGATGACTGGTGAACATCCATCTCTCTCACTCTCTCTCTACATATATATATATATATATATATATATGTATATATATATATATATATGTATGTATGTAAACAGATATCTGCAGAATGTAAGCCCTTTTGAGACAGAACTTTTTGTATGTTTTGCATCACTTTTATATCCCAGTAGTGTAGAATATCAATAACCTCAGATATGCAGATGACACCACCCTTATGGCAGAAAGTGAAGAGGAACTCAAAAGCCTCTTGATGAAAGTGAAAGAGGAGAGTGAAAAAGTTGGCTTAAAGCTCAACATTCAGAAAATGAAGATCATGGCATCTGGTCCTGTCACTTCATGGGAAATAGATGGGGAAGCAATGGAAACAGTGTCAGACTTTATTTTTTGGGACTCCAAAATCACTGCAGATGGTGACTGCAGCCATGAAATTAAAAGATGTTTACTCCTTGAAAGGAAAGTTATGACCAACCTAGACAGCATATTCAAAAACAGAGACATTACTTTGCCAACAAAGGCCCGTCTAGTCAAGGCTATGGTTTTTCCAGTGGTCATGTATGGATGTGAGAGTTGGTTATCAGGGTAAATTTGTGAAAGTGGGGTTTCTAGATCAAAGGATAGTCATGGTTTTACATTTTTGATGTATTTTTGGCAGATTGTCTCTAGAAAGGTAGTACTGAATTACATGCTTAACAATAGTACATTTCCCCATAACTGCACCAACACTTTATATTTAAGACCAGGATTTTTATTCAGGCAAGACATAGACATAAAAAAAAAGTCAGATGTCAGACATTACTTCGAAGCTTCTTTTGGTAATAATGCTGACTTGTCCTGCCATAGTGATGGGAGATATTGATATAAATGGTTTTTACTTGCCAAATTAAGAGCATGGTGGTACCCTTGATTACATTTACATTTACCACTAATTCCCTGAGCTCCTGAACACAGGGGAAAAATCATTATGATAATGAAGGAAGCTATTTTTAAACAAATGTATGCATGTACATTTTGGAGATAGAAATTTTATGTTCTTCTTTAGAAAGTGAAATACATACCATTCATTTATTCAAGGCAAAACTTAATATCCATAGTAAAATATAACTTTTGCCCCAAAGTCTCATTTACCTTTAGAAAAGAACGAGATGACAATCCAATTTCCAGGCTCCTTGATGGCAGTCTAAAGGTGTGTACTGACAGTGATGTATTTGGAAACTATTTTGGATTCAAGAATTCAAGAAGCCCAGAGCTAGAATGACCATTGCATCCTGCCTTTCACCACCAGGAGCTTGTTCATTTGTCTTCTTGAAAGTGTAGAAAGTGTCCAGCTACAGGTAGATGGGGCAGGAGAGGGAGGGAGGCACCATTCTGTCCTCATCAGCTTTTTAAAAAAGCCAACTGGAAAGTGAAATTGAGCTCCATTAGCAGTGCACCGTGAGGGCACAGCAGGTTAAGTCCTTTGACCTGATTGCTAAGCTTCTTATGTTTTAAATCTTATGTCAGGAAAATTACTGACCTTCCCTTCAGTTCAATTCAAAAGTTAACAGGTTGAGTAGTAAAATTTCAAATCTCTTTGTCACATATGAAACTAGTCATTTAGAAGGAAGAAAAGCTCTCCTGTGTGCTTGGCTGAGGAAACGGATAACTTCATTGTGCAGTAAAGGGTGCTCTTTCCCTCCTGTCTGATGACTAAAACTGCGTGGCAAATAACAAAATGGCTTGGAATGGGATTTAGGTAGTGTGAAGCAGTAGGGACCGTGAAGGAGTCAAGGGAAGGGAGCATAATGCCTTGCTGCATGGCCTCAGTACACAGCTCTGGGGCTCCCTCCTATTCTGTCCTCCACTGCATTGACTCAGCACAAAATGAAATGAAGTGTTGGAAATTAACAGGTGAATAAGGTGATGAAGGGGCTTCCCTCACGGCTCAGACGGTAAAGAATCTGCCCGCAGTGCAGGAGATCTGGGTTCCATCCCTGAGTCAGGAAGTTCTCTGGAGAAGGGAATGGGTACCCACTCCAGTATTCTTGCCTGGAGAATTCCATAGACTGAAGAGCCTGGCAGGCTACAGTCCATGGAGTCGTAAAGAGTCAGAAATGACTGAGCAACCAAGCATGCACTGCTTTGCAGATTGGGCCTAACTGAATATCTTCATTTCAGTTTTACTTGTGGTTATTCTTGCAATAGGATATGAGAGAGAACATTACCAATCATTTGGAAATGTTGTCAGTGGAAATAGAAAATATTGTCAAGCGTATCTGACATGTGTGCAGCCATACACAAATCCCAATTAGCTCGGTAATTGCCATCTTTGTTTTTAACTTCCTCCCAGTTTCTTTTACAAATTACAATTGACAACTAGAACCTAACCAGAGAAGAAAATCCATCTGATTGCTGATTAGATCACTCAGGAAAAAGGAATATTTGTTTGTTAAATGACTTCCAAAGGTTATTTGCTAAGAGAGAGCTTCTAAACTGGAACTTCTGAATCAGTATTATTGACTGTAATTCTTGGGTAAAGTCCATTAGAGACAACTTACCATTATAAAGTGGTGGATTAATATTTTAGTTACAGAATAGTTGGTGAATATCAAGGAATATCCCATTTTAATGAGATGCAGGTCCTAGGCAATTATTCAGTTGTTCTTTAGTGGCTAAGTCACGTCCAACTCTTTTGCGACCCCATAGACTACAGCCTGCCAGTCTCCTCTGTCTATAGGATTTCCCAGGCAAGAATACTGGGATGGGTTGCCATTTCCTTCTCCAGAGGGTCTCCCAACCCAACAATTGAACCGCATCTCCTGTTGTTAATTCCTCAGGTAGTTTGCTTATGGTTGATGTACTTGAAAGTAGCAAGGAGTCTAGATAATTATTCTATAGATGTTTTATTACGACTGATCTTTTGGTTACATCTGCCTTTTTCAATTTCTGATTCTTCCAGGCTAAAATTGTGGCGACCCAGTTCTTGGAGTGGAGTATTTTTGCTACATTTATATAGTACAGAAGATTCAAAATTACTTTCAAAGAATTTTGTTCCTGCCCTCAAATGCTCCCTCAGCTCACCAGCAAGTAGAGGTGAAATCACCTTTTTGTGCTTGTCAGGCTTTTCAATTTTCACCCAAGAATGTTAACTCTCTTCCTAGCTCAGCTCAAGCATAAGGCTCTGCAGCGAATTGACAGCATAAAATGTCCATACTTTAGTTATTTTTGGAAGAGTGTACATTAAACTCATTGCTGTACGCATCATCTCTCAAAAGCTCAGCCAGTTCAACAGTATTCATGGAGGTTGTGTGAAGGCTCAGTTTAAGTGTTCCTCGGGATAACTTCAAAATAGTCCTGGATTGAGCCATGACAGCATAAACCTGTGTGCCTAGACTGATTCATCTTGGCCCCTTGCAGGTTTGCTTTCTACTGTATTGACGTTGGAGTTTATTATCACCAGAGTGATCAACCATCCCAGTTTGCCTAGATAGTCCTATTAGAATTGACAGTCCATGTCTCAGGGCAATTTCTAGTCTTAGACAAACCTGTGTAGTTGGTCACCATACCAGTTAATCAAACACATCACCTTGGAACTTACTGGTGTATCTAACATAAGGCTGTGAAAATCTTAATCTGAGTTCTCAGGAAGTAATTCTCTTTGGTCTTGATTTTTCTCCTGAGCAGCTATGTATTTAGTCAAACATCTTAAATTTAAGTGAATTGTAAGACTGCAGAGTTTGCTTTCTTTTACATTGACAAAAAAGAGTCATATTTATGGCTCAGCTAAGGGATGCATTTTTGTATTAGCCACATACCTAGCTCCATTTTATGTGCTTGATTTCTTAATTTTTTTATTTCTTTATTCTTCCTCTGCTACCTCTAATATGTTAACTTGTATTTACATATTCATGAAAACTGCCTTTGGTGCTTTTTGTTAAAGAGGAAACATAAATAAAAATTGCTATGTTACACCACAAACAATATTGCAGGTCAAGTTTTCTAAGAAGTAGACCCTGATAAGGAAATTTATGCATAGGACATTTATTAGGGAGTACTTTTAGCATTCGTAAAGTGAGAGAAGGGGAGGAAGCAGGACACACAGCAGAGGTATTGAGTCTCCAACTGATCCCAGGGGACCTCTGGAACTGGGATGGCCATGTGGTCTTGTCTTGGATTTGGGCAAGGAGGCTGACACTTACATCCTCTCCCTCTTTGATGAGTTATGGAATGTGGCTGCCCCTGAGAGGAGGTATGACCTTGGGTGAGGGGCTGTCTTTAGCTGAGGCCAAATCTCAGAGACGTCCAACAGTGAGGTGGCAGCAACACTGGCAGCTTGGGTAATGGATCCTGCAGCATTATATCCTCCATTACTAGCATGCAGTGTGGAGCAGTAGAAAGAGAGAAAGTCTGCACTGTTTGTCTGTAAAAGAAGGATAAGAATACCTTAAGTGCAATATTCTTATGAAAATCAATCAGAGTGTATATTACTATATTCCAGTCACTTAACACAGAGTGTGCCACTCAATAGATGGTTATTGTTGTTGTTTAGTTGCTAAGTCATGTCCGACTCTTTGTGACCCTGTGGACTGTAGCCCACCAGGCTCCTCTGTCCATGGGATTTCCCAGGCAAGAATACTGGAGTGGGTTGCCATTTCCTCCTCCAGGCATTCTTCTGGACCCAGGGATCGAACCTGTGTTTCCTGCATTGGCAGGAAGATTCTTTACCACTGAGCCACAATAAATGGTAACCACTATCATTTCTCTCTCTTTTTTCTGCATGAGCCTGAGGGATTAATTTATGTGAAAGCATCATGGATCATTTTATTCAATGATTTTACTGTGCATGAAGGTAGTTATAGAAGAAACTTAGGTTAAGAAAAACAAAAATAATTTGGAACATGCACATTCTAACACTAGTTATAACATAATAGGCTTTCTCTAACAAATTAAGAGCATAAGAAAAATGACATAGAATGTTCTAAGTAGACTATTTGCAAGTCTCTATTATGGAATTTCTTGTGAGCCTCTTGAGTCTTTAGGATGAGGAATTAGAAGCCAGCATAATATATACAAAGGAGGCTGGGCAGCTTTGACACTTTCCTGGTTGTAACTAGATTCCTTCCGTTTTGAGCATTTCTATGACCCACTTTTTCTCAGGCACCGTGAAAGCAAGAGACCAAAAATAGAAAAGCACAAGATGAGACGAAGGATAGTTAAATAAAATGAAAGGGATTGAAGAAGGTGAGACAGTCATGAAGCTAAAAAATGTTAACTCTCTCTAGTGATATATCTTTAAATAAAATATCTTCATAGAGCAAAGTATAAAAAGCTTAAAGGGAAACTAAACCCTTGAAGTTAATAACCAGTAAAATAATGCCGATTTAAAAATAAATAGGAAATTTAAAATAATAGAAATTTAAAAAAGAGCATAAACATATTTGAAATTCTTTTTAACAACAACTACAGAGATAACATGGGCTTCCCTTATGGCTCAGCTAGTAAAGAATCTGCCTGCAATGCAGAAGACCTGTGTTTGATCCCTGGGTTGGGAAGATCCCCTGGAGAAGGGAAAGGCTACCCACTCCAGTATTCTAGCCTAGAGAATTCATGGACTGTATAGTCTATGGGGTCTCAAAGAGTCAGACATGACTGAGTGGCTTTCACTTTCACTTTTCACAGATATAACATTGCAAAAATGTATGACCAGGGTTATTTTATAAAACTCAAGTCAAAGACATATAAATTAAGACAGAAAATAATTTAGTTAAATCAAAAAATATTTTTATTGGAGCATAGCATATTGCTGCGAGAGCCGGGCTGGCACACTACGTGCGGGCGGCTGCGAGAGCTGCCCCATGTCTGAGGTCAGGGACAGCAGCCTAGAGTGCCAGGCTGCAATGGCGCAGGAACGGCCGAGAGGAGCTACCCTGTGTCTGAGGTCAGGGTGGTGACCGAGAGGAGCTACCCCGCGTCTGAGGTCAGTAGCGGCCTGGGAGGAGACACCCTGCATCCGGGGTCAGGGCAGCGGCTGGGAGGAGCTGCCCCACGTCCGAGACCACTGGCGGCCAGGAGAAGACACCCTGCATCCGAGGTCTGGGGCAGTCGGGAGAAGCCACCTCGAGCTTGAGGCCAGGGGCGGTGACCCCGGGGAGCCACCAGGAGCCGGAGGCCAGGGGCGGCAGCTGGGAGGAGCCACCTCGCACCCGAGGCCAGGGGCAGTGACCCTGAGGAGCCACCCCGAGCCTGAGCCCGCGGCCAGGGCCGGCAGCCGGGAGGAGCAACCCAAGGATAGGTGAGGGCCTAGAGGAGCTATCCCACGTTGAAGGTCAGGAACTGCGGCGGTAAGGAGAAACCCCTCGTCCAAGGTAAGGAGCAGCAGCTGTGCTTTGCTGAGGCAGCCATGAAGAGATACCCCACACCCAAGGTAAGAGAAACCCAAGTAAGATGGTAGGTGTTGCAAGAGGGCATCAGAGGGCAGACATCCTGAAACCATGAAGTGAAGTGAAGTGAAGTCGCTCAGTCGTGTCCGACTCTTTGCGACCCGTGGACTGTAGCCCACCAAGCTCCTCCGTCCATGGGATTCTCCAGGCAAGAATACTGGAGTGGGTTGCCATTTCCTTCTCCAGGGGATCTTCCTGACCCAGGGATCGAACCCAGGTCTCCC
>SJYT01013515.1:85366-137471 GCA_006410635.1 Cephalophus harveyi | reverse complement strand
TTCATGGGGTCGCAAAGAGTCGGACATGACTGAGCGACTGAACTGAACTGAATGTAAACTATGGACTTTGGGTGATAAGGATGTGTCAGTGTAGGTTAATCAGTTGTAGCAAGTATACTACTTTGGTGTGGGATATTGATAGTGGTGGAATTTGTGCATGTATGGGAGTAGGGAGTATATGGGAACTCTTTCCACTTTCTTTTTTTTTTTTTTTTTGGTCTTGCCATGTGGCATATAGATCTTATTTCCCCAATCAGGGTTCAAACCTGTGTCTCCTACATTGGAAGTGCAGAGTTTTAACCATTGGACCACCAAGGAAATCCCTCACTCCATTTTTTTCTAGATTTTGTACTGAATCTATAAATGCTTAAAAAAATAAAAGTTTTTTTTTTTTTTAAAAAAGGCGACCATTTAGCCAGATGCTTTGCTTTCACCTATCAAGAATTGTGCTAAGTCACTTCAGTCCTGACTCTTTGCGACCCTATGGACTATAGCCCGTTAGGCTGGGATTCTCCAGGCAAGAATACTGGGTTGCTGAGCCCTTCTCCAGGGGATCTTCCAGACCCAAGGATTAAACCTGGGTCTCTTAGGTTTCCTGCATTGGCAGGTGGTTCCTTACCACCAGCACCACCTGGGCCACCTGATGTCAAGAATCATCTCTTCTCAACACTTTTGTGAATATGAAACCCAGTCAAAATATCAATCTTGTATGACCCAGGAGAGTTTGAATTAATGAGGTATGTAGACCTGTAAGTGAAAATTTTTGCCCCACTTGAGAAGAAATAGTTTCATTTAGCGAAAGTAAAGTTAATTATATGACTAACTCATCAACAGTTAAGTTCCTTATTAACCAACATTACATAACTGACTTTTTTTTCTGACTTATTTGTATACAGTTTGATTCCCAAGATGAAGGAAGCTTCCTTCTTAAGTTTAATCTGAATTCTGTTTCAGGAACAAACATAAGCTGTTTCTTTTTGTATTTTCTTTTAAGGTATTGCTTTTGTTTCTCTGTTGTTTCACTATGAGAAGTAACCCAAAGAGGAACAAGGCTGTTACATGTTTGTATTTCCATACTTGAGTGAATTCTTAAAAATTCCTTCATGTGAGTAGAATATGTAGTTATAATGTAATTTTCATGCATTTGCAATAATAAGCATTTATAAGGATTCATCTACCACAAAAATACAAAGTTAGCTTTCATTGCTCTACATGAATGATTATTCTACATGATGACCAATATACCAAACCTAAATTGTCTATATCCTTCTTATTGTTTCTTTTTATTCATTTTGTCAGGAAAGACCTCACTAAACTCGTACCCACAAATAGGGGAAAGCGAAACTGAGGATACACCTAAACAATGGTCAGAACAGAAGCAGTCAAGATTTAAAATAAGCACATACAAACTAACAAAAGAAAGGAAACAGCTTTTTTACTACATGGAATATTGCTTCTGTATACACACACACACACGTTTTTTAAGAGGCCAAACAATTTCCCCCAGTTCAAGCCAGTTTATCAGTGGTATTTTGTTTTTTTCCAAAAAATATCACTTCATCACGCAACCTCAGGAGGAACATCTCACAGGCAAAACTAATCTAACTTATTTTAAACTCTTTGGAATAACTTTTGTGCATTCTAATATTTTTTGCCACATTAGAAGGTGGCTTCTCTAGTATAATAGATACAGGCAAGCAGAAAAACCACTGTTTGGCTAACCTGCTTCTTGAACAGATCAAGATTGAGAGGTCTTGCTTAATAGTAAGAGAGGCAGACACCTGAGAGCCCTTAAGGATCACTCAAAGAATGGGAGAAGGGACTTCCCTGGAGGTCCACGTTTCCAATGCAGGGGGCCCAGCTTTGATCCTGGTCAGGAAACTGGATCCCACATGCCACAGCTAAAGGACCCATGGGCTACAACTAAGACATGGTGCAGCCAAGTAAATAAAAATAAATATTTTTAAATTAAGAAAAGAATATTCCATTTAAAAAAAATGGGGAAGCAGCTCAGAAAACTGTAAAGGCCTTGTAAATATCATTATCTATGTATAATTTGCTCTTGCCCAAGCACCCTCTAAACAACAAGTAGTGAAATTCCGTATTTCCAGTGGGGTGGGTAGAGGGGACTATCTTTGCGGCCTCTGTCTTTAAGAGGAGAGTAAAAAGCAACTACCATTTGCAGTGTTATAGTGAAGCCAGGGCCACAAGGACAGGCCATGGTAACAAGGAGTAGCCAGTGAGCCAGGAAACAGAGAGGGACTATTTAAAACCGAGATGTGCCCTTATTGACACTAATAGGAGCCACATGGACACCATGCTTTGCTGTTGTGATAATAACAATAATAGTAATATTAGTAATACTTTATCATAAGTGCTTTAGATATAGTCTTATGCTCAAAACAACACTGCAAGGTTAGTACCAGCATTTTGCCATGAGGTACAATGAAATTCAGAAATGCAAATCCACCCACAAGGCTGGAGCTGGACTCCTCTCAGGTCCTGGGCTACTTGATTTCTCCAAGTCCCTGCTTGTTACACAGTCATACCAAGCAGGACACCTGTGCTATGTGTACCGTTTCACTTAGCACATACTAGGACGCTCAGTACATTTTAGCTCCCGTCTTCCTGCCTGTGAATTGCCTGCTGGAAAGACAGTTCTTGGGTCTGAATGTCAGCTGTCTTTATTAGCATTCTATTGCTGCCACACATTTCATGTCTTTAAACAACACAGATTTATTATCTTGCATTTCTGGAGATCAGAAGTTCAATATCAATCTCACTGGCCTAAAATCAAGATGGTGGCAGGACCAGTTCTTCCTTGAGACTGTAGGAGGGAATGTGTTGCTTTCAGCCAGAGGCTCTCTGCCTTTTTTGACTTGTGGCCTCTCATCACATCTCCTTTTCCTCCCTCTGTCTGTCATCACATCTTCACAACTCTCACCCTTTTTTGCCTCTCTTGTTAAACCCTGTGATTGCATTGGCCCACCTGGGTAATCCACAGGCATTTTCTTAACTCAAGATCCTTAATTTAATTCCATTGCAAAGTCACTCTTACCATTTAAAGTAAGATATTCTGAGGATTAGGGTGTGAACGTCTTTGAGAGGCCATTATTCAGGTTATCACAGCACCTGGGTGACCACTGTGTGCTCAGGCTGTGCTGCAAGTTAGAGTATAACATGAGTGGGGCCAAGGCTAACGGGCAGTCATGTCACCCAGAGAAGAAACCAGTGCGTGATTTGAGGTCACTGAGAACAGACAACGCACACACCAAGCTCAAGTGACACAGCATTTATTCATAGCAAGAGGAGAGAAAACATGCATAAGATCCAGCTCCTAGCAATGTGGCAGGCCCCAGGGCCAGCTAATCCACTTTGCAACCAATTCAGGGAGCATGATTGCACGCCCTCTATTTTCTGCTGCAGTGGAACAGACTCTAACCCCACACAGGTGGGTTCTGACTTACAGAAAGCTGGGAGCGTGCTGAGGGCACTGACACAGGCACTTAACAAAAACAAAGGAGCGCAAGGAGGGTCTGAAACAGGGAGCGCTATTCCCATGCAAGATGAGAAACCCAGCACAGGTGTATGGGCTCGTAGGAAAGCCCATCCGGACGTGGCTGAAAGACCACATGCTCGAGGCTGCCTTTCCCAGTACATTTTTTGATCCCCTTCACCAGGAGCTGGTTTGGGAGCTGCAACCAGAAAGGATAGGAAGAGGGAAATTGCCAAGATGGTGGAGTAGGAAGACTCTGAGCTCACCTCCCATGGGCACACCAAAATTACAACTATTTACAGAGCAACTGTGGATGAGAACAACCTGAAGACTAACAGAAAAGATCTACAACTAAAGATATAAAAGAGGATCCACAATAAGAGGCTAGGAGCAGCAAAGGCATGGTGTTGTCAAGACCCACACCTCCAGGTAAGCAACCCGCAAACAGGAAGATAATCACAATTGGAAGGATTCTCGTGAAGGACTGAAGGGCCCAAGCTCCTCATTGGGTTCCTTAGCCCCATCCTGCACGGAGAAGATGAACCCCCTAAAATACCTGGCTTTGAAGGCCAGCAGGGCTGACTTTCAGGAAGGCCAGAGTGCTACAGAAAACATACTCTGCTCTAAAAGGGAGTTTACACGCTCCAAGATCCAGGGCAGAAGCAGTACTTTAAAGGGAGCCTGGGCCCGACCCACCCACTGATCTTGGAGAGGCGCTGGAAGCAACCAAAACTCCAGGCGACATAGATGCTGGCAGCAGCCTTTTGAGGAGTTCATTCTACTGTGAGGACAAAGGTGCTGACTGGCACCATTTTAGAGTCCTTCCTCTAAATTTTTTAGCAGCTGGGACCCAGCCCCCCCACCAGCCCATCTGCACCAGTCCTGGGAATCCCCCAGGCAAGCAGCCAGCAGGCTGCAGTTACCCTAGGCCCCTGTCTGTCCCCTAGTTATGCCAGGACCCCACCTTGCCCACCACCAGGCCAGCACTAGCCCCATATCAGCCTCACAGGCAGATGATAACCCCAGGACACACCTGGTGTCCTGCCTACCTGGGGGTGCCAGTCATAGAGCACACATTTTGGATTTATTTATTACACAATTTTCCAACAGATAGAAGTGTCTTGAGAAAAGATTTCTTGTATAAATCTGCACAATGGTAAAGTGCTGGCAAGCACTGGCCCTACTCTGCCCTGAGGAGGAGCAAAAGCTCGTGGGGGTGGAGGGAGGAAAAAGAAGCCTTATCACACAGAAAGTTAGTTCCCATAAAGAGTCCCTTAAGAAGCAGCTCAAGGAACTTGGCTTCAGTTCAGTTCAGTCACTTAGTCGTGTCTGACTGTTTGCGACCCCATGGACCGCAGCACCCCAGGCCTCCCTGTCCATCACTAACTCCCTGTTTACCCAAACTCATGTCCTTTGAGTCAGTGATGCCATCCAACCATTTCATCCTCTGTCGTCCCCTTCTCCTCCTGCCCTCAATCTCTCCCAGCATCAGGGTCTTTGCAAATGAGTCAGCTCTTTGCAACAGGTGGCCAAAGTATTGGAGTTTCAGCTTCAACATCAGTCCTTCCAATGAACACCCAGGACTGATCTCCTGTAGGATGGACTAGTTGGATCTCCTTGCAGTCCAAGGGACTCTCAAGAGTCTTCTCTAAAACCACAATTCAAAAGCATCAATTCTTGGGCTCTCAGCTTTCTTCACAGTCCAGTTCTCACATCCATACATGACCACTGGAAAAACCATAGCTTTGACTAGATGGACCTTTGTTGACAAAGTAATGTCTGCTTTTCAATATGCTATCTAGGTTGGTCATAACTTTCCTTCCAAGGAGTAAGCATCTTCTAATTTCATGGCTGCAGTCACCATCTGCAGTGATTTTGGACCCCCCAAAAATAAAGTCAGCCACTGTTTCCACTGTTTCCCCATGTATTTCCCATGAAGTGATGGGACCAGATGCCATGATCTTCGTTTCTGAATGTTGAGCCAACTTTTTCACTCTCCTCTTTCACTTTCATCAAGAGCCTCTTTAGTTCTTCTTCACTTTCTACCATAAGGGTGGTGTCATCTGCATTTCTGCGGTTATTGATATTTCTCCCGGCAATCTTGATTCCAGCCTATGCTTATTCCAACCCAGCGTTTCTCATGATGTACTCTGTATATAAGTTAAATAAGTAGGGTGACAATATACAGCCTTGGCATACTCCTTTTCCTATTTGGAACCAGTCTGTTGTTCCATGTCCTGTTCTAACTGTTGCTTCCTGACCTGCATACAGACTTCTCAAGAGGCAGATCAGGTGGTCTGTTATTTCCATCTCTTTCAGATAATTTTCCACAGTTTATTATGATCCACACAGTCAAAGGCTTTGGCATAGTCAATAAAGCAGAAATAGATATTTTTCTGGAACTCTCTTACGTTTTTGGTGATCCAGTGGATGTTGGCAATTTGTTCTCTGATTCCTCTGCCTTTTCTAAAACCAGCTTGAATGTTAAAATAACAGTTACCATTTGAAGATACCAAGTAGATTAGAAGTTACTCGCTTCTTCTGAAATTTTGGCTTGATGGTTTAATTTTCACATTTTAAAATTTGTTTCAGTCTTGGGAGACTTGGAGCAATCCCTATCAAGATCTAGCTGAAGAAATTGCCAGATGAGAAACAGTGACAAGGTAAAGTCTCGTTTCTGTTTTTTGTTTCCTTTCCACTCTCCAGGGCTGCCTTCAGTTCAGTTCAGTTCAGTTGCTCAGTCATGTCTGACTCTTTGCGATCCCATGGATTGCAGCATGCCAGGCTTTCCTGTCCATCACCAACCCCTGGAGCTTGCTCAAACTCAAATGTCCATTGAGCCGGTGATGCCATCCAACCATCTCATCCTCTGGGCTGCCTTAACTGGGCTCTGATCCTGCACCATGGATTCCCTGGTGGCACAGCAGTAAAGAATACCCCTGCAATGCAGGAGACGCGGGTTTGATCCCTGGGTCGGGAAGATCCCCTGGAAAAGGAAATGGCAACTCGCTCCAATATTGTTGTCTGGAGAATTCCATGGACAGAGGAGCCTGGTGGGCTGCAGTCCATGGGGTTGCAAACAGTCAGACACAGCTGAGTGATTAAGCAACAACAGCAACAATCCTGCACCACATTCATGTCAAAAGGCTCTGTCCTCTAAAGGAGGGGAAAAAAATGGCTTCTCCTTTTTCCCACACCCACATAACCTCTGTGTTACTCCACCTCATGTATATTCTGTGAAATCTGTGAAAAGAGTGGTTTCTGGCTTGCATCACTGAAGCCAAACTACTTACTATGGACATACCCAGTGCACAAATTACACAGGGAACTATACTCCATATCTTGTAATAACCTGTAATGGAAAAAAAGCTGAAAATGAATATATGTGTCACTTTGCTGTACACTTGATACTAGCACAGCATTGTAAGTCAACTATAGTGCAACAAAAACTTTAAAAGGGAGTCCTACCTGTGCTTATCCATGCTAGATGATAATGGTCACCAAATGTGAAATATTTTGAAATTTGGAATAGATAAACAGAAGTCTCAGAAATCTTCAACAGATCTTGAAACATCTAAGGAAAATCATGGAAAATGCTTTTCTTGCCTAGATGGATTGATGGGGTGTGTGTATGTAGTTGGGGGAGATGAAGCTTACTATCCAAGACCTCACTGAGAAACTCAAGGAAAAAAGTCTAAGTGGACCCCTCAAGTACCTTTAAAATTCTGGAAAATGGCCCCCAAGACTATCCTCTGGTCTCCACCCTACCCTACACTTGACTAGAGCATAAATCAGGTCAGTTAGGCTTCTCTCCTTCTCTGCTCCCCAAATCCCCTAGATCCTCCCTGTTCTGAACCCTTAGGAGCCTCTCAGTCAACTATCCCCTGAGACTCTAGGATCCCATACATCAGGTTGCCTCATAATATGTTTGAGCCTTCAAGGCATTATCTCTAAAGTCTCAAAACATTTTGGAAGAACCACTCTGGAAATAATGGACTCAATACCTGGAAGATTTGATCTTCATAGTTGGAAACTAGAAATAGTCAATATGAAGTAGCTCCATCCTCAGGCTAAGCCTAGGATAGCAGATAGAGCAACCGCTTTATCAAATAATTTGAGTCTAACAAGTTGCAATGATTCTGAGACTTGAGTAAGTGTAACTGGGAGCAACTTTGCCTTTACATGTGAAGTAATTTTTGTTTTCACAGATTTAATTCCACAGGAACTTAGATATAATAACATATTAATACTTTAGAATTATAGAATATTAAAGGCAGAATTGGTTTGCCCTGCTGGGACTTACGCATTTGAATCTTAAACATATCATTCATTTAGTTACTGGTGATGGGCCAAATGGTAGCTTGAATGAAATTTATATACAGAACTTTACAGATTCAGTAGCTGACTTTTCCCCTCCTGTCTCTTAAGGGACTTTTGTTCTTGTCTGAAATAAAGCTAAAATTCTTCTAAAACCTGAGAATGTCACCATAGGAATATGATGTCACCATTGTTCATATTCCTATGGTGACATGGCCCCCTTCAAATTGAAAAGGAACAAACAATCGCACATTAGGTAAGTGTTTTATAACATGTTAAGAAATGAGTGATTGTGAATGATTGTAGGCCAAAATAAGCTGACAATGTATTCATAGTGAGATGTATAACAACAAGTGAAAGAAAATTGTGAACTTCATCCTATCGGCTCTTTTAAATATATATATATTATTTATTCTCGGCTATGCTGGGTTTTTGTTGCACTCAGGCTTTCTCTAGTTGTGAAGAGCTGGGTTACTCTTTGTTGCAGTTCATGGGCTTCTCATCACGGTTGTCTCTCTTGTTGCGGAGCATGGGATCTAGGGCACTTGGGCTTCAGTAGTTGTGGCACACAAGCTTAGTTGCCCTGTGGGGTATGGGACATGTGGAATTTTCCTGGATCATAGACTGGCCCTGTGTCCCCTGCACTGGCAGGCGGATTCTTTACCACTGTACAACCAGGCAAGTCCCTATCATCTTATCGTTTGTATTAATGGTATTATTGTTTCAGAATCATTTTCTTTTTATAGTTAGGTAAAAACTATTAGCAATAATATTTATTTTGTTAAAAATCAAGATTTTGTTTCAGCATAAAAGAAATGGAAATAATTATAGAAAATAATTTAAGAAATAACACAATAGTGTTAGAACTGAATTTGAAAAATCAATATAAACACATGCCTTAAAAGGAAGCAAAATGTATCTTTTCTAGGATAATCCACTAAAATTGTTTTCTAAAACTGGCATCCCAGATGGACTGCACTACTATGTACATTTGGTATACATGTTATAGTTTATAATACCATCTTTCCACCAAAACAAACCAGGGCATCTTGGAAAAATAACCAATTCCATGCCTGGGCCTAGAAAGATGTAAGAGGCAGAAGACAGGGAAACTTCCCAAGATAAACCTGCACAGGTGCTTTAAAATTTTTTTGTTTGTTTTTTTTTCATTTTGATAAAATTTCTGTATTACAGAGAAGTTGCAAGATTATTACAAAGAATTCCTGAATGCTCTTCATCCCAATTTCCCAAATGTTAATATTTTAGTGCATTTGCTTCACTTTTCTCTCTCAATATCCATTCTGAAATATTTGAAAATAAATTTGAGGCATGATACCTATTACCATTAAATACCTTTGTACATTCTTTTGTATAACCACACAATAATGAAAACCAAGAAACTAACACTGATACAATTTTGTTATCTAATATACAGATCTTATTCTGATGTGGCAAGTTATTCTGATAATGTCTTTTATAACAAATGAAAATCTTGGATCATGCATTGCATACAATTAATATGTCATTTATGTCTCCATTAATCTGAAACGGTTCCTCAGATCTCCTGTGATTTAGGACATAAACATTTTTGAAGTGTGCAGGCCAGTTATTTTGTAGAATGTCCCTGAGCATGGGTTTGTCTGACTGTCTAACCATGGATTACTTGTCTTTGTGAGGAATATCACTCAAGTGTTGCTGCCTTCTCTGTGCCTCATACCAGGAAGTCCATGATGTTGCTTTATCCCTTTACTGATGATGTTGACTTTGGCCAGTTGTTTAAAGTGATGTGGTAAAAGTTATTTTCTGTATGTTTCTTCTTTATATTTCAGTTTGCTTTGTTGGGGGTTATAAAGGAGACAACTAAGTCATATTTTTTAGTAACTAAAAGTAAAAAAAAAAAAAATCAGAAAATTTTCTAGCAGAGATTATATTTGAGAAATTAGTATATAAACTGGGAAAGCACTTAAATAAATGTAAAGGATTAAAAAATTAAAAAAAATTTTAAAGAAACTAAAAAATAAATAAATGTAAAGGATTGTTATTAGTTTTAATAATTACTCTTTTAACATTTCCCAAGAAAAAGTTATTTAGTGTGTGAAAGAGTAAGCCACTCAGCTTTTTCACCTGGATTTTGTCAAGTAAAACAATCATGTGAAAGTAGCATCAGTTCAAAATCAAATGCCCTAGAACTCCTGATGAAGGATAATTTCTATTTTTCTCAAAGTCTTATGTTTCGCGACTCATTCACTTATATCTTGGACAAATTCCCTAGAGTCTCTGAGTTTTAATTTCTTTTTCTATAAAACAGAGAGAGAAAGGGGAGAGAGAGAAAAAAGGGGGGTGGGGGAGAGAGAGAGAGAAAAAGGGAGAGGCCCTCAGGTTCCAGAATAGTTGGGAAGAACAGATAAAAGAGTACAAGGCACTGAGAGTGACGCATAATATTTGACGTGTCACTGTGAAAAAGACAAATTATTGTGGAAGTGGTTCCTATTCTTAGGTTCTGTGGGTCCCTATGAGATAGGTAGGATAAGCATTTGTTACTATCTCCATTTTAGAAGTGGTAACTGTCTCCAAGATGACCTAAATCAAACTAGACGTGGGGCTCATGCCTGCTTTGGGGTTACTATTTTATTGTTGTTTCTTTTACATTATGGCCATGAACCTTTGTGTTTAAGGAATTCATTTCACATTTGATGTGTATATGGTTTTGTTTACATTTGTTCATAGATTTCACTGGTGGGAATTCCCTGGTGGTCCAGTGGTTAGAACTCGGTGCTTTCACTGTAATTGCCCAGTTTCAATTTCTGGTTAGGGAACTAAGATCTGCAAGCCATGAGGCATGGGCAAAGAAAAAGAGAAGTGATCTTGCAAAAAATAGTAATAGCCTCTACTTCTCTATTTAATATAAATTAAACCATTTTGTTCATTTATCTGCTTTATTGACTATGCCAAAGCCTTTGACTGTGTGGATCACCATAAACTATGGAAAATTCTGAAAGAGATGGGAATACCAGACCACCTGACCTGCCTCTTGAGAAACCTGTATGCCGGTCAGGAAGCAACAGTTAGAACTGGACATGGAACAACAGACTGGTTCCAAATAGGAAAAGGAGTACATCAAGGCTGTATGTTGACACCCTACTTATTTAACTCATATGCAAAGTACATCATGAGAAACGCTGGGTTGAAAGAAGCATAAGCTGGAATCAAGATTGCCAGGAGAAATATCAATAACCTCAGATATGCATATAACACCAACCTTATGGCAGAAAGTGAAGAGGAACTAAAAAGCCTCTTGATGAAAGTGAAAGAGGAGAGTGAAAAAGTTGGCCTAAAGTTCAACATTCAGAAAACTAAGATCATGGCATCTGGTCCCATCACTTCGTGGGAAATACATGGGGAAACAGTGGCTGACTTTATTTTGGGGGGCTCCAAAATCACTGCAGATGGTGACTGCAGCCATGAAATTAAAAGATGCCTACTCCTTGGAAGAAAAGTTATGACCAACCTAGACAGCATATTCAAAAGCAGAGACATTACTTTGTCAACAAAGGTCCATCTAGTCAAATCTATGGTTTTTCCAGTGGTCATGTATGGATGTGAGAGTTGGACTGTGAAGAAAGCTGAGCACTGAAGAATTGATGCTTTTGAACTGTGGTGTTGGAGAAGACTCTTGAGAGTCCCTTGGACTGTAAGGAGATCCAACTAGTCCATCCTAAAGGAGATCAGTCCTGGGTGTTCATTGGAAGGACTGATGTTGAAGCTGAAATTCCAATACTTTGGCCACCTGCTGCAAAGAGCTGACTCATTTGCAAAGACCCTGATGCTGGGAAAGATTGAGGGCAGGAGGAGAAGGGTACAACAGAGGATGAAATGGTTGGATGGCATCACTGACTCAAAGGACATGAGTTTGGGTAAACAGGGAGTTAGTGATGGACAGGGAGGCCTGGGGTGCTGTGGTCCATGGGGTTGCCAAGATTCAGACACAACTGAGCAACTGAACTGTTCGCTTATCATCTGCATTGAAAAGAAAGTTCTCAGTACCAAGAGAGGTGACCTGAATATGACTGCAAAACAAAGTCATATATCAGTATTAGAGGTAACAGCGGTAAATAATCCTCTAATCTGAATTCAGGGGCATTCTCACCAATTATGCTGACAGAAAGTACAGCAACATTTCTGTTACCCAGAGCAATCTCCACTTGACTAGTAACCATGAAGGTATGTGATTCATTCTGCTGAAAATATATTAACTTGAAATCTCACCCAGGAGAGACCAGTAAGTATGTTTCTGTGGCATTCCATTTTCTAATTGCAGCTTCACTTTTATCAAACTCTTTCTCATACCTAGATCTTTAACTTATTTTAATACTTTAACTGTATTTACAGTTGCCAAAACGTGAAGGAAAATTTATTAGTTTTCTTTGGTTGGCCATTTTCTTTGGCTTGGTGTTACATAATCCAAAAGTGAAAGAGAATTAGAACATTGGTAAATAGTTAAATTTCAATTGTTTAGCAATTTGAAAAAGGCCCAGTTAGTACGAAAGAATTCTCATAGGAGGCTTTCAAGTCAGTGTCTATTCCTGGAACTTTCCCTACCTCAGGGAACCCAGGAGCAGGATAGCAACCCCACCCAATCATACCACTTCATTCCCATCCCCCATGTCACACTCTCCCCCTTACCCCCTCCCCCCACCTCTCTCTCTCTCTCTTTGGCTCTGCTTTCTGTTTCCTGACTCATTCCTCCTTTTGTGAAAACAATCTAGCAGCAACTTTAAAAGAAAGGTTAGATGCTGACAACCTTAAAACAACTTCTGAGAGAAAACTTGGATGTAAAAAAGTATATGTAAATGTATATGTAAATGTTTTTCTTCTTATATGTAAATGCAGGTGGTTTTTTCTTCTTTAGCAACATAAAGTGAAAGTGAAGTCGCTCAGTCGACTCTTTGTGACCCCATGGACTGTAACCTATCAGGCTCCTCTGTCCATTGGATTTTCCAGGCAAGAGTACTGGAGTGGATTGCCATTTCCTTCTCCAGCAGATCTTCCCGACCCAGACTGAACCCAGGTCTCCCGCATTGTAGACAGACGCTTTACCATCTGAGCCACCAGGGAAATTCAGCAACTTAAGACTGTAATTATTAGGATTCCTGATTAATTTATACTGACTTGCTTTTCATCACCGAGGCTAGCCTGTAATCAAAATGTAAAATGGGTGAAGTTTTGTTTCATTTCCTCCCTTTCAAGAATATGTTTTCTGTTTGACTCTGATAATTATTCACAGGTATTATTCAGGTATTCAGATTGTATAGATTTTTTTAGTCAATGGCCAAAGCACTTAGACAAACTCATTCCAGGTCCAGGAAGCCTAGGGAGCTTTAAATAAGGTGAACATGATGAATCCAAAGAGACCATACTGAGACACATTATAATTAAATTGTCAAAGTTTAGAGACAAGGAGAGAATCTTAAACGCATCAGGAGAAAGACAACATGTATGTATAAGGGAAAGAAAGAAAGTGAAGTCGCTCAGTCGTGTCTGACTCTTTGCAACCCCATGGACTGTAGCCTACCAGGCTCCTCTGTCCATGGGATTTTCCAGGCAATAGTACTGGAGTGGATTGCCATTTCCTTCTCCAGGGGATCTCCCCGACCCAGGGATCGAACCCAGGTCTCTCGCATTGTAGACAGACACTTTACCATCTGAGCCACCAGGAAAGTATAAGGGAATCTCCATATAACTATCAGCAAACTTTTTAGCAGAAAGTTTTCAGGCCAGAAGAGAGTGGCAAGATATATTCAGAGATTTTGAAATAAAAGAAACTGCCAACAAAAAATACTATATTCAGCAAAACTGTTTTTCAAAAATGAATAAGAGATAGACTTTTCCAGATTAACAAAAGCTGAGGAAGTTCATCACCATTAAACCCACCTTACAAGAAATACTAAAAGGAGTTCTTCAATTTGAAATAAAAAGATGTTAAACAGCAACAATATGGTAGCATAAGAAAGAGTGCAAAACTTGTTGATAAAGATGAATATATGGATAAATACAGAATATTATTGTAATGATGGTAGATATTAAGAATAACTATAACTTTAAAAATGTTAATGGGCACACAGTACAAATAGATATAAATTGTGGCATTAATAACCAAGTGCGTGTGGTACAGGAAATTGTTCTGGTGGATCAGATGGTAAAGTGTCTACCTGCAATGTGGGAGACCCGGGTTCAATCCCTAGGTTGGGAAGATCCCCCGGAGAAGAAAATGGCAACCCACTCCAGTACTCTTGCCTCCTGGAAAATCCCATGGATGAAGCAGCCTGGTAGGCTACAGTCCATGGGATTGCAAAAAGTCGGAGACGACTGAACGAAATCACTTTCACTGTGGTACAGAGAGAGGTAAACGTGTAGAGCTTTTATATGTGATTGAAAGTAAGTTCTCATCAACTTAAACTTTATAAGACTATGGTAAGCTCTATGTGAAGAAAGCTGAGCACTGAGGAATTGATGCTTTTGAACTGTGGTGTTGGAGAAGACTCTTGAGAGTCCCTTGGACTGCAAAGAGGTCCAACCAGTCCATCCTAAAGGAGATCAGTCTTGGGTGTTCATTGGAAGGACTGATGCTGAAGCTGAAATTCCAATACTTTGGCCACCTCATGCGAAGATATAACTCGTTGGAAAAGACCCTGATGCTGGGAGGGATTGGGGGCAGGAGCAGAAGGGGACGACAGAGGATGAGATGGCTGGATGGCATCACTGATTCGATGGATATGAGTTTGGGTGAACTCCGGCAGTTGGTGATGGACAGGGAGACCTGGCGTGCTGCAGTTCATGGGGTCACAAAAAGGACACAACTGAGCAACTGAACTGAACTGAACTGATGGTAACTATAAAGAAAATACCTATAGAAGCTACACAAAAGAAAAAGAGAAAGAAATCAAAGCATGTCAATATAGAAAATAAATGAAATATGAGAAAAGCATGGGAAAAAAAGATGAAAGAACTACAAAGCAAACAAAACAACAAAATGGCAATAATAAATCCTTTTACAATAATTACATTAAATGTACATGAATTAAATTCCCTGATCAAAAGGCACAGAATGGATGAATGGATATAAGAATAAGGTATAACAAAGTTGATAAACTATCAACAAGGAACTCACTTTAGGTCTAAAGACACAGATAGACTGAAAGTGAAGATATGGAAAAATATATTCCATGCAAATTATAACCAGAAAACAGCATGAGTGACTATACTTTTGTCAGACAAGATAGGCATTGAGTCAAAAACTGTCACCAAAAAAACCTGTAACAAGAGACAAAGAAAGATGTTATATAATGATAAAAGATCAGTTCAATAGGAAAATACAATCTCCTTTCAATATCAGAGCCCTCAGTATATGAAGCAAACATTGACAGAACTAGAGAAGAAATAGACAGCAGTACTCTAATATTATAGTATATAGAGATTCAATACCTCACTTTTAATAATGGCTAGAGTAGCCAGACAGAAAAATCAACAAAGAAACAGTGGACTTTAAGAACACTATAGACCAAGTAGACCTCACAGATGGATATAGAACATCCCACCCACAGCAGCAGCATATACATTCTTCTCAAGTGTTCACAGAACATTTTCAAGGATAGATCACATATTCATCACAAAACAAGCAGACAACTTATCTGATTCCACAGGTTCATAGCTAGAAAGGAATTTTGCTTCAGGATGAATCATACCTCAAGTCTCACCCATACTTGATTTAGATATTTAGATGAGATTTGGGATTTAGAGTTGATGTTCAGAGTCAAGACTTTGGGGCTGTTGGAATTGGAGGGTGAATGTATTTTGCATGTGAAAGGATATGAATTGGGGGAAGCAGAATATTATGGGCTGGATCGCGTGCCCCCAAAATTCATATGTTGAAGCCCTAACTCTTAGTGCTTCAGAATGTGTATGTGGAGATCGGATTTTTAAAGATTAAGTTAAAATGAGGCGTCACGCTATGCTCTAATCCAATCTGACTGGTATCTCTATAGAAGAGAAAATTTAGACTCACAGACACCAGATATACGCCTGCACAGAGGAAAGATCATGTGGAGACAGCAAAAGGCAGTCATCTGCAAGCCTAGGAGAGAAGTTTCAGAAAAAACCAAACCTGCTGACATCTCAGTCTTTGGTTTCTAGTCTCCAGAACTGTGAGAAGGTTCATTTCTGTTGTTTGAGCCACGCAGTCCATGGTGTTTTGTTATGGTAGCCCTAGTGGACTAATACAGGAGTCTACTGTGGACCTCTGTCTCACCATGTGACCTTATCAGGACCCTCCTGCTCTCCAGGCTGTGGTTTCCACATCTGAAAATGACAGTTTGGATTCAGTGGAACATAAAGCCATCACCTTCCCTGGTGGCTCAGACAGTAAAGACTCTGCCTACAATGCAAGAGACCCAAGTGCGATCCCTGGGTCAGGAAGATCCCCTGGAGAAGGGAATGGCAACCCACTCCAGTGTTAATGCCTGGAGAATTCCATGGACAGAGGTAACATCCATGGAGTCACAAAGAGTTGGATACAACTAACACTTTCACTTTCAGAATTATCATTGATTTTGATTTGATAAATGTTACTGTGAGAGGATAATCACTAAACAGGTGTGCTTCTGTTTTTTTAATTTGACTTCCCATTGTTTCTCATCTCTAAAAGCAGAGAGGTTATAATTAGGTACATGTGTCTAAAATCCCTCAGCATCTGTGCTTATTTGCCAGGCCTGCTATAACAGTATCACAAAGTTGATAGCTTAAACAACAGAAATTTGTTGTCTCATAGCTCTGGAGGCTGCACGTCTGAGGTGTTAACAGGATTGGCTCCTTCTGAGGGCTGTGAGAAACAATCTGTTACCGCCTCTCACCTAGCTTCTGGAGTTTTGCTGACAGTTTTTGTCATTCCTTGGTGTATAGCAGGATCACCCTGATCTCCGTTTCTGCCTTCAGCTTCAGGTGGCATTCTTCTGTATGCATGTCTGTGCCAAATGCCCTCCGCACCAATCACTGGATTAAGTTGTGTGTTAGTCGCTCAATTGTGTCTGACCCTTTGCAACCCATGGACTGTAGACCACCAGGCTCCTCTGTCCATGGGACTTTCCAGGCAAGAATATTGGAGTGGGTTGCCATTTCTTCCTCCAGGGGATCTTCCCAAGCCAGGGATCAAACCCACGTCTCCTGCATCTCCTGCATTGCAGGCATATTCTTTACCCCCTGAGCCATCGAGGGTCCACTCTAATGACCTCATATTAACTTAATTACCTCTGTAGCGACCCTGTCTCCAAATGAGGTCACATTCTGAGGTACTAGGTATTAGGACTTCCCTGTAAGAATTTGGGAGTGAACACAAACCAACCCATAAAAAACAGCATCCCTAATGGTTCGCTTCCCATCTACCAAAGGAATGATGGCAGAGAATCTTCCAGGTCAGCTTCCTGCCATGGTCCATCTCACATCCACATGTCCATCCTGGGTTCTCTTGCCTGCTGCTTTGTGTCTATTACCTGATTCTTTCTTTCTCTCTGAAAGCTCCAGAGTCAGCAACAACTCAATCCGTTTGATAATCATCCTCACCTTCCATTGGAGGTTATGACAGTACAGGTGCATATTTTCCCCCAGCCTCCCTTAGATCCATATTCTTAAGCCCATGGACATGCCCATTTTCAAAAACCCATGCAGGGCAAAACTCCCCACCTGAGTCAAAACTCTAGATCCCACCATCCCAACCCCACGCTCATCTGAGAGGAGGGTGTGAACCAGAAAATTTACAGATCCTGAGAAGGTAGATTTTAAAACGACCTCTAAAGAATAGGCAGATATAGGCCAAGGAGAAACAGCTCAGTTTGTAAAAACATTTATTTTGCCATGCCCTGTCTCCTTCCTGTTGTTGCACCACTAAGTTCTGTCTGACTCTTTGCAGCCCCATGGACTGCAGCATGTCCACCTTCCTTGTCCTTCACTATCTCCCTGAGTTTGCTCAGATACAGGTCCATTGAGTTGGTGATGCTGTCTAACCATCTTATTCTTTGTTGCTGTCTTTTCTCTTTGCCTTCAATCTTTCCCAGCACCAGGGTCTTTTCCAATGAGTCATCTCTTTGCATCAGATGGCCAAAGTATTGGAGCTACAGCTTCAGCATCAGTCCTTCCAATGAATATTCAGGGTTGATTTCCTTTAGGATAGACTGGTTTGATCTCCTTGATGTCCAAGAGACTCTCAAGAGTATTTCCCAGCACCACAGTTTGAAAGCATCAATTCTTCAGTGCTCAGCCTTCTTTATGGTCCAGTTCTCACATCCGTATATGACTATTGGAAAAACCATAGCCCTGACTAGACAGACCTTTGTCAGCAAAGTGATGTCTCTGCTTTTTAATACACTATCTAGATTTGTCACAGCTTTTCTTCCAAAGAGCAAGTGTCTTTTAATTTCATGGCTGCAATCAACATCCACAGTGATTTTGGAGACTAAGAAAATAAAATCTGTCACTGCTTCCACTTTTTCCCCATCTATTTGCCATGAAGTGATGGAATAAGACGCCATGATCTTAGTTTTTTTGAATGTTAAGTTTTAAGCCAGTTTTTTCAGTCTCCTCTTTCACCTTCATCAAGAGACTCTTTGTTTCTCTTCACTTTCTGCCATTAGAGTGGTATCATCTGCATATCTGAGATTGTTGATAATTCTCCCGGCAATCTTGATTCCAGCTTATGCTTCATCCAGCCTGGCATTTCACATGATGTACTCTGCATATAAGTTAAATAAGCAGGGTGACCATATACATCCTTGACGTACTCCTTTCCCAATTTTGAACCAGGCCATTGTTCCATGTACAGTTCTAACTGCTTCTTGACCTGCATACAGGTTTCTCAGGAGACAAGTAAGGTGGTCTGGTATTCCCATCTCTAAGAATTTTCCAGTTTGTTGTGATCCACACTGTCAAAGGCTTTAGTGTAGTCAATGAAGCATAAGTAGATGTTTTTCTGGAACTCCCTTGCTTTCTCTGTGACCCAAGGGATGTTGGCAATTTGATCTCTGGCTCCTCTGCCTTTTCTAAAATCCAGCTTGAACATCTGGAAGTTCTTGTTTCACATACTGCTGAAGCCTAGTTTGAAGAATTTTGAGCATAACCTTATTAGCATGCGAAATGAACATGCGTATGGTGATTTGTACATTCTTTGGCATTGCCATCTTTGGGGAATTGAATGAAAACTGATCTTTTCCAGTCTTGTGGCCACTGCTGAGTTTTCCAAATTTGCTGCTATATTGAATGCAGCACTTAAACAGCATCATCTTTCAGGATTTGAAATAGCTCAGCTGGAATTCCATCACCTCCACTGGCTTTGTTTGTAGTAATGCTTCCTAATGCCCACTTGACTTCATGTTCCAGGATGTTTGGCTCTAGGTTGAGTGACCACACCATCATGCTTATCCAGGTTATTAAGACCTTTTTTGTATAGTTCTTCTATATATTCTTGCCACCTCTTTTAATCTCTTTTGCTTTGTTAGGTCCTTGCCACTTCTGTCCTTTATTGTGCCCATCCTTGAATGAAATGGTCCCTTGATATCTCCAATTTTCTTGAAGAGATCTCTAGCCTTCCCCATTCTATATTTCCCTCTTCTTCTTTGCACTGTTCATTTAAGAAGGCCTTCTTACATCTCCTTGCTGTTCTCTGGAACTCTGCATTCAGTTGGGCATATGTTTCCCTTTATCCCTTGAATTTTGCTTCTCTTCTTTTCTCAGCTATATGTAAAGCCTCCTCAGACAACCATTTTTCCTACTTGCATTTATATTTTTCTTCTGGATGGTTTTGGTCACTGCCTCCTGTACAGGGTTATGAACTTCTGTCCATAGTTCTTCAGGCACTCTATCAGATCTAATCCCTTGAATCTATTCATCACTTCCACTGTATAAGCATAAGGGATTTGATTTAGGGCATACCTGGATGGCCTAGTGGTTTTCCCTACTTTTTTCGTTGTAAGCCTAAATTTGTACTAAGGAGGTCATGATCTGAGCTACAGTCATTTCCAGGTCTTTTTTTTGTTGCTGACTGTATAGAGCTTCTCCATCTTCAGCCACAAAGAATACAATCAATCTGATTTTGGTATTGGCAGTTTGGTGATCTCCATGTGTAGAGTTGTTTCTTGTGTTGTTGGAAGAGGGTGTTTGCTATGACCAGTGTGTTTTCTTGGCAAAACTCAGTTAGCCTTTGCCCTGCTTCATTTTATACTCCAAGGCCAAACTTCCCTGTTACTCCAGGTATCACTCGACTTCTTACTTTTGCTTTCCAGTTCCCTATGATGAAAAGGACATCTTTACTTGGTGTTTGTTCTAGAAGGTCTTGTAGGTCTTCATAGAACCATTCAACTTCAGCTTCTTTGGCATCAGTGCTTGGGGCATAGATTTTAGGTTACTATGATGTTGAATGGCTTTGTCTTGGAAATGAACTGAGTTCATTCTATTGGTTTTGAGATTGCACCCAAGTACTGTGTTTCAGACTTTTTTGTTGACTATGAGGGCTACTTCATTTATTCTAAAGGATTCTTGCCCACGGTGGTAGATATAATGTTCATCTGAATTAAATTCACCCATCCTGGTCCACTGTAGTTCACTGATTCCTAAGATATTGATGTTCACTCTGGCCATCTCTTGCTTGACCATGTCCTATTTACCTTGATTCACCTACCTAACATTTCACGTTTCTATGCAATATTGTTTTTTACAGCATCAGACTTTACTTTCACCACCAGGCACAACCACAGCTGAGCAACATTTCTGCTTTGGCCCAGTCACTTCAATCTTTCTGGAGCACTTCATAATTGTCCTTCATTCTTCCCCAGTAGCATACTGGGCACCTTCTGACCTGGGGAGCTCATCTTCCAGTATCATATCTTTTTGCCTTATCATATTGTTCATGGGGTTCTTGCAGCAAAAATACTGGAGTGGGTTGCCATTCCCTCTTCCAGTGAGCCACATTTTGTCAGAACTCTCCACTATGACCTTGGATTACTATGATGTTGAACTCTCCACTATGATCTTGGGTGACCTGAACAACACAGCTCAGAACTTTCCTGAGTTATGTAAGCCCCTTTGCCATGACAAGGCAGTGATCCATGAAGGGCATCTCCTTCCTGGCAAGCTGTTGTTTTTAACTGGAGAACAATTGCTTTATACAATGCTGTGTTGGTTTCTGCTGTACATCACCATGAATCAGATATGAGTAAACATATATCCCCTCCCTCCTGAGCCTCCCTCCCACCCCACTGCCACTCCACCTCTTTAGGTTATCACAGCACTGAGCTGAGTTCCCTGTGTTATACAGCAGCTTCCTACTAGGTATCTGTTTTACACATGGGCTGCCGTCTATGGGGTCGCACAGAGTCAAACACTACTGAAGTGACTTAGCAACAGCATTGTATTTATATATCAATGCTACCCTCCCAATTCATCCCACCCTTTCCTTCCCCCACTGTGTCCATAAGTCCATTCTCTGCATCTAGCAAGCTGCTTTTCATGTTCTCAGAGGCTTGGATGTGGAGAGTTCTGCAAGTCAACAGCAGCCTCTTTATTTCATAAACAAGAAGAAATGTTACTCAGGACCAGGCAAGAAGACCAATTCATATTCTCTCAGCCTATTGGAAGCTCTGGTTTAAGAATTCATTCACTCCACTGGGAAAGCACAGTTTTCATTTTTCACTGAAGGATGTTGGTGCACTGAAGGAGGGGAATTCAGTAACATATGTAAAAAAAGATGATTCCTTCAAAGAAAACTGATCCCTACATAAGTGTTCCTTGATACTCAGTATACCAAGGCACAATTAGAAATGACATTTTCCAGAGCCAACGTTGAGGTTACCAGAGTAAGAGTAGGTTTTTTAATGCTACCTAGAGTAAAAAAGTATTGGAAACATGTAGTTTGTTATGTTCTAAACACTAGCATAGAGATGTTTTTCTTTTTCTACAAAGGAGAATTTAATGGAAAATAAAACTTCCTATCCTAGACCACTATTCCCCACAAAGATTCTCATTTCAAGGAGAACAACAAAGGTTGAAGGGTGGGGTGGGATGCTGCACTGTATGACATGTCAGTGAGGGAGCAGCAGGGTTCCTTGAGTTTGGCCTCAGGTGCTGGAGAAAACCTCACCTCCCTGCCAGGGTTGTTGCAGGCCCATGCAGTCAGTAGCTATTTCCTTTTCCCCTGGTCCTTACATCTGGTATATGTTATATCTGTTTCATGCTGGGTCAAGCTGGTCTCACAGTTTAATGCCTGTCAACTCTGAAATTGCTAAAGAGAATTCTCTTGCACAAAACTATGTAAACTTGCTGAAAATATCAAAGGGGAAATGAACAAGATGAGTTTGCATTCCTCATCTCTCTTTTTTTTTTTAATCTCTATTGGGTATTTCTTTCTTCAATGTTTCTTCTGTAGCTGTGTTAGCCACCAAAAACTTGACCCGTGGACTTTCTGCTCCCTGGCCCAGGTATACTGGCCACTCTTTCTGTTTCTCCCGAATCCCTTCTCACCATTGTCCCACCTCCCTTCTATTAATATCTGGTGGAAGAATTCAGCTCTGTCTCTACTCCTACACCCAAAGTTGCATAATCCAAACTGTCATGAGATTGGTGAAAAGTCCTCTGTTGCAGAAAGGGTAGAAACACCCTGTGTTATTTACTCCCTAGCCCCTGGTAGGCCCTCAAGAGAAAAGGTTAGTAGGCTCCTAAGGCATCACCTTCCTAGGGTCACCACTGAATGCCCAGAGGCTACAGATGTCCTTTCATTCGGAGTAGCTGGGAACATCTTCCAGCTCTCCGAATCTCTAATAGTTGTTCAGCTCACAGCTCCCTGGTGATTTTCTTTCCTCAGTAGTAGTTCTCCTTTGTCTAGCCTCATGAAACTGGATCCAGGGAATGAGCAGGCTAGGACACAGAGACCAAGGGACCAATGTGTAGGTTTTTTCATGTAGCTCCCTTCTCCCTGGTGGTACTCAGCTCAGGAGGGGGCCATGCTGTACTTGGGTTTCCTGTTTGTGCCACAGTCTCAAAAGTGCCTCCAGGCACAGAGCTGGGTGATCCCTGAGTTCGCTGTGTTTCCTTCTTTCAGGGATCACTACAACTCCCTGCTGCTCAACATCTGAAAAGAGTCATTCATGCATGCATCCAGTTGTTTAATGGTAGAAAGATGGCTCAAGGACAAGTTACCCCATTGTGGTTGGAATAGAAGGTTTTATTAGTTTAAATCTACATTCTACCTGAATTGAGCATATACTCCTGAGATTTATAGTAACCTTTAAAAACCTACAAGTGCTTCTGCTGTGTTTCTCTTAGATCAAAAAAGGGACCTGGTATTTAACTTGTAGAAATAAATTTTTCTTCAGTGCAACAAGTGGTAGTCAAGGTGTTCAGGCTATTTGGGGATTTTGTACCTACATTTCTGTGCCAGCCTGAACAAGGTCAAAGTATTTAATGAGACCAGTAGTCCACACCGTTTGTCATGACCCCTTAGATTTAGGATCCCAATGTACTCCTTGCCCAGTAGATTTCCCTGAGTATTACTGTTCACTGACATTCACTAGGAAGTGAGGCTGAATTCTGCCGTTAGAATTTATTGAGTTTACCTGAAGTAAACTGTTTATGAAAGATGCAGGTTGAGCCCATTTTTGATAGAACAGAGTTTGGACTTCATCAAGCTAATAAGGGCAGCTGCAATAACCATTGCTGGTGTTTGTTTGTGTAGCAGAATGGTAACTGATTCTTGACCTCATTGTTACCTGGAAGGCAGGTTATGAGAAGAGGAGAGTTCTAGCCCTGAACTAAATATTAGAGTTTCCCCACAAGAATCTGATTTCTGTAATCAGCCAAACATGCTTAAGTCACTTCACAACACTCAGCGCAGAGAACAGTTAGAAGTTTTCACTTTTGCTTAGATCCCCGGGCTCCATGAATCGTAGATGCATTAACGTGGCAGCAGCACTATTTTCTTCTGACAGTTCTATCATGGATGGAGTCGAGAGGATATGTGGGAGTTGTGGATATCTCTGACTAATTTCCAGGCAGGTGCCCTGGACAAGTCCTCTACACACTCATTTTCTCTAGCCATTGTCTTCTGCCTGAGCTAATACAATCAGAGGAACTAATACATAATCATCTGTAGACTCAGGGGAAGTCACGCTTTTTTATCTTCACTTTATTTGGAATTCTTGCCTCAGATATCACCCTTCACTTATTCATCTGTACTCTCCAATACATAACACCTGGTTTTTTTTTTGTTGTTGTTGTTGTTGTTTTAAATACTGTTTTGCAAAGAAAATTTGGGAATGCCTGACTCTCTCAGTTTTTTCAGTAGATAATAGTAGTCACTGAAAAAGGTTGCAGTGAGTGAGGGTCATTAAATCCATGCAACTTTGCTGCCAGGTTATAATGAAAGCCAAGTATCAGATTGTAGCCAATTTACGTGTCCTAAAAACCTTCATTTCACCAGTGAAAATTCATTTCTATCATTTGTTAGGCTGGTTAATCAGTCATTATTTTCATCAAAAAATTTCTAATATTTACTATGCCAAAATTGTTTTTTTTTTTTTTGCCCATGCCATGCAGCATGTGGGATGTTAGTTTTCTGATCCCATGCCTGCTGCAGTGGAAGTGCAGAGTCTTAACCACTGAACCTCCTGGTAAGGGCCAAGAGAAGCATTTGAAATAATCACTTCTGGCATTTTAAATGTTGGCTGATCAGCAATGTTGGCTGTGGCCCATTCTTTTAGGGCCACAGTTTGAGTCCATGCTGAAGTTAAAGTGCAGATATCATTACATATTTTCAGGCCCAATTACAAGTATTTCTATTGTAAAAAACTGTGCTAAATATAACTCAACAGGTTTGAAGCCTCTTAAAACCTTTACAATGCTATCTCTGCACAGTGTAAATTTCCAAAAGGATAATCAGGAGGGTGGTGGTAGATCCAATATGCAGGGTTTCCTAAACTTAACTGACCATGGAAACCTTTTTGATAGTGTGGCTTGTGAAATTAGTGTTCCTTAGAAACCATGAGAGCTGGGCCACAAAGTTGAGCACTGAAGAATTGATGCTTTTGAATTGCGATGTTGGAGAAGACTCTTGAGAGTCCCTTGGACTTCAGGAGATCCAACCAGTCAATCCTAAAGAAAATCAGTCCTGAATATTCATTGGAAGGACTGATGCTGAAGTTCCAATACTTTGGCCACCTAATGCAGAGAACTGACTCCTTGGAAAAGACCCTGATGCTGGGAAAGATTGAGGGCAGGAAGAGAAGAGGACAACAGAGGGTGAGATGGTTGGATGGCATCACAGACTCAATGGACATGAGTTTGAGCAAGCTCTGGGAGTTGGTGAAGAACAGGGAAGCCTAGTCTTCTGGAGTCTACGGGATTGCAAAGAGTCGGACACAACTGAGCAACTGAACTGAACTGAGAAACATTTTGGAAAATGCCAGTCCAGCTGAATTTTGTAAATAGATGTCAGGAGAAAAAACCCTAAGGACTAGCAGACTGGATATAGTGCCATAGTAGATACGACATAATAATTTAACTCAGAGTGGGGAAGTGAGACATCTTAAAAAAATCCAATTAGAAACTTAAAAGAGAGAAATGAAATAACTTGGCATATTAGCATAACTCTGTGACTGTAGAGACTGTCTAAGCCTTTAGAGTTATGCAAACTGACATGCAATGTTATCTAAGTATTTATAAGTATTGTGATCCATCTATACAGGGATAACATAAAAACAATTCAATATAGAATCAAGAAGTTACCATATGAGATGGATTCACAAGTGGTGAAGGCTGGTGAAGCAAGCTCTGTGTGTGTATGTGTGTGAGTGTGATTAAGATGAGATGTGAAGCAGATTTAAATTTGCTCCCCTTCACAACAAACTCCTCAATAGAACTATGTCTTCCTCAGTTCAGTTCAGTTCAGTCACTCAGTCATGTCCGACTCTTTGCAACCCCATGAATCGCAGCACGCCAGGCCTCCCTGTCCATCACCATCTCCCAGAGTTCACTCAGACTCACGTCCGTCAAGTCAGTGATGCCATCCAGCCATCTCATCCTCGGTTGTCCCCTTCTCCTCCTGCCCCCAATCTCTCCCAGCATCAAAGTCTTTTCCAGTGAGTCAACTTTTTGCATGAGGTGGCCAAAGTACTGGAGTTTCAGCTTTAGCATCATTCCTTCCAAAGAAATCCCAGGGCTGATCTCCTTTAGAATGGACTGGTTGGATCTCCTTGCAGTCCAAGGAGGGACTCTCAAGAGTCTTCTCCAACACCACAGTTCAAAAGCATCAATTCTTTGGCTCTCAGCTTTCTTCACAGTCCAACTCTCACATCCATACATGACCACTGGAAAAACCACAGCCTTGACTAGACGGACCTTAGTCGGCAAAGTAATGTCTCTGCTTTTGGAAATGCTATCTAGGTTGGTCATAACTTTTCTTCCAAGGAGTGAGCGTCTTTTAATTTCATGGCTCCAGTCACCATCTGCAGTGATTTTGGAGCCCAAAACAATAAAGTCTGACACTGTTTCCACTGTTTCCCCATCTATTTCCCATGAAGTGATGGGACCAGATGCCATGATCTTTGTTTTCTGAATGTTGAGCTTTAAGCCAACTTTTTTACTCTCCTCTTTCACTTTCATCAAGAGGCTTTTGAGTTCCTCTTCACTTTCTGCCATAAGGGTGGTGTCATCTGCATATCTGAGGTTATTGATATTTCTCCCGGCAATCTTGATTCCAGCTTGTGTTTCTTCCAGTCCAGCGTTTCTCATGATGTACTCTGCATATAAGTTAAATAAGCAGGGTGACAATATACAGCCTTGACGCACTCCTTTTCCTATTTGGAACCAGTCTGTTGTTCCATGTCCAGTCCTAACTGTTGCTTCCTGACCTGCATACAGATTTCTCAAGAGGCAGGTTAGGTGGTCTGGTATTCCCATCTCTTTCAGAATTTTCCACAGTTTATTGTGATCCACACAGTCAAAGGCTTTGGCATAGTCGATAAAGCAGAAGTAGATGTTTTTCTGGAACTCTCTTGCTTTTTCCATGATCCAGCGGATGTTGGCAATTTGATCTCTGGTTCCTCTGCCTTTTCTAAAGCCAGCTTGAACATCAGGGAGTTCACGGTTCACGTATTGCTGAAGCCTGGCTTGGAGGATTTTGAGCATTACTTTACTAGCATGTGAGATGAGTGCAATTGTGCGGTAATTGGAGCATTCTTTTGCATTGCCTTTCTTTGGAATTGGAATGAAAACTGACCTTTTCCAGTCCTGTGGCCACTGCTGAGTTTTCCAAATTTGCTGGCAGATTGAGTGCAGCACTTTCACAGCATCATCTTTCAGGATTTGAAACAGCTCAACTGGAATTCCATCACCTCCACTAGCTTTGTTCGTAGTGATGCTTTCTAAGGCCCACTTGACTTCACATTCCAAGATGTCTGGCTCTAGATTAGTGATCACATCATCATGATTATCTGGGTCGTGAAGATCTTTTTTGTACAGTTCTTCTGTGTATTCTTGCCACCTCTTCTTAATATCTTCTGCTTCTGTTAGGTCCATACCATTTCTGTCCTTTATCGAGCCCATCCTTGCATGAAATGTTCCCTTGGTATCTCTAATTTTCTTGAAGAGATCTCTAGTCTTTCCCATTCTGTTGTTTTCCTCTATTTCTTTGCATTGATCACTGAAGAAGGCTTTCTTATCTCTTCTTGCTATTCTTTGGAACTCTGCATTCAGGTGCTTATATCTTTCCTTTTCTCCTTTGCTTTTCGCCTCTCTTCTTTTCACAGCTATTTGTAAGGCCTCCCCAGACAGCCATTTTGCTTTTTTGCATTTCTTTTCCATGGGGATGGTCTTGATCCCTGTCTCCCGTACAATGTCACGAACCTCATTCCATAGTTCTTCAGGCACTCTATCTATCAGATCTAGGCCCTTAAATCTATTCCTCACTTCCACTGTATAATCATAAGGGATTTGATTTAGGTCATACCTGAATGGTCTAGTGGTTTTCCCTACTTTCTTCAATTTGAGTCTGAATTTGGCAATAAGGAGTTCATGATCTGAGCCACAGTCAGCTCCTGGTCTTGTTTTTGTTGACTGTATAGAGCTTCTCCATCTTTGGCTGCATAGAATATAATCAATCTGATTTCGGTGTTGACCATCTGGTGATGTCCACGTGTAGAGTCTTCTCTTGTGTTGTTGGAAGAGGGTGTTTGCTATGACCAGTGCATTTTCTTGGCAAAACTCTATTAGTCTTTGCCCTGCTTCATTCCGCATTCCAAGGCCAAATTTGCCTGTTACTCCAGGTGTTTCTTGACTTCCTACTTTAGCATTCCAGTCCCCTATAATGAAAAGGACATCTTTTTTGGGTGTTAGTTCTAAAAGATCTTGTAGGTCTTCATAAAACCGTTCAACTTCAGCTTCTTCAGCATTACTGGTTGGGGCATAGACTTGGATAACTGTGATATTGAATGGTTTTCCTTGGAGACGAACAGAGATCATTCTGTCGTTTTTGAGATTGCATCCAAGTACTGCATTTCGGACTCTTTTGTTGACCATGATGGCTACTCCATTTCTTCTGAGGGATTCCTGCCCACAGTAGTAGATATAATGGTCATCTGAGTTAAATTCACCCATTCCAGTCCATTTTGGTTCACTGATTCCTAGAATGTCGACGTTCACTTTTGTCATCTCTTGTTTGACCACTTCCAATTTGCCTTGATTCATGGACCTGACATTCCAGGTTCCTATGCAATATTGCTCTTTACAGCATTGGATCTTGCTTCTATCACCAGTCACATCCACAGCTGGGTATTGTTTTTGCTTTGGCTCCATCCCTTCATTCTTTCTGGAGTTATTTCTCCACTGACCTCCAGTAGCATATTGGGCACCTACTGACCTGGAGAGTCCTCTTTCAGTATCCTATCATTTTGCCTTTTCATACTGTTCATGGGGTTCTCAAGGCAAGAATACTGAAGTGGCTTGCCATTCCCTTCTCCAGTGGACCACATTCTGTCAGACCTCTCCACCATGACCCGCCTGTCTTGGGTTGCCCCACGGGCATGTCTTTGTTTCATTAAGTTAGACAAGGCTGTGGTCCAGTGTGATTAGATTGACTAGATTTCTGTGAGTATGGTTTCAGTGTGTCTGCCCTCTGATGCCCTCTTGCAACACCTACAATCTTACTTGGGTTTCTCTTACCTTGGGTATGGGATATCTCTTCACAGTTGCTCCAGCAAAGCACAGCCGCTGCTCCTTACCTTGGACGAGGGGTATCTCCTCCCACCTCCCTTCCTGACCTTCAACGTGGGATGGCTCTTCTAGGTCCTCCTGCATCTGCACAGCCACCACTTCTTGGATGTAGGGTTGCTCCTCCCGGCTGCCGCCCCTGGCCTTGGGCATGGGGTTGCTCCTTCCTGCCGCTACCCCTGGCCTCGGCCGCCACCCCTGGCCTCGGACATGGGGTGGCTCCTCCCGGCTGTCACCCCTGACCTCGGACTTATTTTCCTCCCATCCATTATTGTACTGAAATCAGTCTTGTCAAGGTCGTCAACTACCTAACTGCCAACTCAAGTGGGTGATTGTCAATCATTCTGAGTCCATTCAGTATATTATTTGTTTTCAGAAGTTCATCTACTTCATTTAAATTTTTATATCTATTGGCATAAAATATTTGACAGTGTCCTTTTATTGTCTTTAAACCTCTACAACAATCCCAAATTAGTTGTTGATCTTCCCCTAGGTCTAGCTTCTGCACCTGCGTGCTAAGTCTCATCAATCATGTCTGACTTGTTGCAACCTCATGGACTGTAGCCCTCCAGGATCTTCTGTCCATAGAATTCTCCAGGCAAGAATACTGGAGTCGGTTGCCATTTCCTCCTCCAGAGGTCTAGCTTCTAGACCCCTTAAAATATGCATATTAACATTCACCATGGTACCTTTCCTTTAGTTCTTTGCATCATTTTCAGCAGTATTACTTATACAACTTTAGTGAACCATTAATGATTTTAAGTATTTTACAAAATACCAAATAAATTGCAGAAACAGAAGTTACAGTGAAGTAAATTACATGTGTTAAAGAAATCAGAACTCAGAATAACATGCCAAAGTGCTCCCTGTTTAATAGTCTTTGCATTTTCAATTAAAGCTCAATGGCCAAGAGTATACACAACATCTGTTATCCCTCTTTTTGTTTCCTGAAAATATACATAGCACTCAAAAGAACATATAAATGTTAATATACAAATAAATATGCTACATTTGCATGAATATACACATATATTTAAGTAACTTATTTCTGAGATAAATAGTATTATAACCAATCAGTGCTACTTCAACATATAACGAGGTATGCTTATATATATAAAAGGACAAGAATGTCTGAAAGACAAAATTTTTTAAAAAGCCCTGAAGACCTCATAGTACAGAATTCTTATGATAGTGCCCAGACACTGAGTTCCCTTCATGGATCACAGCCTTGTTGTGGAGAAGGGGTTTGCGCAACTCAATAAAGCTATGAGTGCTGCTGTTCAGAGACACCCAAGAAGGACAAGTCATAGTGAAGAGTTCTGATAAAACATAGTCCACTGGAGGAGGAAATGGCAAATCACTCCCGTATCCTTGCTGTGAGAACCCCATGAAAAGTGCAGAGGACCAGGAAGCCTGGTGTACTGCAGTCCAAGAGTCAGACATGACTTAGCATCTGAAACAACAAAAGACACTGAGTAGGGCCTGGTTACTTTAGGTGACTAGTTTTGCATTTTGCATTTTGCACTTTGAATTTTCAGCCCATCCAATTCAACTAACAATCCATACATATTTAGTGTAAGGCACTGGCATTTGTAGTATACCTTGCAGGCTTTGATGACAATCGTTCCTTCAGCATAAAAGGCAATAGTATCTGCTCCCTGGGTGTAGGATACTAACATACCCCAATCTCGACTTATTGAGTTACCCCTCCTAGGTTTTGCCATGGAGTTAGTGCATCCATGGTGAAAGCTGGGAATAATGATAAAGCTCTTCTGTGCTGGGCCCCAGGCAAGTGTGAGGCCAGAGCTAACTTGCCATTAGGCATAATAAGTGCCATAACTCAGGTCCACTGTGCTTTTACACGCCCATAGAAATGGAAATTAACTTCTTTCAAAATCAGAAAAAAAAAAAAACCCTAAACTTTTAGGTTAAATTTAAAAGTTTAATATGTAATATGGATATATTCGTCTTTATACCAACATGGTCATAAAATGTAACAATATTTTTATGAAGGAAGGGCCCATCAAGCCAAAGTGCCCTGAGCCCAGGAGAGTCATTGTGTAGTTCTGGCTGTGGCCTGAGGGGAAAGTAATTTTTTGACCTGCAATCTTTTGTAGTAGAAGACAGGGAAACCTGCAGAGAGATGGCCTTTGGAGGTTTTCCTACAGCAGAAGGAAGAAGTAATGCTTTACAACATCCCCATATATTGGCTCTTTCTGCCCCAAATCACAGGGTTAATCCATAACATGTTGCCGAAGTATGGAGTATACAGAGCTGTTTCTACTTAGAGAGGTGGCATGACTCAGTGAGGGATAAAGAGTGGATTGGCTAGTGAATGGAGTGTGCAGTGGCACAAAGAACACCCCTGACAGGTGTGGTATAAGCATCGTCATCAAGCTTTTACACAAAGAGAATCAAATATAGGATATTAAAAATTTGAAATGGTGTGTGAGTTGTGGGGGTGGGGGTGGTATCCAAGAACTATTCTGTCCAGGACTAAAGCCATCCAAGAAATAGTTAGGTTAGAGCGGAAGAGAGGAGTACAATGCAGAACAGTGTCGCTGGATGAGCTGTTCTACCCTATCACTCTCCTGGAAGTGAGTGGATATCAGAATCATCTAGAGAGCTTTTAAAAAGTGAGGGACCTCCTCCTCCCACATGGGAAGTCTTATACCCTCCTTTTAAAAATCACTGCCATAATAAGCAACCATTACTGACGAGCATATTGTATTTCCCACTGTGATGAGAAAAATTCATGACTGATATAGAAGACAAAGGAATACTGAGATAGTGAGAGCCTTCCCTTTTGTTTGCTATGCCCAGTTATTACAGTGCTTTACATATTTCAGCTTATTTAGTTTTCACAATAATCCAACAAGGGGGTTATTCATTATAACTACTGCCATTTTATAGATAGAAAAACTGAGACACAGCCAGGTTAGGTAACCTGACTATGGTCACACAGCCAATGAATGGCTATGCTGGTATGCAAACCCAGGCAGATTGGCTCTGAAGTTAGTTCTATTACTAGTCCCTGACTAAAGAAATCAGTAGTTAAAATGATACTCATTTATGTTAAAATAGCTGTCCATATGAACTACTTAGTAAATCACTGTGTTTTTCTCAACTCTTTATTTTATTAAACCATAGGAAAGAAACTTACTTTATTATCACTGAAAGAAGAATTCTGAAATTCCAGGTGGATCCAGCAGTTTATCTGAAGGCCCTAGCAGAGAACTATCTTGTTTCAGTCTTGCCAAATGATGAAGCAACTAAATTCATGCTTTGAGATGTCACACGTATTGAAACAAGAATGGAATTATTCATGTTTGTGATCATTTACCCTAATGTTTTGACATGTTTTTACGGTCTCCAGTGAATTTTGGAATTTAGTCCAGATAGATTTCTCAACAACTGGATCTAAACCTAAGTATTCAGAGGGACTCCAAGATCTTTCTCTAATATCCCAACTTGAAGAGGTATTAGAAGCTCATTGCTCTTGTTCATTTTATTTTCTTATTTTTTCTGTTGCTTTACTGGGACCTCGAGCAGGTCTGCAGGGGCACCAACCTGCTCTTTCTCAGCTTTTCTGCCCTGCCCCCTATACTGCTCTTGTATTGGCCTCTGATTAGTCTTTGTGCACGAGCCCCATGCCCTTCCCCCAATCTAATGAGAATTTTACCTCTCAGGGAAGAAGCCTGTCCTGTTGAAAGCTTCCCTCTTTTAAAGATATTTCAACCATCTGAGAAGCATAGAGAATGTTCTTTCTGAAGGCACATCACCCCTCACCTAATTAACTGTCTAAACTAAAAGCCAACCTTGATTTCAGGGTGGACAAGGAGATCCAACTAGTCAGTCTTAAAGGAAATCAATCAATCAATCAAGCCAAAGCTCCAGTATTTTGGTCACCTGATGCGAATAGCCGACTCACTGGAAGAGTCCCTCATGCTAGGAAAAATTGAGGGCAGAAGGAGAAGAGAGTGTCAGAGAGGATGAGATGGCTGGATGGCATCCCCACTGCAATGGACATGATCTTGGGCAAACTTCGGGAGATAGTGAGGGACAGGGAGGCCTGGCAAGCTGAGTCCATGGGGTCACAAAGAGTTGGGGTCACAAAGAGTTGGACATGACTGGGCAACTGAACAACAACAACAACAGCAACAACAATAAATTATTTTATGTCCATGACAATCTGCCTACTTGCAAATGAAAATGTCCCCATGACAAGAGTTGTGGAAAGCTGTCAGGGAAAGCACAGTGCAAATACACTCCCATGTCTTTTTACTGAGTTGTATGTACATATTGTTATTGTTGTTTTTAGTTGCTAAGTCATATCTGACTCATTTGCGACCTCATGGACTATAGACCACCAGGCTCCTCTGTCCATGAGATTTTTCAGGCAAGAATACTGGTGTGGGTGGCCAGTTCCTTCTTCAGGGGATCTTCCTGACCCAGGGATCAAACTTGCATCTCCTGCTTTGGCAGGTGGATTCTTTACCATTGAGCCACCAGGGAAGCCCAATGTTTACAAAAATAATACATGATTACCAGGAAGACAAAGTCATAAAGATGAATATAAAATAATCCATAGTTCCTACAGCTAGAGATAATACTTGTTAAGTCATGGATGTCATAGATGTATATCTGTCCAGTCACTTAAAAAAAAAGTCCTAGTCACTGTTTTGTTATGATGCTTTTCTCTAATCAGTATGTTGTGATGTTTTTTCACATCATTAAGTGTTTTTTAAATACATGATTCTTTATTGAAGTATCTGGTCTAAAATCAGATCTAACACAATATATTTAATATATATTTAAGTTGAACAACATAAAATTGCCATTTTGCAGGTCAAAATAGTTGAATATGGGAAGATCCCTTGGAGAAGGAAATGGCTGCAGTATTCTTGTCTGGAGAATCTCATGGACAGAGGAGCCTGGCAGGCTATAGTCCATGGGGTTGCAAAGAGTCAGGCATGACTGAAGCAACTTAGCACAAGTTGAATATCATCAACTTTATGTGTTTCAACCCAATATTTTCCTCTTCCTGGATTCCTAGGTTATTTCCAGTTTTTTATTTGATAAATAATGATGCAGTGGGAATTTTGCAGATAAATCTCTTTGAAGACTCTGTTTTCTTAGGATAAATTCCTAGTAGTGAGATTGCTAGATTAAGAAAGATGGATGTTTTTGGCTTGTATTATGGCCTGTGATAGGTGTTTCCAGTTTTTCCTCTAGATAATGCTGATTTATTTAGCATTCTCACCACTTTTAAAAAAGTTATTTTGTTATTGAGTTCAGCTAGGAACCCTCTCCAGTGTTCTTGGCTGCAGAGTTCCATGGACGGAGGGATCTGGTGGCTACAGTCCGTGGGGCTGCAAACAGTTGGACATGACTGAGCAATTAACAATTAGTCAGTCCTCATACTAATACCATGAAATCATGCAACTATTAGTCACCTTCCCAGCATAGGCTTTCAGTTTAAATTTTAGGAAACAGTATTTTTGTGTGTCCAGAACCTTTCTAAATCCTTAGTTAATGTAGATCTGTGGATGAAACTTGCTCAAATACAGTTATGCAGCTATTTAGTTCTTGAGAGCCTCTTTAAAGAACTGGGAAAATTGCCTTATCTTCAGATCACTTCCTCTAGACATACCCTCTAGACCAGATATGATTCTAAGCATAGGGTCCAGTGCTTAATTTATGGTTATCAAGTTAACCTGCACTGGAAGATGCAGAAGCCACACTTTTGGCTTGCTTCTTAGATGCTTTAAATGGAGACTGGTGAAGGAAGGCTGAGGGGGATGCGGTATGGTAAATGTGTGTGCATAAATATGTGTATGAGTGTATATTAGGGAATCCCGAAGTTAATTCTTCTACAGGTAACAACTGACTGGGTATAAAGGAAAGCTGTTGTTCTCTCTAAAGTATCAAGTACAAAAACATTTCTTTTGAAATGTGAACCAGCCATGAAAGGTCAAAAGCTTGGGAGAAAACCTGTCTGAAATTTCACATGGAGTTACTCAGTCACACAAAGAAATTAGTCAACAGAGTATTTCTCCTTTCCTACAGTAGGCTAACTCACACTAGATATTTTTCTGATAAAGAATGTTTTTAAAATCATTGGTTCTCTTCCAACAAGCTGTGCATTTATAAATCTGAAATAAAAGATGAGTGACAGGTTTAATCATCAAAGCAGAAACAGAATTTGTATCTTAAAGCTGGGTAAATCATCATTGAGATGAATTATCAAGTCAGTAAAAGTTTTTAAAAAATACAATATTGAGATTGGTATTCTTATGCAGTGCTGGTGAGAATGTGAATTAGTATAACCTTTCTGAAAATAACTTCACAGTATGTGTCAATAAACTTAAAATTTTTATATCTCTTAACCTAGTAGTTCTGCTACAGGATAATTTAGTATGTGGGGAAGGAAATATTCTTGAATAAATAAAATATTCACAATATTATTTTAGTTGTAATATTTGGAAGCAATCCAAATTTTATCAGAGAAATGGATTATAAAAATTTAAGTCACAGATATAATATTATATAATAAAAATGATGCCTTCAAATAGCTTTATAAAATGGAAAATTAAAATATTAAGTGGGTAAAGCAAAATGTACGATATACATATTATACATATATTGTATGTATGTAAATATTTCCCTTCATTGTTAATTTCTTATCACAATTTTGTTACTACAGACTTAAATGAACAGGAAAAAATCTTGAAAGAAATATATCAAAGAAACAACAAAAGACCTCTGGCAAGTACAATTACTGATTATTGCTTTCTTTTACATTTTTGACCATTCTAATCCCTTAAAATATATATATGTATATTAAATTTTATTAAATAAAAGTTGTAAAAGAAAAAGACAAAGAATGAAAGAAAGGAAGGAAGTGTGGGAAGGAGGGAAGGATGGAGGGACAGATTTCCATCTGATGGAAGACGGAAGAAAATATTGATTTCAGAGAGGTTTGAAAGTAAGTAAATCTCTTTTTAAATTTGGTTTGTTTATTTTTGACTGTGCTGGGTCTTCATTGCTGCAAGGGAATTTTTCTAGTTGCGGCAAGTGGGGGCTACTCTCTGATCATGTTGCACAAGTTTTTTATTACAGTAGCTTCTCTTGTTGTGGAGCTTGGGCTCTAGGGCATGCAGTCTTCAGTAGCTGTGGCACATGAGCTCAGTAGTTGCGGTTCCTGGGCTCCAGAGCACAGGCTCAATAGTTGTGGCACGAGGGCTTAGTTGCTTCAAGGCATGTGGGATCTTCCCAGACCAGGGATTGAACATGTGTCTCCTACACTGGCAGGCAGATTCTTTATCACCAGGGAAGCTCTATATCTTTTTTTAAAAAATTATATTCTGAAAGAGAAGAAAACATGAAAATTTTGGTTGAACTGCTAAATGTGGCAATATAGATAAGAGTGCTTCTCCTTTTCAAAGTGTTTCGTGGCACGAGGAGGAAAGGCACATGAATTTAAATGAAAAGGAGAGCCAGTAGGTGGACTTTGGTCCCTGAAGTTTATAAACAAAAGATGATGGGGGCACATATGGTGTCAGTGTTGGTTTGTAACTTCAATAACAAGATATCAGCTATCTTGAAATAGTCAAATCTCTTCCCTTTAATGAGGCTCTTCCCAACCTGGCCAGGTTATATGAATGTTTGTCGCATGGATTCATTTCCTTACACTCTCTTGGCTTGGTAATTCTCTTTCTAAAGGTCGTTCTGTGTCTGTTATCTAGCACTACCTATCTTTCCAGTTTTCACTGATATTAACAAAAGAATGGATTTGTCATGATTCTTGCAAAACCAGAAACTGATTCTAGATAACTTAGTAAGAAAAGGAAATCACTAAAATAGTCTTGGGTTGCTGACAGCATTGGAGAGAAGGCCAGCCAGATCCCAGCAAAATCAAGGGAGGAAAGCACAGCCATGACCTTTTCACAGGAACTGCCTCTTAGGACAGAAAAGAGGTATCTTTTTCTTAGATGTAGAAAAACATTCTACTTCTGCTTTATTGACTACGCCAAAGCCATTGACCATGTGGGTTGCAACAAACATGTGGAATTTTCCATGTGGAAAATTCTTAAAGAGATAGGAATACCAGACCACATTACCTGCCTTCTGAGAAATCTGTATGCAGGTCAAGAGCAACAGTAAGAACTGGACGTGAACAACAGACTGGTTCCAAATCAGGAAAGGTGTACATCAAGGCTGTATATTGTAACCCTGCTTATTTACTTAAATGTAGAGACCATCATGTGAAATGTCTGGGCTGGAGGAACACAAGCTGAAATCAAGATTTCTGGGAGAAATATCAATAACCTCAGATATACAAACAATACCACCCTTATGGCAGAAGGTGAAGAAGAACTAAAGAGCTCTTGATGAAAGTGAAAGAGAAGAGTGAAAAAGTTGCCTTAAAGCTCAACATTCAGAAAACGAAGATCATGACGTCTGGTCCCATCACTTCATGGCAAAAAGATGGGGAAACAATGGAAACAGTGAGAGACTTTATTTCTCTGGGCTCCAAAATCACTGCATATGGTGACTGCAGCCATGAAATTAAAAGATGCTTACTCCTTGGAAGGAAAGTTATGACCAACCTAAACAGCATATTAAAAAGCAGAGACATTACTTTGCCAACAAAGGTCCATCTAGTCAAACTATGGTTTTTCCAGTAGTCACGTATGGATGTGAGAGTTGGACTATAAAGAAAGTGAAAAACCAAAGAACTGATGCTTTTGAACTGTGGTGTTGGAGAAGACTCTCGAGAGTCCCTTGGACTGCAAGGAGATCCAACCAGTCTATCCCAAAGGAAATCAGTCCTGAATATTCATTGGAAGGACTGACGTTGAAGCCAAAACTCCAGTACTTTGGCCACCTGATGCAAAAAAGTGACTCATTTGAAGAGACTCTGATGCTGGGAAAGATTGAGGGCAGGAGGAGAAGGGGACAACAGAGGATGAGATGGTTGGATGGCATCACTGACTCCATGGACATGAGTTTGAGCAAGCTCCAGGAGTCGGTGATGGACAGGGAAGCCTGACATACTGCAATCCATGGGATCACAGAGACAGACACAACTGAGCAACTGAACTGACTGAACTGCCTCTTAGGACATCATTTGCTGTTGCCGATGCTGCTGGCTGACTCTGATCTCAGCTTTCTGAGCTGCAGGACTCTTCCACCCCCAGGCCCTGGAATCTAGACTTTGTCGCTGTAGCTGCAGTAATTGATAGCTACCTGAATCTACTTTGAGAGTCAAGAATTGGTAGAGGCATCTGCTTGGACAGTCCAGCTGCTGGGGCTAGGGGAAGTGTCACGTATATTCCCCCTGGCTTCTGTAGCAGCTGTTGAAGCCTGATCTCTCACTATCGTTGATAGTCTACATTAGTGTCCACCAAAAAGCATCCATCACAGAAGAAGCACTAAACAAACAAGTAGACAGGATAACTTAGAAAGCAAATGTCAGCCAGCAACTGTCTCAACCACCCCAACTGTGCAGTGGGCTCATGATAGCAGAGAGGGAGTTACACATGTATCCAACTCTGCAGACTCTTTCATCAAAATGCATGACTGCTGAATATCCACCCTGTTGGTACAGAGATGAATGCAGAGCCCCTGACCTGAAACCATTCCTTGAAGGGAATCACCAGTCACTTGGTGGCAAGTGGATTACATTTTTGCTTTTGATATTTCAATCAGCACCACCACTCAAGGCCTAATCTACCAACATGGGATCCCATATAATATCACTTCAGCCCAAAGGATCCTTTTTATAGTATAGGGAGTGAGTTGGCAGGAAAATGGCAATGGGACCCACTGACCCTACCACATAATGCTCCATCTGGAAGATGCTGACCACTAAGACACACACACAATGGTGAGGCACTAAACTTCAAGGTGCAATATATACCCTAAACCAATGGCCAGTATGTGATGCTGAACTCAGTAAGTAGAATACATGAGCCCGGGAAACAAGATGTAGAAATCAGAAGGGCCCCACTTGACATCATTTCCAAACTCATTTGGGAAATTTATGCTTGCTATTCCTGTAGCTTTAGTCTCTGTGGGTCTGAATATCCTGGTTTCCCAATGGTCAATTACACTATTCACATAGTAAGAGTACCACTAAGTTTGAAGCTTTAGCTGCACCCTGATCATTTTAGGGTGCTTGCACAAATGGAGCAATAGCTACAAAAAGAGCACACCAGCAAGAGTTCAGTTCAGTCGCTCAGTAGTGTCCAACTCTTTGCAACCTCATGAACTGCAGCACGTCAGGTCTCCCTGTCCATCACCAACTCCCGGAGTCCACCCAAACCCATGTCCATTGAGTTGGTGATGCCATCCAACCATCTCATCCTCTGTCACCCCCTTCTCCTCCTACCCTCAATCTTTCCCAGCTTCAGGGTCTTTTCAAATGAGTCAGCTCTTCGCATCAGATGGCCAAAGTACTGGAGTTTCAGCTTCAACATCAGTCCTACCAATGAACACCCAGGACTGATCTCCTTTCGAATGGACTGGTTGGATCTCCTTGCAGTCCAAGGGACTCTCAATATCTTCTCCAACACCACAGTCCAAAAGCATCAATCCTTTGGCACTCAGTTTTCTTTAATTGACAGATATTCCCTAAGATGGAGAGCTTATACTACATAATGGAAATATATTTGGTTCTCATGTGTTCTACTGGGGCATATATTAGCACTCTGTGCTGAATTTTAGCTGTATGTGGGCAAGGGTAGCAAACACAACCTGTTTTGGCCACGGTCACCAGTGACTCAGATAACTCCAGAGATGATGGTCTGGGACACTTAACCAGACCAGCCTAAGTATTAATAGATAAGGATGGCAACTAATATCAGTGGGGGAAGAAGATAATTGAGCATCATTTACTGTCCCAGGACCAACTGCAACAGTGGACACTGTGGTTCATCCCATCAAATCTTTTTGTAAACTTTCCCAGGAATTGTGATAAATGAGGACCCTAAAGAATCTATACCTAGACAGAGTGAAATTAATACAAGGAGCAAGTGGATTTGACCAGTACATAGAGAGGACAGAGTGGGTGCTCTTGATGTCTCAGATCTCCTCTAGGGAGCTGGTGACTCAGTCACCATCCCTCTGCCTTATTGGCTGTTCAGTCTCCAAAGAATTTTCTTTAGCCAATAGGAACTGCCTCAAGAAGATATGCTCTCCCATCTCTCTTCCCCATAGGAGCAATGTGAAACAAATCACTGACTGATACAGTACAAAAAGACAGTCCCCTTGTCTTGGTGGGCTTCCCTGGTGGCTCAGATGGTAAAGAATGTACCTGCAATGCAGGAGACCTGGGTTCAATCCCTGGGTTGGGAAGAGCCCCCGGAGAAGGGAATCACAATCCTCTCCAGTATTCTTGCCTGGAGAATCCCATGGACAGAGGAGCCTGGCAGGCTACAGTCCATGGGGTCACAAACAATCAGACATGACTGAGTGACTAACACTTTCACTTGTCCTGCTGTGGGATAAATGATGTGGTGAAATTCATGCTCCAGAGCAGCTCTCGGGATCAGCTCAAAGCTAAGCCTGTGCTGAGGCTTCATCCGTGACTAACTTCTTCCCTTGTCCTGTCCTGCATGCTCAGGGAACCCTTTCCCTCTCCTGAGAACACTCTTTTTTCATATCCCTTGCATAAGAACCCCCATCTCAAGTTCCTCTTCTACGGTGACCCCAAACAGTCACCATTCACGTTACTTGAAAAGATTTTCTGATTAATTACATTTTAATTCAGTTCAGTTCAGTCACTTAGTCATGTCCGACTCTTTGTGACCCCATGAACTGCAGCACACCAGACCTCCCTGTCCATCACCAACTGCCAGAGTTTACCCAAACTCATGTCCATTGAGTCAGTGATGCCATCCAACCATCTCATCCTCTGTTGTCCCCTTCTCCTCCTGACTTCTATCTTTCCCGGCATCAGGGTCTTTTCAAATGAGTCAGCTCTTCGCATCAGGTGCCAAAGTATTGGAGTTTCAGCTTCAACATCAGTCCTTCCAATGAACACCAAGGACTGATCTCCTTTAGGATGGGCTGGTTGGATCTCCTTACAGTCCAAGGGACTCTCAAGAGTCTTCTCCAACACCACAGTTCAAAAGCATCAATTCTTCAGCACTCAGCTTTCTTTATAGTCCAACTCTCACATCCATACATGACTACTGGAAAAACCATAGCCTTGACTAGACAGATCTTTGTTGACAAAGTTATGTCTCTGCTTTTTAATATGCCGCCTAGGTTGGTCATAACTTTCCTTCCAAGGAGTAAGCATCTTTTAATTTCATGGCTGCAGTCACCATCTGCAGTGATTTTGGAGCCCAGAAAAGAAAGTCAGCCACTGTTTCCCCATCTTTTTGCCAAGAAGTGATGGGACCAGATGCCATGGTCTTAGTTTTCTGAATGTTGAGCTTTAAGTCAAATTTTTCACTCTCCTCTCTCACTTTCCTCAAGAGGCTCTTTAGTTCCTCTTCACTTTCTGCCATAAGGGTGGTGTCATCTGCATATCTGAGGTTATTCATATTTCTCCCAACAATCTTGATTCCAGCTTGTGTTTTTCCAGCCCAGCATTTTTCATGATGTACTCTGCATATAAGTTAAATAAGCAGGGTGACAATATACAGCCTTGGCATACTCCTTTTCCTATTTGGAACCAGTCTGTTGTTCCATGTCCAGTTTTAACTGTTGCTTCCTGACTTGCATACAGGTTTCTCAAGAGGCAGAGGAAACGGAGATCAAATTGCCAACATTTTAATTAGTGGCATTTTAATTGTGCTTCTATAAAAAGATACTTGTCACCCATTATAACTGGTATATTTGCATCATTTTTTTCCTCCAGTTTTAAAATTTCTCTAGGGTATGCTTTGTGGAAAACATTTCTCAGGATGATTTGACACTCAAGAAAGAAAAAAAAATTGGTAAAATATTTTGTGTTAAGTGACAGATTTGTGTTCAAATCCTAACTCAGCCACGAATCATTAGTTAGGATCATCATTTAACTTTTCTGATTCCAGGTTTCTTACATATAAAATTTATTAGCACATGACTGATAAATACACTGCAAGAATTAAAAGATAGAATGCATAAAAGGCACTTAGCACAGTGTCAGGCACAAAGTCAATCAGGACAAGTAAATAAATAAAAGTAAGTGCCTTGGGTTACAGGGGCAAGAGAGGACCTTTTACTATTCCTAAGCAATAGAAAGCTTTCTCTTTTTAAATACAACACAGAGAAACTCCACGAGTTACATTTTACAAAATACTGATTCAGTAAAATTGAACCATGCTTACTCATCACAAAGTGGAGAGTATTATCTGAAGAATTTGAACTGGGTAAATAATTAGGCAAGATAACTTTGGACAGATATCCCTATTGACAATCCAGAGATCTCTGCATTTAAAAAAAGAATTATTATTTTAATTCTAGGAAAATTAGCATCTACCTTGCTAGTGTTTTCCAAATCAACATCAATTTTCCACCTGGGCCACATAATATTCTGGCAAAAATACTCTTGACTTTTGTTTACTTAATAACATATGTGTTGATGTGAAAAACTGCAGTCCTCCTGCATCTCAGGTCTGGGTGACCCTACCTTTACAGTATCCCCTGAACTCCTGAGAGGAATCGCAGGGGACATGGAGGCCAGAGTAAGAGGCTCCACTCTCAGATAGGAGAGTCTGGCCCAAGATACATACATCAGGAAAAGCAATTAGCCAGAGCCCAAGACAGCCAGGTGAAGGTTCTTGTACTTTGTTTAATAGAGAAAGGAGACTTCAGACAGAATATTTTTTATAGAATTAAGACAATAAAACATTTAGAGGAATAATGAGTAATTTTTAGATAAGGAGATTCAATAGATATTGTATTCATTTCTTAGGGCTGCCATAATAAAACATCCCAGACTGAGTGGCTTAAATAACAGGAATTTACATTTCTATATAAATTTTCATTCTCATAGTTCTGGAGGCCAAATATCTAAGATACGAGCAGACTTAGTTTCTCCTGAGGCCTCTCTCCTTGGCTTATAGATGGGCGCCTTCTCACTGTGTCTTTCTATGTCTTCCTCTGTGTGTGCCTGTCCCTGGGGTTTATTCTTTTTCCCATGAGGACATCAGACATATTAGATTAGTGTTCCATTCTTATAGCCTTCATTAATTACCTCCATAAAGCTTCCATTTCCATTTCTAAGGTACTGGAGATTAGGTTTCAACATATCACTTTGGAAGGAATACAATCAGGCCCATAACAGATATTAATATAGATCAAACATATTTTTTGATGTACTGCCAAAAATTCTATCTCCTGAAAAATATTTATTAACCTTGAACTCAGACTATAAATATTTACTTCTGTGGTATATGAAATACATGATTTCCCTCTCTGCACTCCTAGGAAAACGTTATCGCTATCTGCACTTGAAATACTTGTTTTAATAAAATTTAGGAGAGAGTACAGTTCCTGTCTCACACAGGCTTCCCCCAAAGGCTATATGGATCAGATTTATTTATTTCTATGTGGAGAAAGGGGGCTTCCCTGATGGCTCAGGGGTAAAGAACCCACATTCCAAAATGGGAGATGTGGGTTCAATCCCTGGGTCAGGAATATCCCCTAGAGAAGTAAATGGCAACCCACTCCAGTGTTCTTGCCGAGGAAATCTCAAGGACAGAGGAACCTGGAGGTTTTCCATGGCGAGGTGGGGAATAGCTGGATATGACTTAGTGACTAAACAACACTAACAGTGTGGAGGAATAGCCAGTCAGGAGTCTGGGAATCAGAGTTCTAGTCATGGTTTTACCTCTGTCTAGGTTGGACACGACTGAGCGACTTCCCTTTCACTTTTCACTTTCATGCATTGGAGAAGGAAATGGCAACCCACTCCAGTGTTCTTGCCTGGAGAATCCCAGGGACAGGGGAGGCTGGTGGGCTGCCGTTTATGGGGTTGCACAGAGTTGGACACAACTGAAGTGACTTAGCAAGCAAGCAAGCAAGGATAAGCTAAGGAAAATTACCCTGCCTCTCTAGGGCAAGGCAAAGTCACCCTGCAGCATTCACTTGGGAAGGAGGCTCCCTTTCAGCATTTTTTACTTAGGTTCAAAATATTTCAAAGATCATTGGTGCACTACTGTTTTCATGCAATTCCTTTGTCATCATACCTAACATTTGGATGGCATACAAAGCAGCAAAGCAGATTACTATGGCAAGAGTCCAGGCTCCTTCCTAAACAAACAACTTAATTGAGACTCTGATTTCAACAGAGAGAAGAAGAGAACACAAAGGTTTTGTTTTGTTTTTTTTTTTTCTTAATTGGCACAGATGTGGTGGGTTATTTTTCTGTTTCCTAACTGTTTCTTTAAAGGAGAGACTATCTCTTCCAAGTTTTTCTTTTTTCTTCCCTAGACGAATCACCTTGCAGGTTATCTGTTTTTGTTTGTGTGAGGTTTTTGTTGGTGGTAGTGGTGGTTTGGGCTTTTGTCTTAAAAATGAACATTTATTTCTCGCAGTTCTGGAAGCTGGGAAGTCCAAGATGAAGGTTTTGGCTGACTTGGTGTCTGGTGAGGGTGTCCTTGGTTTGCAGACAGACATCCTCTTGCTGTGTCCTCACATAGTGCAGAGAAAGGTCATCTTTCTCAACACTGTGTTTCAGATGTACAACAAAGTGATTCAGTTATACATATATACATTTTTTCTGATTCTTTTTCACCATACATTGTTATAAGATACTGAATATAGTTCCCTGTGCTCTGCAGTAAAACCTTCTTGTGTATAGAGAGTTGTATATTTGTTAATCCCATATTCCTAATTTATCCCTCCCTACCTCTTTCCTCTTTGGTAACCACAAGTTTGTTTTCTATGTCTGTGGGTCTGTTTTGTGTATTCACTTGTAAAATAGCTTAGATTTCACATATAAGTGGGCTTCCCTTTTGGCTCAGCTGGTAAAGAATCTTCCTGCAATGCGGGAGACCTGGGTTCGATCCTTGGGTTGGGAAGATCCCCTGGAGAAGGGAAAGGCTACCTGCTCCAGTATTCTGGCCTGGAGAATGCCATGGACTGTATAGTCCATGGGGTAGCAAAGAGTCAGACACAACTGAGCAACTTTCACTTTCACATATAAGTGCTATTGTACAATATCTGTATGATACACTACATACAATATTTGTCTTTCTTTAATTTCACATGATAATCTCTAGGTCCATTCATATCGCTGAAAATGGCATTATTTCATTCCTTTTTATGGCTGGGTAATATTCTATTGTATATATGTACTGCACCTTGTTTATCCATTCTTCCATTGACAGACACTTGGGTTGCTTCCATGTCTTCCATGTCTTATGTGCTGCAATGAACACTGGGGTGCATGTATCTTTTCAAGTTAGATTGTTATCTTTTCTGGATATATGCTGAGGAAAGAGATTGCTGAATCATATGGTGACTCTTTTTAGTTTAAGAAAACTCTATGCTGTTCTCTATGGTGGTTACACAAATTTAGTTTCCCACCAACAGTGTAGGGGTGTATGTACCTGTTTCTCCACACCCTCTCCAGGATTTGTTATTCGTGCACTTTTTAATGATAGTCATTCTGATCAGTGTGAGATGGCACTTCATTATAGTTTTGATTTGCATTTATTTAATAATTAGTTATGTTCAGTATCTTTTCATGTGCCTGTTGGCCATCTTTATGTCTTCTTTGGAGAAATGTCTATTTAGGTCTTCCATCCATGTTTTGATTGGGTCATTTGTTTTTCTGATATTGGGCTGAATAAGCTGTTTGTAAATTTTGGAGACTAATTCTTTGTCAGTTGCTTTGTTTGCAAATATTTACTCCCATTCTGTAGATTTTCCTTTCATTTTGTTATGATTTCATTTGCTCTTCATTTAAAATTTTTCTTGTGTTTTGAGGAAGGCCTGGGGCTTCCCAGGTGGTGCTAGTGGTAAAGAAACCACCTGCCAATGCAGGAGATGCAAGAGACACAGGTTTGATCCCTAGACTGAGAAAATCCCCTGGAGCTGGAAGTGTTACCCACTCCGGTTTTCTTGCCTGGAAAATTCCATTGACAGAGGAGCCTGGTGGATTATAGTCCATAGGGCCTCAAAGAATCAGACACAACTGAGCACAAAGTCCTGCTATAAACACCGATCTTAAAACTGCTTTTGCTGCATCCTATGGATTTTTTATGGTGGTATTTTCAGTGTTGTTTGTCTCGAGCTATCTTCTGATTTCCACATTGACCCATTAGTATTTTAGTAGCATGTTGTTTAGTCTTCATGTAATCTTTTCTTTTTTCATTTTTCTTTCTGTGGTGGATATCTAGTTGCATACTGTTGTGGTCTCTTCCTGGAATCCCTATTATGCATAGGTTGGCTTGCTTTTTAAAAAATGGAGTCATTGTTGGCATACAATACTATATAAGTTTCAGGAGGTTATCTGTGTTTTGACAGCCTTCTGATGGGCAGGGTATAGAGAGAGCTGTTGTATGGCAATTCATCAAATATGAGGGCCTAAAAGGGGTGTTTTTTCAAATAAGGGACAAAGACACAAAAAACTGAGGTCCTGAAAATTTGTTGATCAAATCCAGATATAGTCAAAGGTAGCACTGTGTCATTGCCATGTCTCCCTAGTTAAAGTATGTGTTATTCCCCATCAGACAGTGATGCATGGTTCTTTGCATTTCCTCTAAACCCCAGGCAACTGCGGACACATGTAATACTCTATAACTACTTGTATATTAGCAATGCCACTATTCTAAAATGGTTTTGAGGCTAAGAGCATTAAAATCCTCAAAAAAGAAGAGGTATTAATTTAATAACCACAAAACCATGTAAAATTATTTTAAAAGATTAATGTAGTTTGGCAATAATTGGTATATCCAATGGTACCATGAAGAAAAGCAACCATGTTATTATACAGCATAATGTGATATAGAATATAATATATCTTTTGGATCTAGAGAGGACCATAGGGATGATCTAGTACTAGCTCCTAATTCTGAAGTTAAGAAAACCAAAGAAAAGACAAGAATATCCAAGACTATCTTGAAGAAGGTGAGAGGGCTTTCTATCAAAGACAGTGTGGCATTCCCATGGCAACAAACAAATAAATCAATGAACAAAACTGGGAACTCAAAAGACTTATGCATATAAAGATGCTCAGTATGTGACAGAGTTAGTATTTGAGATAGATAGGCAAAGTGTGGATTTATCAATAAAAGATTCTGAGACAGTTGGCTATCCATATAAAAGGAACTGAGACATCCTACCACACTCCATACCAAAAAATAATAATGTGTTTGCTTAGTTGTTCAGTTGTGTCTGACTTTTTGCAACCCCATGGACTGTAGCCCACTAGACTCCTCTGTCCATGGGGATTCTCCAGGCAAGAATACTGAGATGGGTTGCCATGCCATTCTCCAGGGGATCTTCCCAACCCAGGGATTAATCCTAGGTCTCTGGCATTGCAGGCAGATTCATTATTGTCTGAGCCACCAGGGAAGCCCCAAAATAATAATAATAAATTCCAGGTGATTGAAAGCATAAATATCAAGACCTAAGTAAATGGAGTTTCATACCATAGTCACAATTTGGAGACAGAGAGGGTTTCTTAAACAAGACATAAAACACAAGCCATAATGGAATAGATTAATAAATTTGACTATATAAAAATTAGGACTATCTGCTTATCAAAAGGCGTTATTTAGAGAGTGCAAAGAAAATACAGAAAAGTACCAGATATCTACAACATATACAAACAACAAAACACATGAATCCCAAATATATGAAGATTTTTCATGAGCCATTAAGAATAAAATAATCCCATAGAAAGAGGTTAAAAAACAAACTTGAACAATCACTGCACAGAAGATGGATCTGTAAATGAATAATAACATATCAAGAGATACTGAGTGTTATTGTAAGGAAATGCATATTATGTCACAATAGCTTCCCATCATGCATCAAACAGACTGATAAAAAAGACTTCTACAATGTCAAGTATTGGTGAACTTTCAGGAAGTCTTTTACCGCAGATGGAATTACTAATTGGTACTAGCATTTGGAAACTTTCCCTGTTAAAGTGACAGGAAAAAAAAAAAGGAAAAAAAAATAAAGTGACCGGAACATAACCTATAATACAGATAAATGGGCATGTGCATCAGAGCACCTGTGTATAAGAATGTTCATGGCAACACTATCAAAAACAACCCCAAAGCCTTTTAACAATTAAGTGGATAAATCGTCAAATTTTTACGTAATGGAATATTTTTAAGTGGTGAGAATTTTATCAAACTGCAGCTTCATAGGTCACTATGAATGAACCTTAAACATAATATGATTGAGTAGAAACAACTCACAAAAGAACATTCACTATATGATTCTATGTACAGAGAATTCAGGGCTTCCCTGGTAGCTCAGCTGGTAAAGAATCTGCCTGCAATACAGGAGACCCTGATTCAATCCCTGGGTTGGGAAGATCCCCTGGAGAAGGGATAGGCTACCCTTTTCAGTATTCTGGCCTGGAGAATTCCATGGACCGTATAGTCCGTGGGGTTGCAGAGACTTTCACTGTCTAGAAATAGAAATCAGGCAGTAAAACTACGTATTTTTTAAAGCAAGAAACTAAGTATCACAAAAGTCAAGATAGCTATTTTCTTTGGGAGCAGTGAGAGCACACAAGGAGTATCCAAGTTACTGGACAAGGTAATAGACCTTTATAAAAAAATGTTTAACACCCAGGAGACTTGTTTATATGAGGAATAACCTCCCACATCTTTCTACAGACAATGGGAGAAGAGACAAACTTCTGGGAAAGCAACTAAGACCAGGAATCCATCCAGTTGTTTAAAACTGCTGACCAAATCTGAACTGACAAACACTTTGTTAATAGAAACCATTTTGATGTTAAAATATATTAAATGGGATCATAGACTAAAGATGTTCTGGGGAGAAATTCAAACGAGAAAAATTACTATTACCAAGTTGCTCTTTTTCCTAATACCCTTCCACAATGTTGCTGTCCCTAATCTCTGAGGCCAAAGCCGACATAGTCTTTATTCATTCCTTTCCTTTATTTTCCTTCATTTTATAGGTGGTTAATATATAAGATATATTCCGTAAGTTTGGAAATGATTTTAATCCCACCAGTAACCCTTGTCTTTGATCAGTGGAGAAACAAGCTGACTAGCTCAGTTATAAATACACTTTCCAACAAAAACAAATATGTTTCCCATTGCTTGTTCAGCAGGAATTTTTTTTTTTTGTTTCATAAAACATGTAGTTTTATAACATCCAATTTTTCAAAGTTTTACTGAGAAATAATTGACACACCTCATTGTATAAATTTAAGGCATACAGTGTGATGGCTTGATTTACATATACTATAAAATGATTATTATAATATGTTCTGTTAACATAGACCTTACCATATAAATACAAAAAAAAGAAAGAGTTAAAAAGGAACAAAAATCTTTCTCTGTAATGAGTGAGAACTCTTAGGATTCACTCTTTTAACCAGTTTCCTATATGTCATACAGCAGAGTTAGCTCTAGTCATCAAGTTACTCATTTCACCCCTAGTACTTATTTATAACTGCAAGTCTATGTTTTTTAACCACCTTCTCCCAATTCCCCCTCTCTATATCGTCCTCTTCTGGTATTTTAACCACCTTCTCCCAATTCCCCCTCTCTATAGCGTCCTCTTCTGGTAACCACAAATTTCATCTCATTCTCTATGAGCTTTTATTTTTTTTTTAAGATTCCACATATAAGTGAGATCATACAGTACTTTTCTTTCGGTATATGACAATCAGTTTTAATTAAAATAGAAATTTACTAAAGTAGACTAAATATAATGTGGATAAAATATAGATGTTTTATGTTGTTTTTAAAAGAAATGGCATTTATGTGTTCATAAGTTCCCATCACTTCATGGCAAATAGATGGGGAAACAGTGGAAACAGTGGCTGACTTTATTTTTCTCGGCTCCAAAATCACTGCAGATGGTGATTGCAGCCATGAAATTAAAAGACGCTTACTCCTTGGAAGGAAAGTTATGACCAACCTAGATAGCATATTAAAAAGTAGAGACATTACTTTGCCAACAAAGGTCCGTCTGGTCAAGGACGTTTGGACTATAAAGAGGGCGGAGCACAGAAGAATTGATGCTTTTGAACTGTGGTGTTGGAGAAGACTCTTGAGAGTCCCTTGGACTGCAAGAAGATCCAACCAGTCCATCCTAAAAGAGATCAGTCCTGGGTGTTCATGGGAAGGACTGATGTTGAAGCTGAAACTCCAATACTTTGGCCCTGATGCAAAGAGCTGACTCATTTAAAAAGACTCTGATGCTGGGAAAGATTGAGGGCATGAGGAGAGGGGGACGACAGAGGATGACTTGATAGACATGAGTTTGGGTGAACTCCGGGAGTTGGTGATGGACAGGGAGGCCTGGTGTGCTGCAGTTCATGGGGTTGCAAAGAGTCAGACATGACTAAGCGACCGAATTGAACTGAACTAAACTGAAGTGAAACAAAATATAGTAATATCTGGTGTGTTTTACTCCTCGATACAATTTGTATAGAACACGATTTTCTCCTGAGGATGTAGGGTAAGCATGACCATTTCTGTCTGCACCAAGGAGAGAATATTAATCTCCTCTGAACCGAGAAGGGACTTTGAGACTGAAAAATGAACAGGCCACTCCATAAGTGCAATTTTGGAGTTTATTATGAGTAACTTAGATGCAGGCAGGATGGAGCAGAAGACAATCCAGAGGTATTCACAGCTGTATTCCATGTCTTTGAAAGAGATACAAGGGTATTCCAAGGGACTGAAACTAAAGATAGAATCTGACTACCAGTGAGTCAGAAGCACCCCCACCTCCGGCAGGGTGTCTCATAACCATTAATCATCTGCATCAGCTGAAGGTATTTTTCCAGATTTCATATCAAATGAAAGCAAGGGTAAAAGCTGATAGGCCACATCTCCGGCTTGGGAGCTTCCCTGCAACTAGTCTAAAGCTCACTCATGAAAAGAAAGAGGGAGAGATAGGACTTTGGGCCTCATGTGGAGCTAACAAAATGAGGTTGTCACCCATACATATCCCAGGAGCTGAAAAAGTGAAGTGAAAGTGAAAGTTAGTCATGTCTGACTCATTAGTCCATGGAATTCTCTAAGCCAGAATCCTGGAGTGGATAGCCATTCCCTTCTCCAGGGGATCTTCCCAACCCAGGGATCAAGCCCAGGTCTCCCGCATTGCAGGCAGATTCTTTACCAGCTAAGCCACAAGGAAAGCCCAAGAATACTGGAGTGGGTAGCCTATCCCTTCTCCAAGGGATCTTCCTGACCCAGGAATTGAACCAGGGTGTCCTGCATTGTAGGTGGATTCTTTACCAACTGAGATATCAGGGAAGCCCCAGGGAGCTGAAAAGTCTATTTTAACCTATTTCTAGTCTTGTTCTAAAACACCTGATGTTTGTCAAAGATGTTTATCAATTACACTTCAGAGGAAACTTGACAGTCAACTGCCCTCAATGGATCCAGCATAACTGCAAGAGCAGTTCCTGTGCAGAGAAAACCTTGCCCCAGGGAGCTGAAAAGTCTATTTTAACCTATTTCTAGTCTTGTTCTAAAACACCTGATGTTTGTCAAAGATGTTTATCAATTACACTTCAGAGGAAACTTGACAGTCAACTGCCCTCAATGGATCCAGCATAACTGCAAGAGCAGTTCCTGTGCAGAGAAAACCTAGGTGTCTCTTCAAAGCCCCTTTACTTCATTATCACGCTAAGAAATCTGATCAAAGTGCTTGTACTTTTCTAGGAACATTGAGTGCCTTGTGCAAGGGAGGCTGAGGGACCGTGATGCCCTGGCTACACATGGAAACCTCTGCCCTTTCCCTCAGCTTCTAATGATGCACCTGCCTTTCACCGCTTAGAAACCACCACCCTCCCCTCCCATCCCCCACCACCCCCTCGCT
>SJYT01013515.1:23775-74253 GCA_006410635.1 Cephalophus harveyi | reverse complement strand
TGATTATCTCTAGTAATTTTCTGGTGGAGTCTTTAGGGTTTTCTGTGTAAAGGATCATGTCATCTGCAAACAGTGAGAGTTTTACTTCTTCTTTTCAAATTTGGATTCCTTTTATTTCTTTTTCTGCTCTGATTGCTGTGGCCAAAACTTCCAAAACTATGTTGAATAGTAGTGGTGAAAGCGGGCACCCTTGTCTTTTTCCTGACTTTAAGGGAAATGCTTTCAGGAATATTTATTCTTAATATTAACTTTATTCGAAGAGCCAGCAGACAAGAAGGCATCTTCCCTGGGTCTTGATGCTAGGTTATTTTATGGATCAGAGAAGGGGAGGTGAGGAAAGAAAGAAAGGCCATTTAATCTTGCAATATCTCCTAGAATGGCAAGCCTCAGGCAGGGGATGTGTTAGTCTCTTCTTTCTTATAGTTATTCACAGCAAGCAGGGTCAAATTATCTCCCTGTGAGCTAAACCAAGGCACTTTTAGTTTAAAGGTCAGGCAGGGGGGCAGAATTCTCTGAGGCAGGCCATTGTGTATGATTATAATAACAAAAGCGGCAAAAAACAAGGGTCAAAGTCAAAGAAACAGATCCAGCATGGAGTCAAAATTGACTCTTGCTTGTTACCCAAGTCTGTGGCTCTTCTGCTCTGAAATGGGGAAGGAAGACAGCTGTAGCTGAGGAGTAGGGGCATGGCAGGGTTCAACTTCTGGCAGGAGGGACAGCATGGGGTCTGTACCTTGTATGGGTGGGGAAGGTGAAGCATAGAAGCACTTCCTCAGGTCCTGATAGTTTCACTTTCACATTGTTTCTGCTTTTATCCTGTAGGAGGTATTCCCTGGTAGCTCTGTTGGTAAAGATCGAACCTAGGTTCGATCTCTGGGTCAGGAAGATCCCCTGGAGAAGGAAATGGCAACCAACTCCAGTATTCTTCCCTGGAAAATCCCATGGACAGAGGAACCTGGCAGAACAGTCTGTGGGGTTGCAAGAGTCAAACATGACTTAGCAACTAAACCACCCACCAAGCCACTGCTTTTATCTCTTTAAACATATATTACTATTTAACGAGAACCATGTTTCTTTAAAATTAGTGTGAAGGGCTGCTGTACATAAAATAGAAAACCAACTAGTTCCTTACTGTATAGCAGAGGAAAAGAATCTTAAAATATATGTCTGTAAATATATATACTTACATATATATATGTAAATAAATATAAATACTAACATATATATAAATATATACACTGTATATTTATACTTATATATATACTAACATATATAAATATATATACTAATATATATATATAGCCATTGTTGTTGCTTACTTGCTCAGTCATGTCTGACTGTTTGTGATCCCATGGACTGCAGTATGCCAGGCTTCCCTGTCCTGTCATCATCTCCCAGAGCTTGCTCAAACTCATGTCCATTGAGTCAGTGATGCCATCCAACCATCTCATCCTCTGTTGTCCCCTTCTCCTTCTGCCTCAGTCTTTCTCAGGGTCTTTTCCAGTGAGTTGGCTCTTAGCATCAGGTGGCCAAAGTATTGGAGCTTCAGCTTCAGCATCAGTCTTTTAAATGAATAATGAATATTCAGAATTACTTTCCTTTAGGATTGACTGGTTTGATCTCCTTGCAGTCCAAGGGACTCTCAAGAGTCTTCTCCAACACCACAGTTCAAAAGCATAAATTTTTTGCTGCTCAGCCTTCTTTATGGTCCAATTCTTATATCCATACATGACTACTGACTAGCTTTGACTATATGGTCCTTTGTTGGCAAAGTGATGTCTCTGCTCTTTAATATGCTATCTAGGTTGGTCACAGCTTTTCTTTTAAGGAGCAAGCATCAGTTATACATACAAGTATGAATAACTGAATCATTTTGTTGTACACCTGAAACTAACAACATTGTAAATCAATTGTTCAGTAAAAAGAAAATATATATATTAAAAAATTAGTATGCAGAACCCACTCACCTTTCCAGAGCCCCTTATGAATACATATTACTTTTTAGTGTCTCATGGGGACATTCCCGTGTGGTCCTTCCATGTCCTACATAGTCTGCTTATCCATTATCCACGTGGGTGTTCTCTATGTTCCACTAATGTCTGCTGTGAACAGTTCCATGTGCCTCTTCAGTGTCCAGTCGGACTGGTGTTTTCCTTTTGTCTCATCCAATTTTTGTAGCCATCCATTATCCCATGTGGATGTTCCCATGATCCTTCTAGTGTTGCATCTGGACGTATGAATACTCCTTCAGTAATGCAGAGTCCACTAGTGGACCCCAACATGAAAGCTGCAGTCCTGGAGGGTTACAGAGCAGCAAGGGGTCCTTCGGTGCATATATATACAGGGGAAAATTTGTGAATGGTTAAAAATGGCCCCTCTCTTTTAAAAAACTTTTTATTTTGTTTTGGGTTATAACCAATTAACAATGTTGTGATAGTTGCCAGTGAACAGTGAAAGGACTCAGTCATATGTATACATGTATCCATTCTTCCCCAGACTCCCCTCACATCCAGGCTGCTCCATAACTTTGAGCAAAGTTTCATATGCCATACAGTAGGACCTTGTCGGTTATCCATTTTAAATAAAGCAATGTGTACATTTTGATCCCCAATTCCCTAACTATCCCTTCCCTACATACTTCTCTCAGCAACCATAACTTCATTCTTTAAGTTTGCGACTCTGTTTCTGTTTTATAAATATGTTTATGTGTATCATGTCTTTTTAGATTCTACCTATAAGGGATGTCATATGATATTTGTCCTTCTCTGTCTTACTTCACTCAGTATGCCAATCTCTAGGTCTCTCCATGTTGCTGCAAATAGTATTATTTCATTCTTTTTAATGGTTGAGTAATAGTTAATTATATATGTACCACATCTTCTTTATCCATTCCTCTGTCAATGGACATTTAGGTTGCTTCCATGTGTTAACTATTGTAAACAGTGCTGGAATGAATATTGGGGTGCATCAGATCATCTTTTTCTCCAGATATATGCCCAGGAGTGAGATTACAGAGTCATATTATAGCTCTATTTTTAGTTTTTTAAGGAACCTCCATACTGTTCTCCATAGTGGCTATACCAATTTACATTCACTAATATACATTCACTAATTTACATTCACTACACATGTACCAACAATGTAAGAGGATCCCTTCTCTCCACACCCTCTCTAGCATTTATTGTTTGTGGATTTTGTTGATGATAGCCATTAAAAATGACTCATCTTATTTAAAAAGCTTCTACCTCAGAGCTACCTAGTAAATCTGTGTTTGGGGTTTTTTTTTTTAAAGTGGATTCCTAGAATTCTTTCTAAACCTACTGAATCTAAATGACTAAAAATGAACCCAGGAATTTTCATTTTAAACATGTTCTCTGGTGCTTTGGTCTGCATGTTTGTATGCCTCCCAAGTTCATATGTTGAAGCTTAGTACCTAATGCCATGGTACTAGCAGGTGGGCCTATGGGAGGCTATTAGGCAGAGTCCTCATGAACAGAATTAGCATTTTTATAAAAAAGGCTCAGATGAACTCTTTCCCGAAGAGGGGGCCACTTAGAGAGCCCCCAGTTAGGGCAATACTCAGCAGTCATGGAGCTGGGGTCAGCCCCATGGCCGCAAACAGGTAGAGCCACAGGTCTGCAACAGGAGCTTCAGGCACATCCCCAGGCACAGAGCCCATGGGGGCAGGACCACCCACAGCCACGAGGTCCAGGCCACCCAGAGCCTTGGCAGTCTAAGCTCTGCCCTGGTGGAGCCAGAGAGTACTGGATTTTAACTGGTATCTTAAAAAGGATGCTTTTGAGTGGAGTTTGAGTTGAGAACCACCAGTCGGCCCTCCTGTCTTCTGCTATCTCTCCTCACTATGAAATACCTTCTTTTCCTTCCTCACAAAATTCTGATCTTGTTCGTTTATCTATCCTCATTCTGCATGCTCCATGCAGTTCCTTTCCCCAGAGGAAGCTAATCCCACTCTTGACTGCAGGAGTTATTTCTTATTGTTAATTAATGTTTATTGTTATAAGAACAATTTCAGACTCTTCCCTAACTGAAGAATTTCAGTTCATCCCTAAGAAGAACATGTGGCCAAAATAATGAACAACACGCACACACAAAGGTCAACTTAAACAGATGTTAAACATCATTAGTCATTAGGGAAATGCAAAAGAAAACCATAACGGGAGCTACTTCACATCCACTTGAGCAGCTAGAATTGTAAAAATGGTTGATATCAAATGTAGGTGAGGATATGAAGTGACTAAAACTCTCGCACGTTGCTTATTAGAGTGAGAAACGCCTCAACTTGGAAAGCTACTGGCTGTTTCTTAAAAACTTAAATACATATGCTGTGGCTAAAAATTATATTCTTAAGAACTTATCCGAGGAAAAGCTTTTGTGCAAAAAGGCTTATCTGAAAACATGCAAGGAAATCAGTCCTGGGTGTTCATTGGAAGGACTGATGTTGAAGCTGAAACTCCAATTCTTTGGCTACCTGATACTAAGAGCTGACTCATTTGAAAAGACCCTGATGTTGGAAAAGATTGAAGGCAGGAGGAGAAGGGGATGACAGAGGATGAGATGGGTTAGATGGTATCACTGACTCAAAGGACATGAGTTTGGGTAAACTCTGGGAGTTGGTGATGGACAGGGAGGCCTGGCATGCTGCAGTTCATGGGGTCACAGAGTCGGGCACAACTGAGCAACTGAATTGAACTGAACTGAAAACATGCAAAGCACCTTTGTTCATAATTACACAAAACTGAAAACAGTCCTAATGACCAACAACAAGAGAAAGGATAAGCAAATTATGGAAGACTACTCATCAACAAATGGTAACTACTAATACAGAAAAAAAACAAGAAATCTTAAAAACATTATATTAAGCAAAAAAAAAAGAAAAAAACAAGCAAGAAAGAAATTTGCTTGGGTGAATGAGTGGAATTTAACTGGAAAGCTGTATAAAGGCACTTTCTGGAGCAATGAAAATATTCCATTGTTTTGAGTAGAGTTTACACAGATGTATGCAAGTCCTTCAAAACTTGCCTAACTGAACATCTGGATGTGTGCATTTAATGCTAATTATACCATACACACAAATGCACACACACATAACACCTTCTGTTCCTGTTGCTGTCTCAAACAAGCCAGACAAAACACATAATGTATGATTCAATTTATATTAAATTCTAAGCTGAATATTAATGTGTAGTGATAGAATTCAGAAATATCTGCTATGGAGGTGGAGTAAAGAGTGACTGGAAAAGCATACAGGATAATTTTCTGGTCATGTTGACTGGAGTGAAGGTTTACAGTTTCATACGTCACACTCATTGTCCTTTTTCTGTCAACCTGGCTGGGCTGTAGTGCCCAGATATTTGGTCAAGCATTATTCTAGATGTTTCTGTCAAGGTGTTTGGGGGATGAAATTAACATTTAAATTGAGGGATTTTGAGTAAAGCAGATGCCATCCATAATGTGGGTGGGCCTCATCTAATCAGCTGAAGTAATTAATAGGGCACAGACTGACCTCCCTAAGCAAGAAGGAGTTCTGCCAGTTAATGGCCTTCAGATTCAAACTGCAACAACAGCTCTTTCCTGGGTCTCCAGCCTCCCAGCCTACCCTGCAGACTGTGGACTTCCAGATTCCCTCCATAATCACATGAGCCAATTCCTTAAAAGAAATCTCTCAATATGCACATTCTATTGGTTCTGTTTCTCCAGAGAATCCTGATTAAGAAAACTCTTATACTAAAAATCTGTACATTTTATTATATGTTAAATTTATTATAATTGAAAAAGGATCAAAGAGGATACAGAGTGTGCAGGAAAAGCATATCTTTCTCTCTTTTAGAGATGAATAAGATGGCAAATAGCCTGCTGGCAAATGGAAGTATAACAGAGTCACGACAGTTCAGGTATATAAAAATGAAGTCTGGTGGCCATTGAGGATCTGGTCTCAGAGCTCTGCATCATTGAAGCTTGAAATTTCTTTGAGTTGTACTAGACTCAAGGATGCCACCACTCATATTCAGAAAACCTGCCACCTACAACCTTCTGGTTTCAAGGTCTCCCCTTGTAACTGTTCAACCACTTCAAACTCCAACCAATCCTTACTTGAAAAGCACCCTTCTTGTCAGCTCCAATTATAATTCTTCTTTTGGGGTGCTGGGGGGGACATGTGCACGGTGCTTTATTTATTTATTTCTGGCTCCACTGGGCCTTTGTTGCTACACGTAGCCTTTCTCTAGTTGCAGAGAGCAGACGCTACTTTCTAGTTGCAGGGCACAGACTTCTCATTGTGATGACTTCTCTTGTTGTGGAGTACGGGCTCTAGGCACATAGGCTTCAGTAATTGGGACTTGCTGGCTCTAGGGCGCATTGCTGGCTCTACAGGATTCAGTAGTTGCAGCTCGCAGGCTCTAGAGCCCAGGATCAGTAGTTGTGGTGCACGGGCTTTGTTGCCCCGAGATGTGTGGAATCTTCCCTGACCAAGTATTGAACCTGTGTTCCCTGCATTGACAGGCTAATTCTTATCCACTGTGAATACCAGGGAAGTCTTCCAATTATAATTCTTGATAAATAACTCATGTAATTAACTGCAACCTTGCAGTTTTTGCCTTAATAAGCCTCCCCCATTTTTTAATCCAGTGGAACACTACTCAAGTTCTTGAATCTGTGTCTCCCAGGCTGCAGGCCTAACAAGTCTCAAAGAAACTCTTTTTCATTTCAATCAGTTCTCTGTGTCTAAAATTTTGGTAAACAAGCCCAATTTCTTTGATGTTCATTATATAACTATCTTTGTTCGTTTGAACGGCTATAGCAAAATGCCACACACTGGGTAGCTTATCAACAACAGAAATTTACTGGTCACAGTTCTGGAGGTTGGGAAGTCCAAAATCAAGGCACCAGCATGGTCACATTTGGTAAGGACCCTCTTCCTGACCCAGAGCTGGGAGCTTCTCTCCGTGTCTTCACTTGGTAAAAAAGGAGCAAGGAAGCTATGTGGGGCCTTCTTTGTTGTTGTCGTTTTGCCACTAAATTATGTCTGACTCTTTGGGACTCCATGGACTGTGGCCTGCCAGGCTCCTCTGTCTATGTGATTTCCCAGGCAAGAATACTGGCGCCGGTTGTCATTTTCTCCTCCAGGGGATCTTCTGACCCAGGGATCGAACCTGCATCTCCTGCATTGGCAGGTGGATTCTTTACCACTGAGCCATCTGGGAAGCCCGGGGCCTTCTTTAGAAGAGCACTGATCCCATCCTTGAGGGCACCACCTTCATGACCTGATCACTTCCCAACAACCCTATCTTCAAATAACACCATCCTTGGGGACTAGAATTTCAACATATAAAGTGGAAGGGAGAAAACATTCAAACCAAAGAACTAATTTTGAGGGGAGCCATCTTAGGATAAAACCAGACTGTTGAGGATGTGAGACGAGAACCTGAGTCTGAATGACGCTGTGGATTTCCAGGGTCAAGCGCTGGGCAAAATTGTCCTACGTCTAGTGTTAGATTAGCTAATAACTTCCATTGTTTGAAATTAGCGTTTTTCTTTGCTTTGGCTTTCCAGCATGTCATCCCTTTCCTGTGTGAGAAGTTCCCCGTGTTATGAATAGCCCACTTCTCATCAGAGAAGCTGTTGATGTCAGATATGTACTCACCTTCTCATTCTCCCTTGAAGTTAGGGTGCAACATGAACCACAGAGATGTACACACACACACATGAATCAGAATCAACTGGTGAATCATGGAGTTAAAGCAGAGGCTGGACATTTCTGTTCTGTGGGTTTTGGTCGGTGGCCGCTGTGTTCCATTTCTTGTAACAGCAGTATCATTAGCATCTAGTGTGGGTGACATCTGTGCTATATGTATCCTGTGATGATAGCAGCTATAGTGCAACCAGAAAGGCTGTGGCTAGATTTTGGTAATCCTGAGTCTGACATCTCCAAGTCTGAGTTTCAGCAAGCCCTGCTCCCACCAAGATTCTAGATGTCTAATAGCCTTTTAATAAATTGCCTTTTCTCTTTCAATTTGTCTGGTTTGGTTTCAGTCACTTGACACTAAAGTAAAAGTTGCTCAGTCGTGTCTGACTCTTTGTGACCCCGTGGACTACACAGTCCATGGAATCCTCCAGGCCAGGATACTGGAGTGGGTAGCGTTTCCCTTCTCCAGGGGATCTTCCCAACCCAGGGATTGAACCCAGGTCTCCTGCATTGCAGTTGCTCAGTCGTGTCTGACTCTTTGTGACCCCGTGGACTACACAGTCCATGGAATCCTCCAGGCCAGGATACTGGAGTGGGTAGCGTTTCCCTTCTCCAGGGGATCTTCCCAACCCAGGGATTGAACCCAGGTCTCCTGCATTGCAGGTGGATTCTTTACCAACTGAGCTATCAGGGCAGCCCCTTGCCACTAAAACCCTAACTGAAATTTTGTTGATGCTCTCTTAAGTGGCATTCTCGATTAATTGAAGTTAAAAGTATTCTAAATGATGCCCAGTCCTATATTGTATTAGTTATCTATTGCTATGATGTGCTATGGCCAACAACTCAGTGGATTAAAACAACATTTATTCTTGCTCATTTGTCTGTGGGTTGCCCGAGAGTCAACTGATGTAGGCTGTGTTCTGCTGACCTTAATTCTAAAAATGTAAATTGAGTCTAGCTCAGCTCCATAAATCTCTCATTCTCCTTGGACTACCCAGGGCTTGTCATCTTATGGAAATGACAGTGGTCAAGATGGCAAGACCAACTGAGCAATTCTAATTCAAGCCTTCCCATGTTGTCTACTAATATCACAATGGTCCACAACCAAGCCCAACATCAATAAAGCAGAGAAATATAGTCTCTGCTGCTGCTAAGTCACTTCAGTCATGTCCGACTCTGTGCGACCCCATAGATGGCAACCCACCAGGCTCCCCCATCCCTGGGATTCTCCAGGCAAGAACACTGGAGTGGGTTGCCATTTCCTTCTCCAATGCATGAAAGGAAAAGTGAAAGTGAAGTCGCTCAGTCATGTCTGATTCTTAGAGACCCCATGGACTGCAGCCTACCAGGCTCCTCCATCCATGGAATTTTCCAGGCAAGAGTACTGGTAGTCTCTACTGAACTGCAAAGCACATGGCAAAGGGTGTGAGTAGAGAGTGGAATAAAGAATTGGAAACAATAATGAAGTCTACACCAACCTGCATCCCATTCTTATCCCTCAGTCAAATCAAAGTGTTAGCTAATGGCTCTGTGTGTGTGTGTGTGTGTGTGCATGCTAAGTCATTGCAGTCGTGTCCGACTCCTTGCAACCCTATGGACTGTTGCTCTCCGGACTCCTCTGCTAGCTAGTGATGGTGTAATAGTTTTTGGTTTATAGCTATTGAAGTCTTGTCAGAAGAGATCTTAGACACACTGTTTTCAGGTAAAGAAGTGAATCTCTATTATGTCTCCATGATGAGGCAATGATAGAATCATAAAATGATCAGGTTGTTATGGATGTTAAAGGCCCCTGTTGACATATTTAAGATCATTTAGAAATCAAAGCAGAATAACTATTATTTGTGCATCTAAAATGGAGCTGGGTATTGTGGTGGATGTGGTTTCAGACACATTTCTGCATCACTGAGAACCTGAATTTTCTGAACAGTATCAAAGTCAAGGATACCACCAGCCATTTTAAAAATAATATCTGCTAACATCTGCACACCACCACACAGGACCCTCCCTCTGCTGCTTTTTAATCATTTGGAAAGCAAACCAGTCCTTGCTTAACAAGCACCTTACTTCTTGCCAGCTCTGATCATAACTTGACAATTCATGTAATTGTGGGTTTTTACCTTTACAAACCTGCTCCATTTTGTGGTCCAGCTGAACACAGTTCAAGTGCTTTCTGGGATTTGTGTTTCCAGGGCTGCCGATCTAACAATTCCTAAGTAAACACTTTAAATTTGGGAGTGTTTTTTTTTTTTTTTTTTTTTTCGCCTCAACCAGTTCTCTTGGAATCCTTGATTAACACCCTTTAGTAAATCTGTTGCTTGATTGATAAGGAAATTAAAGCATTAAAATATGAATGCCTTGGTCAAAGCTGCATATCTTGAAAATGGCAGAACAATGAATATAATTAGTATATTATGGATGTATTTCAGTACATCAATATAGCAATAGGATGCACATTGATTGACTCCCAGATACATGCCTCTGACCCTTGTCTATTTTACTAACATTATATTGGGGCAGAAAGTTTTCTATATTCCTCAAATCATTTCTTCCTTCCTCCAAATCATGCCAGATAGAAGACTATATATGTGTTTTGGACACCTCTGTCCAACTGCCCACACTCTACCACTCAAAGCCCTGCTGATCCAGATTAGAAATCTTCTAGGATTCAAGATAGCTGTGGACCCAAACTGATATGGCAAAGTTCTGCCTAGCAAATCCTCTTGAGGAACACAAAGTGTCTGTGCTCTATTTACAAATGTGTTGGCAATTACAGCCCTTATAATAAAATCCTATGTAAGAGAGACATTTTTTGAAATCTTTACAAATCTTCACAGGACACTCCCAGTAACAACAGTTTCTGTTTTTCCTTTCTAATTAAAGGTGAACAGAGTCAACCCGTTCCAAAATTTAGTATAGGAAACAATTGACCTTTTAAGGAAATTCCCTGGATGGGCAGATAAGAAGTGAAAGTCACTCGGTTGTGTCTGACTCTTTGGGACCCCATGGACTATACAGTCCAGGGAATTCTCCAGGCCAGAATACAGGAGTGGGTAGCATTTCCCTTCTCCAGGGGATCTTCCCACATTGCAGGTGAGTTCTTTACCAGCTGAGCCGCAAGGGAAGCCCAAGAATACTGGAGCAGGTAGCCTATCCCTTCTTCAGTGTGCTTGAGGACAAGGGGAAGATTTTGCTGAGTTTAATCATTGGAGAAGGAAATGGCAACCCACTCCAGTATTCTTGCCTGGAGAATCCCATGGACGGAGGAGCCTGGTAGGCTACAGTTCATGGGGTCGCAAAGAGTTGGACACGACTGAGCGACTTCACCTTCACCCTCACCTTCACCTTAATCAGAGGAGGGTTACAATCTGATTCACATCCACTTCAAGGCTTGTCCAGTTCTTCCTGACATAGAAGAACAGGATTCCTCCTTCCCAGGACTATGAGTGTCCAGAGAGCTATTGGCCTTGAACTTCACATTCACAGAGACACTCCAGTGGACAGTTCAATGTTTGTATAAACTTAGACATACAATCCATCAATTTTCAATCAATATTCTTCCATGTTAAAAGCATTAACTTACTAACATCATTTAAAATACACCATAATTTGTGAAACCCTATTTAGCCTTTTCTTCATATTTGAATACATTCAGAGCTTCAAAAGACAGAGAGGACTGAACCTTCCCTGACTCTTGCAACCCCTCTAAACATCCTACCCCTTACCTTCTCTCCTGATCTGACTGTACTTGGCCTCTCATCCTTATTTTTCTCTTGTCCCCACTATAGATGCTGACTTCCAGCACATTTAATATCACTTGGTATTTCCTGCCTTTAACATGTGTCATAACCATAATTCTACTTCTGGTTTCTAGCAATGTTTTTAAGACAGTTTTTCTTTGAAGTCTCACCTCTTTTCTTTGCTATCTCTTATCTCATCTCACTTCTCTGCCTGGCTATATCCTCAGCACTCTAGTTATCCCACTCATCTTTATTCTGTTTCGAAACACTCATTCACTCTAGGACCTGAAGTTTGTAAGCATGTTTAAAAAGTATCAGATTCACATAATGTCTAAAACTTTTAGGTGGAAAAAATGCTACCTTGGCAATTCACCTGTGTCCAAAAGTAGCTTACAGTTTAAAATCTGGTGTTTTGACAGGGGAAAAATTAAGATTTGAAAAATATTCTTTTAAATGTAGATAGCTGATTCATCCACAGCTAGAAGGCCCGGGTAGGAAGTGATGGTTTGGGGGTGACTGAATTCAGGGCAGTGGCTGAGTTCACCCTAGAGCAGGCATCCTAAACTCTAGGTTCCAAGGGGTCTGTGCTGCTGAAAATGCAGATTCCTAAGCCCACTGCCAGAAATGTTAATTCAGTGGATCTAGAATTGTCAGGAAATGCTGAACAAGATATAGGGACCCTATATATAGCCGGGTAAACGTATAACTCCTAATAGCCTGGATCATGGGCTAGATCCTGATTCTGAATGTAATGGACTGTATGTCCTCGGCAAGGCAGATGAACTTCCCTGTCCCCAATTTCCTAGTCTGTAAAAGAAGCCTACTAGCCATGAGACACAGAATGTGAGGGGGATAATATTTTGGAAAATATCTGGTTTTCTCTTCTGCATTTCTGAGAATGTTAATTACTCCCTACCTCTCTGGATTGACCCAAGCGTGTTTGTCTATATCTACAATGTATCTATATTTATAAATCTAAAAGCTCTGTTTATATCAAAGCTCCTTTGTTGGAGGTGGAATGGGGATGGGGATAGGGGTGGTAGGGGAGGAGATTATTATTTGTTCCAGAAAGTGAAGAGAACAAAGGAATTTATATTTAGACTCTGACATTTAAAATAAGATTATGTGGCAAGACAATAGCTATGAGAGAGTATTTCTACTTTATCCACTCACCCCACTCTCTCCCCACACCTCACAGGGACATAAGAAAAATCAAGGATGGAAGTTTCAGTTATCAAAAGTTCTATCATTTAGAAACTAGCCCTTCTGCCTACAGCAGCTGGACCGTGAAGCTTGGTGCCCTAACGTAGAATGAGGCTATATAACAGGGGAAGTTAAAATCCCCCTTCTTTGGCCGAGGGGATGATAGAATGATAGAAAGAGGAGAGAGAACAAGAAAGACCTGGATGAGTGAGGAGAAGGGACTGCATAAATGCTGAGAGCAGAGGGAGAGGTCTTCTCTTGTGTCCCCCTCAATATCTAATAACCTACTCCCCACAATTCCCAGTAATGGAGACAATAGATGAGGACCTGATTAATTAATCAATGTTGCCCAGGTAGCAATACTTTTCAACAGACTTCTTGATGATTTTAATGTGCATTTGGTTCAGAACCACTGGACTAAGAATTAAACAGAATGAACATGTATGTTCCCCCACGCTGCTTCTTCATAGGAAGCCCTCATGAGAATAAACTGATTAAACAGAGATAAAATAAAGAAGTTAGTTCTCAGAACACCTGAGCACAGTGCAGATTCATTTGTCACACAAACATACAAGTGGAAATACTCTATGATTATAAAGAGCTCTCTTCTGGAAATTATTATTTTTTAAGTTTTATTTGTTTAATTGAAGGATAATTGCTTTACAGAATTGTGTTGGTTTCTGCCAAACATCAACATGAATCAATGATAGATATACATATGTCTCTTTCCTCTTGTAGCCAAGTTAAAGCCCAGAGTAAAAAAGTTCAGTTCAGTTCATTTCAGTCACTCAGTCATGTCTGACTCTTTGCGGCCCCATGAAGAGCAGCATGCCAGGCCTATCACCATTTCCCGGAGTTCACTCACATCCATTGAGTCCGTGATGCCATCCAGCCACCTCATCCTCGGTCGTCCCCTTCTCCTCCTGCCCCCAATCCCTCCCAGCATCAGAGTCTTTTCCAGTGAGTCAACTCTTCGCATGAGGTGGCCAAAGTACTGGAGTTTCAGCTTTAGCATCATTCCTTCCAAAGATAGTGCTGCAGTTAAGACACTGATGCTCTAGGCAGCATCACCAGCTCAGTGCGTCTGAGCAAACCGCTGGAGATAGTGGAGGACAGAGGAGCGTGGCGGTGTGCTACAGTCCACAGGGTCACAAAGAGTATGACATGACTTAGTGAGCGAGCAGCAATAACAACAGTTCAGACTCCAGGAACCTGGGAAAGGAAACTAGATGAAGGTTTTAGCTAAAATGACTACAGAAGAGTTGCGTGTTCCCTCTCTAGTAGAATAAAGTGAATTTTCCCCCTAAATTAAAGTGAGATGAGCTAGTTCAACAAAAGCACTTTCTTTTTTTAAAATTTTATATATTTTTTTATTTTAAAAACCAAAAACATTTTGTATTGGTGTGTACATGGCAAATACTGTGCTACTCCAGTATTCCTGCCTGCCTGGAAAAATCCCATGGACAGAGGAGCCTTGTGGGCTACAATCCATGGGTCGCAAGAGTTGGACAGGACTTAGTGACTAAACCACCACGTAGCTGATTAGCAATGTTGTGACAATTTCTGGTGAGCAGTGAAGGGACTCAGCCATACATATACATGTATCCATTCTCCCCCAAAACTCCTCCTGTCCAAGCTGGCACATAACATTGAGCAGAGTTTCATGTAAAAATCACTTTCTTAAGTAGCTGATTTCTCTGGAATCAGAAGGAGTGAGGTTAGAATCCTGGGTCTGCCCTTAGTGTGTGACGTTGGAAATTTTACCTAATTCCTCTAAAGTTCAGCATTTTAGTGATTAAAACAGGCCTTGTGTGGTCTCCCTTCACAGGGTTGTTATGAGGGAAGGTAATGCGTATCATATGTTTAGGGCTAGGGTAGGAATTATTAATTATTCCTATAAATAATTATGAATTATTATTATTAGGGTAGGACTGTTATGAATCCCTTTAGCTAAGAATTCTTAAAAGCAGAGAGACCTCAGCCACATGGTTTGCTGCTGCTGCTCCTGCTGCTAAGTCATTTCAGTTGTGTCTGACTCTGTGCCACATAGTTTGAACCTACTGAATAAGAATGCCCAGCCAGAGGTATATTTTAAAAAGCCACAGAGGGGATTCCTGTGCACATAGAAGATTGTTCTGGAGCAGGGGATCTCAGATTTCAGTGTGCATCAGCATTACCCAGAGAGCTCACTGGGCCTGCTCCCAGAGTTTCTGGTTCAGGACGGGCTGGGGTGGGGGGCCTGAGAATGTGCATTTCTGACAAACTCCCAGGTGGCTCCGATCCTGCTGGAGACCACACTTTGAGAGCTTAGTCAGCCAACTAGGCTGCTTAGAAATTAGCCTAGTTAGACTATTTTGTCTAAGACTGAAGTGTTGTGTTTCTTCAAATCTTGCTCTTGTTCTATTTGTAAATTTACACATTTTTAGAGTGAGTATCTAATAGCTGACTCTGAAATTCTAATAGAAGTTATATAAGATTAGTATTGATTATACCATCTACTCCACTTTACTTTCTGTTCCTAATATTAGCTTAACTATCTATTAAGATGTCAATATTCAGAGGGCTTCATAACAGAATAGTGGGTCACCTGGGGGAACTTTTTAAAAAATGCCTGGGTCTTACCTCTGGAACTTCTGATTCAAAGGTTGTGGGGAGGGACCTAGGCACCGAGGTTTTTAAAACCTTCCAGATAATTCCAATATGCAGCCAAGTTTAAGAATCATAGAGTGTGTAGTAGTTAAAACGATTTGCTGATCCTGTTAGGCTGGGGCTTCCCAGGTGGCTCAGTGGTAAAGAATTTGCCTGTCAAGCAGGAGATGCAGATTTGATACATGGGTGGGGAAAATCCCGTGGAGGAGGAAATGGCAACCCATTCCAGTATTGTTGCCTGGAAAATCCCATGGACGGATGAGCTTGATAGGCGATAGTCCATAAGGTGGCAAAGAGCCAGACACAATTGAGTGACCTGTCACTCTGACTACAAATTGACACCCTCTCATGGCCTCTGGAAGTCTTGTTAGCAAGCTTGCCCACCAGGGCTGGAGTTCCCACCCAGTCTCTTATCCATGCCACATCCACAGCACAGGCTCTGCTCTTCACATTATGAAGGCTAGAGGTTGATTTTCACTGGGACAAGTAGTGACGTGTCAGTGGTGAATGTTAGAAATGGTATCTCTTTGTTGGAATGAGTTGAAATTAAGGTACGTAAATGGGGTAACCTATTTTAGAAATAGTCACCTTGCTCCACAAAGAAAGTATAAGAATCTAGTGAAGCAACTAGGCTAGAGGTTAATACTCTTTCTTTAAAGTTCTGGATAATAGATCTTTTTGTGGGCCAAAAGCAAATCAAGCTGTCTGCGCCTCGGAGATGTGTTGTGTGTGGAGCAGCAGGAGGAAGTCATGAAGGCACCAGGTACTGCCTCATCCCCACTACTCCATCCCTTCGTTTCTGCGTGATGCTTACTCCCGCAATGCAGAACCGCCCTAAGCAATCCACAAAGAAACGAGCAAAGCTACTCAAGTTTTTATCATTGTCATGTTCACAAAAGTATATTCATCTTTTGATTTCTTTTCAACCATTAAAAAATGTAAAAGTTGGGCTTCCCTGACAGTCCAGTGGTTAAGATTCCATGCTACCACTGCAAGGGGCACAGCTTCAATCCTTGGTCAGGGAACTAAGAGCCTACATGCCACAGATAAATAAATAAATAAAATCAGGAAAAGAGCCCCCCACCCTGCCCCAAAATGTAAAAGTTAACAATTAAAAAAATTTTTATTGTTTTAAGGTATAATTGACATGGTAATTGTTTTAGGTATATAACATGACAATTCGATATTTGTTGAAATTATTGAAATACTGTAAAATGATCACTGCAATAAGTCTAGTTAACATCCATACCACACATATAGAACTTTTGAGATCTACACTCCAGGCACCTTTCAAATATACAATACAGAATTGTATTTTCGGTCACGTTATTTGCGAATATTTTCTCCCATTCCGTTGGTCATCTCCTTTTCATTTTTTTAACAATTAAAAAAATTACAATCATTCTAAACTTGGGGTCATACAGAAAGAAGCAGTAGATCAGATTTGACCTGCAAGCAGCAGTTTGCCAGCAAATGCTCTAGACTGAAACCTTACAAACCCCGTCTCCTGCATTGCAGGCAGATTCTTTACCGGCTGAAGCACCAGGGGAGCCGTTAAGGACATCTTAGGCTAAATTCCTAACTCTATGTTCTATGTCTAGCTGTGAATTAAGATTCTGATTGCCTGGTGCCAACTAAAAAGATAACAGAGTCCAGCCAATGAAATATAGTCACCGCTGCCTTCAACAAACCTTTCATGCAAGGTGACAGTCTGTGAATCTAAAACTTTTAGAGGTCAGTTGTTCTCAACTTTGGTTGTCTGCTGGAATCATCAGAGGAGATTAAAACCCCCCCATGTCTGAATCAATTACATCAGGACCCAGAAATCAGTATTTACATCTCCTCAGGTAGTGCTCACTTGGACAGCTCGCTTGGGCAGTCCCCAGATATTTCAGTGGATAGACAAGCCTGAGAGCACTTTTATCAAGAGAGGGAAAGGACTGGGCTTCCTCAAATTGCAGAACAGGCAATATGGTTATTTCTGTTTGCTAATAAATATTTGTTTAGTAGTATCTTCATATGCAGGAGAAATTGGCCTGAGCCTTACTTTCATTATAAAAGGATGACGAGGTTTCTAGGGGAGTAGCTAACAGGCACATACCCCTCAAGTATAGCAAACAAAGCCATTGAAAAATGAAAAGGAGCCGACCAACGGAATGGGAGAAAATATTCCCAAATGATGTGACCGAAAATACAATGCTGTATTGTATATTTGAAAGGTGCCTGGAGTGTAGATCTCAAAAGTTCTATATGTGTGGTATGGATGTTAACTAGACTTATTGCAGTGATCATTTTGCAGTATTTCAATAATTTCAACAAATATCGAATTGTCATGTTATATACCTAAAACAATTACCTTGTCAATTATACCTCTATTAAAAAAACAAAATGAGCCAGATATTGCAGGTATGGAAGCTTATGCATAAAAAAGGTTACACATTTCCAGGAGAGGAGCTGGAAACCTAAGTTTGTCTGATGGGACCACAGGCTGTTTACCCACTAGGGTCTGCCATGTCAAGAATGGGGACTCAAGTCTAATACTCCTGTTTACCACACTGTAACTTTCTGAAAGTATTGCAAGAGCCCCTAGAAACAAATCTGTTCCAATGTTCTTTATTTATGAGCAGAAATACATCCAGAGAGGTAAAATGACTTTTCTAAAATGACCAAGAGAGTTCATGTTAGAAAGGCCATGTGTTAGAAATGATATCTAGTGTCTTCAAACAGAACCCAGGCAAAGGGCCATTCATAGCCTGGATTTTCCAAGGTTCATGAAAAGAAAGAAAAATGTAGCAATCAGATTTTTCCCTTGGAACCAAAACATGGGGATTGAGGGGAAAGAAGAACTCCTTTTTAAAAATTTGTATATATAATATTCCAAGTTAGTGATGGACAGGGAGGCCTGGCGTGCTGCGATTCATGGGGTTGCAAAGAGTCGGACACGACTGAGCGACTGAACTAAAGTATGTCTAAATGCATTAAAGGTGAGGTGGTGTTTTATACCCCCTACCATTTTTCCAGGGGACCCCAACTGATGGTCCACAAGCCGAACCTAGATGTGCTTTGATTTCCTCTCCAGAGCTCTCCTGACAACAACTGTCCAGAGTTGAGAGTGAGGGACCCCTTTTTAGTTGATGCATGCATGCTCAGTTCACCACAGCCCCTAGTGGTCCCCCATTTTTGTGTAACTCAACTTTAATTATCTGTGTGACCTTGGCAAAATCTTTTCCTCTCCCTATAGGCCAGAATCTTCATCCTTTGAACTGGGATGGGGGTATTGGTTACATTGTATTTTGTTGGTCACCTGCCTCCTCTCCCTAGAAGGTAAGCTCTAGGAGGGCAGGGATGGTAGTCTGCTGTTCAGTGATGTCTACCACAGCACCCATGTCTGCAGTGTAATGGGTGTTAAACATTTAAGGAGAGAATAAATAATCCTAAAAAAAAGAACTTAGGCAAAGGGGATAGAAAAACCTTATTTTTTTTCAATTGGAGTATTGTTGCTTTGCAATGTTGTGTTCGTTTCTGCTGTACAGCAAAGTGGATCAGCTGTATGTGTATATATATATCCCTCTTTTTGTATTTCCTTTTCATTTAGGTCACCACAGAGTGTGGAGTAGAGTTCCCTGTGCTATGCAGTAGTTTCTTATTAGTTATCTAATTTATGTGAAAAGTGAAAGTGTTAGTTGCTCAGTCATGTCTGACTCTTTGCCGCCCCATGAACTGTAGCCTGCCAGGCTCCTCTGTCCATGGCATTTTCCAGGCAAGAGTACTGGAGTGGGTTACCATTTCCTTCTTAGTTTCTTATTAGTTATATAATTTATGTGAAAAGTGAAAGTGTTAGTTGCTCAGTCATGTCTGACTCTTTGCCGCCCCATGAACTGTAGCCTGCCAGGCTCCTCTGTCCATGGCATTTTCCAGGCAAGAGTACTGGAGTGGGTTACCATTTCCTTCTCCAGGGGATCTTCCCCAGCCAGGAATTGAACCTGGATCTCCTGCATTGCAGGCAGATTCTCTACCATCTGAGTCACCAGGGTATCTAGTTTGTATATAGTATCAATAGTATATATATGTCAGCCCCAATCTCCCAATTCATCCCACTCTCCTTCCACGCTGGTGTCCATACATTTGTTCTCTGTGCCTGTGTCTCTATTTCTTCTTTGCAAATAAGTTCACCTGTACCATTTTTCTAGATTCCACATATGTGTGTTAATACATGATACTTGCTTTTCTCTTTCTGACTTACTTCACTCTAGATGACCATCACCAGGTCCATCCACATCTCTGCAAATGGCATGATTTCATTCCCTTTTATGGCTGAGTAGTATTCCATTGTATATATGTACCACATGTCCTTTATCCAGAAATGGAAAAACTAAGGCAAAGTAGCCATTCTATATCATGATGGTGATGGTTACACATTGTGTACAATTACCAAAAGTAATCAAACTGTTCACTTAGAGTTGATAAGATTTTATATACATAAATGATAACCTAAATAAAGAAGATGAAGCTAATATACATTCATAATTAAAATTAATTTTGCCAACTTCCTGATGGTTTTTCCTGACCTTAGCAATTATCGCCTTGTACTGGGGGTTATACAAGTCAGGGGTGTGCTGAATGCTTTATATTTCTTATCTCATTAATTCTTGGGTGTGAGTGTGAAAGAAAGTGAAAGTGAAGTCTCTCAGTCGTGTCCGACTCTTTGTGACCTCATGGACTGTAGCCTACCAGGTTCCACCATCCATGGGATTTTTCCAGCTAAGAATACTGGAGTGGGTTGCTTGTCTAAACCACTCAGGTGCATTTCCTTCATCTTTCTATCACTGTCAATAATTTACTTAGGACTCACTAGGGTTTGATTTTTAAGTGCATGAGCAGGCTGTGGCTTCACCTTTTTGCCTAGAAAGGTTACAGGATGTATTTATTAACTGCACCTAGGAAGCCAGTCATGAATAATTTATTTCATCCTCCCAACAACTTTTGAGGAGGTTCTGTCATCATTCTCACTTCCCAGATGCTGAAGCTCGAATCAAGCCCTGGCGTGTCACCAGCCAGAGTGACACAATGGGAGGCAACAGGGCAAAGATGTGATCCCAAGCAGTGAGAGCCCCTGGGGTTGCTTAATCCCCACACCAGACGGCCTCTCAACCAGTGACACAGTCAGACTGCTGAGCTGGTGTGTGTGGGAACCAGGGTGTGACCCTGGCAGAGATGACAAAAGATGATTTTCCTGATGCAGTGGGCATCTCCAGACCAGGTGGCCTCAGAAAGTGGTCAGAGCTGTGGTCTGTTCCCTGCCACGTTATCCCAGTCTGTTGCGGCAGCTGGGTGAGATTCATCATGGGAACCTAGGAATTGGCACCGTCACTGGGCAAAAGCCCATCTGCGGGACCCCAAAGCACCTGAGGATTGAGAAAGGGGCTGTTTGACATAAGCCTCAGCTATCCTTTTCAATAATGAAAAATTTTTTTCAAGGTATGTTTACCCCCTTGGTCCTTAACATTGCTGTAGAGTGGAGAGAGCCTTCAGGAATTTCACTGGTACTCCTCAGGCCAATCCAGCATGCTGTTTCTGTCTCTCTTTTTTAAATTTTACTGTAGAGCATCCCGCTCTTCCCTCCCAAAGCACAATTAGTCAATGACACTTTTAAACTCTTGAGTGTCAGGGCCTGATTGAAATGCAGGCCTATCCCTCTGCAAGAGACAAACACAAGTTCCCACATCTTAACTCCTTATGAAGGTAATTGGGACAAATTAAACCTGTAATGACTTTCTCAAGATAACATGAGATTTCTGCACCCTTTGCAATTACCAGAAATAATGCCATAGTAATTCACTCTTCTGGAAATGCAAAATGCACAGCTGTGGAAGAAATTGCATGTAAATGATATTATCAACACAGGAGGGCCACCATGTACAAGCATACAGAGACTCAAGTATACATTATTTGGCTTACTAGTTTAGACAGATCAGGAAACATTATCCCAGATCAAATAAGCTGAATTTAATTGAGACATTCCTGGGTTCACAGAGTATATCAACTCTGGATCAAACTAAAACAATCTCATTTGGCACAATGTAAAAAATTAGGACTGATGTTAAAGCTGAAACTCCAATACTTTGGTCACCTGATGTGAAGAGCTGACTCATTGGAAAAGACCCTGGGAGATTGAGGGCAGGAGGAGAAGGGGACGACAGAGGATGAGATGGTTGGATGGCATCACCGACTCAATGGACATGGGTTTGGGTGGATTCCGGGAGTTGGTGATGGACAGGGAGGCCTGGTGTGCTGCGTTTCATGGGGTTGCAAAGGGTCGGACAGGACTGAGCGACTGAACTGAACTGAACTGAAAAAATTAATAGAAGACAAAAGAGGACAAACGACTGATTAGTCTGGAAACTATTGTTGCCAAACCAAACTTGGGTCTGCTTGCCCCATGATCAGTAAAAACAATCTACTGACTCTGGATTTGGGGTGAAGGAAGGTGCAGCGTTTATTGCAGGGCACTAAGCAAAGAATCCAGGGCAGCTTGCTCTTAAATCATGGATCAGGGATTTTGTAGAAACTAAATCTTGTGGCCAGCAATTTTTATTTTGGTTGACCAAAAATTCTGTCATTTCACTAACACTTTGCAGATTATTACATTCAGTAGTTACACCTGACACATCTATAACGTCTTCTCCAGCACCCTGAGTTTCATTTTGACTTTTTGTATCAGAATCAATCACTAAGGGTTTTTTTGTCTTTTTGTTGGTCTAATATTCACATCACCTGAATCAGAAATATATTCTGAAGAACTATCTCCTGAGGCATTAATATATATGTTGCTCAGACAATCAAAGAAAGTATCTGTATAAAATTCACTAAAAAATTCTTGACTCAAAATTTCTCAATGTCTCATTTTCGAAAATTCAGTGGTAATAAACTTGCATTTATAATATGTAACACAAAGTTCGAACAAAAACCTAGTGGAATAAAACATGAATGATAACAATCATAAATTGCATAATGAACCCTTGATCATTTTTAAGCTCCACCAACTTCATGTAGTGATGTTAATTGTATCAGTCTCTAAACATGTATTGGTGTGTCTTTAGTCAATAATGTGTTTTAGAAGCCTGAACTTCCCTCCCCCCGGCCCACACACACCCAAGGCTTTCAGGGAAAAGTTTTTAAAGCCAGTTTGAGGGAGGGAGGGAGGGAGGGTTGTGGGGTGTCTGGTCAGCTCGTGGACACTTCCAATTGGTTGGTGGGGAGGTCATTGGGAGTCAACATCATCAACCTAGTTCCGACTCGTCTCGGGTCTACATAGTTGTGGGCAGCATACAGGTAACTTCTACCTGGTGGAGGTTTCAGTATCTGCAAAACAGCTCAAAAGACATGGCTCAGAATATTATCTACAGAAACGGAAGGTCCTTGACTTCATTTAATGGCTAAAGTATTACTAATTTATCTTGGTTCACTGTTTTCCTTTCTGCATTTTCTCACTTTGTTAATCTTTGACCAAAGTTCTACAGACAAAGGGCAGGTAAAGGGCATATGGGGGGAGCGGTCTGCTCTGGGAAGGCCCCCACAGGGTCCTGCTTTGTTACCCTATGGCCTATTTTGCCCTGAAGGGAACATACGTACCTTTTAGCTACCATGTACGCTTTTCTTTTGTGGCATTTAATTAAAACATTAAGTCAATATTTACTGAGCGCTAACTATGCACTCAGATACAAGCCAATCAGCTGCAAACTAAAGAGACAAAAACATGTGTCTTCATACAACTTAAATTCTAGTTGGTAAAGACAAGCAATCAACGAGTAAAATAAATAGAATGCCAGAAAATGTAAGGTGCTGTGAGGAAAAATAAAACATCGGAGCAAGCTTGGAGCCAGGACAGGAAAGAGCAGATTGCAGTTACACATGGGATGGCAAAGAAAGGGCTTGATGAAGAGAATAAAAATATAGCGATTAGAGCATCATTTGTGATAAAGATAAATATTGGCAGTGACCTAAATATCTATCTATAGCAGACTGGTTAAATATTTTCTAATATTAAAAAATATTTTTTAATATTATTTTTGAAGTATCTGGCTTATTTTTGGCTACGCTGGATCTTTATTCGTGCATGCAGGCTTTGGCGGCTTCTCTCTAGTTGTGGTGCATGAGCTTCTCTTTGCGGTGGCTTCTTTGATTTTGGAGCAGGGACTCTAGGGTGTTCAGGCTTCAGTAGCTGTGGTATCTGGGTTCAGTAGTTGTATTTCCCAGGCACTAGAGCACAGGCTCAATTGTTGTGGTGCCCGGGCTTAGTCGCTCCTTGGCATGTGAAATATTCCTGGATCAGGGATCAGACCCATTCTCCTGCATTGGCAAGCAGATTCTTTCCCACTGAGCCACCAGGGAAGCCCAGTTAAATATTTTTCAATGCATCTATATAGTAGAGTATTATATAGCCAAAAAAAATCCTACAAATACAGAATGAATTCCCAAGATATATGAAGTGATAAAAACAAGGTTCAGAATGATGTATAGAGTATGCTACCACTTGTCTATCATATACATTATATATATATATAATAAATTTATAAGTGCATGGAATCTTAGTGGAAAGATACATAAAAACTGTTAATAATGGTTGTCTTCGGGGTGGAGAACACGACAATTCATGGCCAGGTAGGGTGAAATACTTTGTATCCCATCACTGTGTATAAGGACTACTAGATGGTCATCCTTCAAGATGGTTGTTCTCTTGTTCTCTGTTCATCCATTGCTCTACCAGACCCTGCTTCATTCATGTGACTATTCACTCCTCTTAGTGAAGTCGCTCAGTCATGTCTGACTCTTTGCGACTCCATAGACTGTAGCCTTCCAGGCTCCTCTGTCCATGGGATTTTCCAGGCTCCTCTGTCCATGGGAGTTTCCAGGCAATAGTACTGGAGTGGGTTGCCATTGCCTTCTCCAGGGTATCTCCTGAATTGTAGACAGAAGCTTTACCCTCTGAGCCACCAGGGAAGTCCTCACTCCTCTTAATATAGGGCTTAATCGCTGGTAGCTGATGAGCCCACCTGATATCAAACCCCTATGAATCATAGCCTCATTCTCCCCCTAAATAGCAGAAACCGTTGTCACCACCTGCCTGTGGCCGGCCACACAAAGTGGAGATGTCGCTACAGAGTTTTTGCCTCAGACATGTAAGATCCTCCTTCCAATAAACTGTTGATGTCTCTGTCACTGTCTCTGGGCTCTTTCTTCAATCTCAAGGCTTTCAGGCCTGCAGCTCAACAACTGATGAGTCAGCCAGAAGCCAAAGAAACTCGTGTGTGAGTGCAGAGATACAGGGAAACAAGGCCAGAAACAGAGTTGGAGGAATGATTGTGCAGAGGCTGTCAACTAGCATGTGGGGCCCAGTGGCAGTTGTCTTCCATCATAATGACAATATCCTGTAAACCCCAGAGTCTCTTTCCACTTTAAAAGTAGCAACGCCACACTCGTGGCTCATCTGACTTGCACAGGGATGTCCGGGGAATGCAAACAGAAGACAAGGACCTGGACCATCTTCAAGATACCAACATAGCCCCCCAATGCACCAACCCTAAAGAACTAGGAAGGTTGTTTAGGCCTTAGGCTTTAGGGATGCTAACTTAGGGACAGACTTGTGAATTGGACATGGCCTGTTACCCAGAAAGGTTTGGTTGGGGCCTATGGCAACAGCAAAATAATGAGTGCCCTTGGGCTTCTGGTCCCAGCTGTGGAAGGGGGCAGAGCGATGCGTCAGTGTGATGGAGCAGCAGGCATGCGTGTCTACAGTGTGTCACAACAGGGGCACGATGTTACAAAAGGCCTACCTGAGTCGTGGAAAGATGCGAAATCCTCAATTCAGGGTCCAGAAGAGCTGTGTGTGACCCATAGGATCCCCAAGGACATCGATATTGACCAAGGAACCCACATTACTGGCCTTGAAGTTCAGGAAAGGGCTGCTGGAAATGACCAGCTCTAGTGCTGCTAGGCTAACCCAGAGGATGAGTGGGGTCACATCAGCAACAAGTGAGATGGGAACCCCACTCTCAACGTGTGGACACACCCCAGGAGCTACGGTCCCAGTGCCCACGCCATGTGAACCCAAAGGCTACTTGAAGGTCACACCATTCAAGTTCAAGGCACACTGCCATTAGGACTACCCATTAGGGCAAAGCTTGCTTTTGTCCAGGCCACAGGATCTAACCCCAGGAGAACAAATTATAAGCCAGCCCTGGGACTGGCATGTGAGTCCCTGGTGGTTTGGGTTTGCCACCTCATGGGGAATAGGATAGAAAGGGATTTATAGATCTCACCTGTCTGTTAACTGCTCCACCAAAGACCAGTAAGATAATTAATCCAGGCCCCAGCTGGAGGAAGGCACCATCATGTTAACCCTGAGGGTCTCTCTGGGACTCAGTACGGGCTCTGGGGACTGCAGGTGAATAGGCGGGATGGTACTGCCCCCCAGGACAGAAACCTCAAGCAGAGGTGGCACTATCCCAGGATAGTGCTTGTATGTTGGTTAACGGTCATAATTTTCCCTGTCTTGTGCCTGGTAAGCATACTTAGTCTGGTTGGAGGCAATCTGTTTGCAGACTGGGCACAGTGGTGGCCTCGCTGGGAAATGAGCCTGCTTGCTGGGTCTATAGCAGGATGCCATTGTCATCCTCCTCTGGACTTTCATGGAAACTTGAGCCTGTAACCAGCTGGCTCGAATGTCTGCCCACCTCTTAGGCTCTTGATACTCTTTAGCTGCTGTTGTCTGTATTGCATTTGTGGTGTCTGGTTGCAGTGCCCCTGTACATACCTGAGCCCAGGGATATCACAGAAGAGGGGTGGACCAAGATTGTAAGGGTCGTGCAAGGTATGCAGGGGTGGAGTGTACTGTCAAGCCATTCAGGGTGGCTATTCTCTTGCTCTCTGTTCATCCCCTGCTTGACCAGGCCCTGCTTCAATCACATAACTATCCAATCCTCCTAGTTACAGGGCTTCATCAGTAACTGCCTGCAAGCTTGCCGCCACCCCATCTCCTGGTTTCCTTGGTAACTGATGAGCCCACCTAAAATCAATTTCCGCCCTGTCCCTCCCACCCATACATGGTAGCCTCCTTCTCCCCCAAGGAGCAAAGACTGTTGCCCTGTCCTGCCTGCCATGGTAAGATGTCACTCCGGGACATTTTGCTTCAGACATGCAAGATCTCCTGTCCACCCAACTACTGATGTCCCCATCACTGTATCCAGCCTCTTTCTTTGGTCTGGAGGCTGGGCAACCACAAGCTTTCAGGCTGGTGGGGGGTGGCCCAATAACTACCTAATCAAAATAAATAAAATGTAAAGTAAGAACATGAAGAATGTTTACACAATTAGAAAATGATGGAAAGACACAAACTTATAAAACCTGGTGACCTAGATAGACTCTAGCCTGAACAGTGAATGAATGGAATAGTTCACAGAAACATGGGCTTGCTGCTGGTGCCCGTGTTGACAACGACCTTTTCAAAACAAGCCCCAGATTTTGTTTTAATTAATGGATTGAAGTTATTATGATTGTAACACTTACAACTTTTTTCACTTTTCTAATCCAGTGGAAGCTATATTCACTTCCTAAGGCTGCCACAATGAAGTAGCACAAACGGAATTGTGTTGTCTTGCAGTTCTGGAGAAGTCCAAAACCAGAGACAGAGAGCCCTGTGCCCCTGAAAACTGTAGTGGACCTGCCTTGCTTCCCCCTAGCTTCTAGTCGTTTAGGATTAGTAGACTTGCAACTATTTTTTCTCCTCTTTACAACTTTCAGTTTCAGTTTGACTTGCTTACAAATTTGCTCCACCCCACCGCAGTCCTAATCTGCTGTGTGACTCACTCTGCAGGAGTGCCATCCTACAGCGATCATGGCCCTGATGCAGGCTCCGGGCTCCGGACTTGGACAGATCTGCGTGCTGACCCTCATCTTCACAGTGCTGCTGCAGGCTTTTGGTATGGGCGTGTTTTACATGTATCTCAGCAAGGAGCTGAAGCAGGTCAGTACAGTGCAAACGCTCCCTGACAGATTGCCTCTGTTGGCTCCTCTGTGAAGACTTTACAGAGGAAGAGAAGCCTCTCTTTCTCTGCCCTGCCTGGTTACCCTAACTGCTAATGCCTATCATTACTGAGAACTTTGCGAAAGTGAATTGAAGGGATTATGTACACAAAGTATAGTTACAGAATTGGCTCGACCAGATTCTAGCAGATGCAGGAAACGAAACTGCTGAGGCAGTTTTGTATTTAACAGTATGTTATAATATTAACTGCTGCCATTCCTTGAGTTCTTTCTGCTTAACGTTTTAGAGTTCTTGACTCAAATTCTCGGGCAAGAGAGGAGCTGCCTCAGAGAAGGACTGCATCTGCTTTTGCTTTCTGTGACACCTCTAGGAGCTAGCACAGAGCTCTCACCCTTGTTGAGTGGGTAACCAACCTTCACAAATGTGGTTCTACTGGGACATAGGGTACAGTCAAGGCTTAACCCAAAGACGAGCTCTAAGTCACCTGTAATAATGCTGTGGTGTGTTCCAAATGTTGCTAGTTCCAGTGGATTTGGAAAGCAAAATTACTGAAAATAAGCCAACTTCAGCTTTTGGCTTTCTATATAGTCCCTGGTACCTCAGCTGGTAATGAATCCACCTACGCTGCAGAAGACCCTGGTTCGATTCCTGGGTCAGGAAGATCCCCTGGAGAAGGGATAGGCTATTATCTCCAATATTCTTGGTAAACCATCTGCCTGCAATGTGGGAGACCTGGGCTCAATCCCTGGGTTGGGAAGATGCCCTGAAGGAGGACATGGCAACCTACTCCAGTATTCTTGCCTGGAGAATCTCCATGGGCAGAGAAGCCTGGCAAGTTACAGTCCTTGAGGTCACAGAGAGTCGAACACGACTGAGCGACTAAACACAGCACACACATACCCATATATATTTAATGTATTTTTTTATTGGCATATAGTTGATTTATAATGTCAGTTTCTGCTGTATAGCAAAATGAGTCAGTTATACACAGCCACTCTTTTTTCAGATTCTTTTCCCATATAAGTGATTACAGAGTATTGAATAAAGTTCCCTGTGCTACACAATAGGTTCTTATTATTCATCTATTTTATATATGCTATATATTTTTACACATTTTTGTTGTCGTTCAGTCGCTCAGTCATGTCCGACTCTTTGCCCCATGGACTGCAGCATGCCAGGCCTCCCTGTCCCTCACCATTTCCTGGAGTTTGCCCAAATTCATGTTCATTGCATTGGTGATGCCATCTAGACATCTCATCCTCTGTTGCCCTCTTCTCCTTCTGCCTTCAATCTTTCCCAGCATCAGGGTCTTTTCCAATGAGTCAGCTCTTCACATCAGATGACCAAAGTATTGGAGTTTCAGTATCAGTCTTTCCAATTGTGTATGTCAGTCCCAATGTCCCAGTTTATCCCTCCCCTTGGTAACCATAAGTTTGTTTTCTGTATCTGTGACTCAACTTTTATTTTTAAAATAGGCTTATTTCTACCATTTCTTTACATTCCATATATAAGTGATATCATGTGATATTTGTTTTTCTCTATCTGGTTTAACTTCACTCAATATAACAATCTCTAGGTTTATTGCTACAAATGGCATTATTTTGTTCTTTTTCATGGTAGAGTGATATTCCACTGTATATATGTACCACATCTTTATCCATTCCTCTGTTGATGGACATTATGTTGCTTGTTCTTTTTCATGGTTGAGTGATATTCCACTGTATATATGTACCACATCTTTATCCATTCCTCTGCTGATGGACACTATGTTGCTTCCATGTCCTGACTATTGTAGATAGTGCTGAAGTGAACACTGGGGTGCATATATCCTTTGGAATTATGATTTTCTCTGGATATGTGTCCAGGAGTGAGAATGCTAGATTATATGTTAGCTCTATTTTTAGTTTTTTTAAAGGAATCTCCATACTGTCCTCCATAATGGCTGCACCAATTTACATTCCCACTAACAGTGTAGGATTTTCTGTGTACATTTTGGCTATTTGTGTATTATATAATCAAGAACTTTGAGCTGAAAGAAATTTGGGACACCTCCATTTTATAGATGAGGCTTGAGACTGCCAGAGAAATGACTTCTCTGAGCTCAGGCAGAAATTTGGAAGCAGAACTGGACCCAGGTCTTCTGCTCAGCTCATAGGTAATGCTCCTCCCATCACAGCAGGGAGTCAGTAGGGTTAGCCTATCTCCTCCTTATGCTCAGCACAGCACCCTGATGCATGGTGGCAAAGAAACATCAAATCTGTCAGCTGGCTAGGAAATGCAAGGCTAAGGGTCTTAGGCAAATATAAATTGTGCCCAAACAGTGTTTATCTGTTAAGGAAATAAATGCCATTTGTATATCTTGTGGAGTAAAAACTTGGCTCTCACTTGGCTGGGAATTGCATTTGGAAATTAAGCAAATAAATGAGTCTACAAGTAATTATGAAAATGATCACTACTGTTAGATGACCAGTAAAGTCGACTTTGTTATAGGGCAATTTCAAAGAGTTTGTATTTGTAAGGAAAAAAATCAGCATAACTCTAATCATGTTTTTTAGTTCTATGTCTGCACAAGAGACTGAAATACTACTGCTATGTTCTCCAATTTGGAGCCAGTATGTCCTAAGTTTTATTTACTTCGCAGTATAAATAGTGAATTTGTGTCTCCATATACAAAAGTTTCCCTCAATTTGTTCATATTAAAAGTTGGCCTCATTTTAAGACTGAACCAACTGGTTCTTTACTGATCTAAGTCATGCAATTATCTGTGTATGTGGTCAACTTCTTTTTTTTTTTTAATTCTAAAAAACAGAAGCTTCAAAGCTTAACATCTTCCCACCTGCACACATTCTTTCTGATTACATGTTTATATACTTGCAATGGCAGCTCAGCTGGTAAAGAATCCACCTGCAATGCAGGAGACCCCAGTTTGACTCCTGGGTCAGAAAGATCCCCTGGAGAAGGGATAGGCTACCCACTCCAGTATTCTTGGGCTTCCCTGGTGGCTCAGACAGTAAAGAATCTGCCTGCAATGTGGGAAACCTGGGTTCAATCCCTGGGTTGGGAACATCTCCTGGAGGAGGGCATGGCAACCCACTCAGTATTCTTGCCTGGAGAACCCCCACAGACAGAGAAGCCTGGCGGGCTATGGTCCATGGGGTCACAAAGAGTCAGGTACGACTGAACAACTAAGCACAGAAATGTTCGTATGTTTGTACACTTCTGTATAGATGCACAGAAGAATTTATTAAGAGTATCAAAAACAGGAGAATTGAGATATTGAGCAAATACTATGTTTCAGAAACTTTCAAAATATTGTTTTATTTCATCCTCATAACAATTCTATAAAGTAAATATAATTATCCCATTTTATAGATGAGCAAACTAAGGCTCAGGGAAGTTCGATAAAAGGTAAAATTCAATTTTGAACCAAGGCATTAAATAGGTGCTCAGTAAGTTGTAATTAGCATGGAGCAGTCTCTTGAAGTTGTTACCCTCTTCATCAGAAATTTTTGCAAGGGAAAATGAATTTGAATCTCTTTGAATGACTGTGTAGAGTTCGGAAAAGCATATTCAACACAAGTATTAATTTCCTAAATCAGATCACAGGTTCTACTATGGCAAGGGAAAATTTGCAGAAGATACAGTGGGTGAGGATTATAGGGAGTGTGGGTTGAGTAGGGCTGAGGGATGTTGGATTGAACCCTCACAATGAAGCCTCAAGACCAGTAAGCACAAACAATAAATATGGGCTTAGCCTCTGAAGTCTATGTCTCTGAGAAAGTTTGACAAGGGGATTACTTATTGCTGTGTCATCACAGATGGTGAAGAAAAAGGAGGAGGAGCCCCTTATCCATTGGGCTCCATAAATGATCCTTTGTGCTATTTGGGATTTGCAGAAACTGATTGTCAGAGACTAATGGCTGGGCTGCAGAGAGGGTCAGGACTGCCACCTTGAGGTCTCTGAGCCAGCCAGCCAGCAAAGGAGTCCACACAGCTGACCTCAAGCCCTGCCAAGGACTGGTTGTACCTGGCCTGGACAACCACAGTGTTTGTGATGGCATCACCAGCAGTTGAGTGGAATCCGCTTCTCAGAACCAAGGGCTCCTGGAACAGGAGCGCAGGCACCCAGTGCCATAGCTGTCTTTCCTCCTAGAAGTGTCCAAATTTTAAAAAGCACACTTATCCCCTTGTCCCCAATATCCAGATGTGGTTAGCAAGAGAACAGTCCCAGCCACCGAAGTACTGTAGAAAATTCCTTCTCAAAGTGTGAATGGGTGTGGAAAGGAAGTGGGGAGAGAGATTAAGCATCATTAATCATTCCTGGAATAGCCACAGCACCCGCTTGCCAATGTGTCATTCACCTGTATTGGCCCAGGTGTGTGAAGGAAACTATCAAATAGGAAGCTTGGGGAAGGGGTGCAGGGTGGCTGTGGCTTTCTGTTGTTCAGAAATCAATACATAAGCATAAAAATATCTAGGAGGAAAAATAAGTTGTGATTTCTAGATGATAGGATTATGGGTGCTTCTTTTTCCTTTTTATTTTTCTATATTTTATCAATTTTCTACAATGAATGTTGTAAAATTATCTATGCCATCCATATGATTGTCATACAGATCTAAAGAAAATGACATTTTTATATAGTCTTACAAGTAAAGTAAAAAAAAAATAAGTAAAGTGAATCACTTGGTCATGTTCGACTCTTTGCGACCCCATGGACTTGAGTCCATGGAATTCTCCAGGGTAGAACACTGAAGTGGGTAGCCTTTCCTTTCTGCAAGGGATCCTCCCAACCCAGGGATCAAACTCAGGTCTCCCAAGTTGCAGGAGAATTCTCTACCAGCTGAGCCACAAGGGAAGCCCAAACCATATGCAAAATTGCCCACACCCAGTCTGATCTTAACCCTATAAAAAAGAGATCCTCCAAAGGTAAACTTGGAAGTAGAATGAGGGTGGAACAAGGATTTTACTTGTTTTACTTTTAGAGAGGTATTCTATAATTTTCTGTTTTCCAGGGTGTCTGTGTATCTTCAACATCTTCAGGCTTCATTAAATCTGGGTTAACAGTAGAGTCACACTAGCTTGTCAGACTCCCTCCCATGTCTCCTTAGGACCTTAGTTTTCAAGGCAATCCTTCCCCACCTCCTGAAAATGTTTCTGGAAAATTTCCAGAGGATCTCCAGAGGCCAGCTATTGGTCCTGATCTGGGCTGGCCTCTGGTCTCTTCTACCCTCTCAAACTCCAATTGACTTCACAGGGGCTGTCAGCTACTCTGACTACGTGATCCCATCACCTCTCAACTCTGCCCTGTCCCAACCCTGACCCCACCTCCTGGGCACTTTCCAACTGCTATGATGTAAGAAGGCGAGTTGCTCTCTCCTTTCTGTGTTAGGCACATTGTTTTATCCCAACAGGTTATGAAAGTTAGTTAACCCTTTTTTTTTTTAATCTTTTGGCTGCACCCCACAGCATGTGGGGTCTCAGTTCCCCAACCAGGGGTCAAACCTGTACCCCTGCATTGCCAGCTGAGAGTCTTAACCACTGGACTACCAGGGAAATCCCAGTTAAGCTTATTTATTCAGTTTCATCAAATCAGTACCTGACCAAGGAATACCTGGTCTTGTTGGACTGGATAATGTCTAATAAAACTATTCTTCTGGAACTTTCCTAAAGCCTTGCTGCTAAATCCAGCTCTTTTCTCTGATCCTCCCTGCAATTTGCTAAGCATGCTCTTATATTTCTAAATTGAGTTCTTTCCTTGGAAACACTTTTTAAGCTCCCACATAAATTGCAGATTACAGTTGAAGAACATGGAGGTGGGTAGGGACAAAGGAATGGTGCCTAATTTCATCTCCAGTCAGAATTTAGGTGGCCCCCACCTGTCACCCCCGCTACATCTCCTAGGCAAATGTTTTACTCCTGTAATCTTAAAAAGGAAGAAAGAAAATAAGCATTTACTTAAAAGTAAATGAATGTTCTATGCCGGTGGGGAAGGAATTAAGTCAGGTTTGTCACTTCTATGCTTGAGAGACCTGAGCAAATGTCCAAGGAGTATGTGGCTTACAGTACAGACCCACATGACTCTCGCTGAAAGTTCTCATCAGTGTTTAAGTCATTTTGATTTGGAATGAGATTGTCTTTCTATAGAAGGAAGCAGATCATTCTTACGTTTGATCTTTCCTTCAAGCTTTGAAGTCCCCTTCATTCAGATAACAGATAAAATGACTATTTTCCCACTTATTTCTCCAGAGAAAGGCATTTCAGTGGATTTGTATGCAGAAATAATATCTGAATCCCAGTTGTTAAAAACAGGAAAAAAGACCCATCTGACCTTGCGTGAACATCCTGTTTTTCTTCATGAGGTTAATCAGTTGTCATCCTGGAGTGTTCCAGATGGATTGGAGTGTATGTGTGTAAACTGTGCACGTGCACGTGTGTGTGTGTGTGTGTGTGTGTGTAACATCAAGTGCAAACTGCAGAAAATGATCTAGTCATTGTAAATATTTACCCTCAACCAGAATGAGGGAGCCTTCAAATGGTATTTCAAGTCTCTGCAGGTAAATCCCTAACTGGTGTAAACTTTTAATGAGGCAAGATTCGAATATCTAATAGCAATGTAGTCCTGATTCTGCTATCCAGAGGAGCAGACGTCACAACGATAGCTAGAATCTGCTAAGACAGTTGGACCATAAAGAAGGCCGAGCACCAACGAATTGATGCTTTCAAACTGTGGTGCTGGAGAAGACTGTTGAGAGTCCCTTGGGCAGCAAGATCAAACCAGTCAATCCTAAAGGATATCAACCCTGAATATTCATTGGAAGGGCTGATGCTGAAGCTCCAATACTTTGACCACCTGATGTGAAAAGCTGATTCACTGGAAAAGATCCTGATGCTGGGAAGAATTGAGGGTAAGAGAAGAAGGGGGCGACAGAGGATAAGATGTTTGGATGGCATCACGGACTCAATGGACGTGAGTTTGACCAAACTCAGGGAGAGAGTGAAAGATGGGGAAGCCTGGCGTGCTGCAGTTGCAGGAGGGTGATACAAGTTGGTGACTGAACAACAAAAACACCAAGACAGTCAAAGCTAAGATCAAGAAATGGAACATTGCCTTTGCCCTAAAGGGCTTGATTAATTTGGTGGGGGGATCCTGGAATATAAACAGACTCCACTGCCTACTTTGTACCTGCGTGGGTTTCCAACTGTAGAGTGGGAGTCATGCCACGTCAGAGCTGGAAGGGACCTCAGAGATCACCAACAGGGAACCAGCTTGAAATGCAAATGAAGAAGATTTTGAAGTGAAGAGGCAATCTGTTGAGCAACACACAGCTATCCAAAGGCAGGGGCTGCAAAGGCATTGTGACCCCAGATGCCTGGCCCACACATGTCTCCTCTCTCCCACATCCAACTGCTTACCTTTATTCAAAAGATGGAAGACCCCATGCTTACTTTTACTTCAGACAGTGCGCTTCTGCAAGGTTCTAAGAGTTCGCTGAACATGTCATCGGTTTCTGTTATTTTAACTTGTAAATGAGCAAAAAGAAAAAGCACTTGTGTGTAATACTGTGTTATATCCATCTCAACCCAGATGCAGGACAAATACTTTAAAACTGGCTTGGCTTGCTTCTTGGAGGAAGATGACCGTTCCTGGGACTCCAGAGATGATGAGAGTATGATCAATCCCTGCTCGGAACTAAAGTCACAACTCCATCTGTTTGTTAAAAAGGTAAGTGAACCACGGTGCCACTTTACCAGTGGGCATAGGAGGTTCAGAGGAGAAAGAATATTTTAGATCATGAAGTCTAGAGTCCTCATTTTGTAAAGGAGAAAGTTGGAACCCAGAGTGTTTAAGTGATTGTCCTCAAATTCACAGAACTAGGAAAAGGTGGGATCCACCCCACAGTGGGTCCTGACCTTAGCCTGCTCTAGAGTTTTTTCCTCTCTTCCAGAGAGCTTCCTCATCTAGTCTAAATATTTTATCTTACCTTGCGGAAATGAGGCACAGACAGAACAAAATGTCCAAGGTCGCACACTAATAAAGGATGTGCGTGGAATTTCTTTGTTATTCAGAAGACAAAAGAAGCCAAATAATGATATCTTATATTTTTCCCACATTGTTGTTCTCTGGAATTAAGTCTTTTATTTTTGTACACATATAGAGCTGAAAGAGGGAAAAGGGAAAAAAGATATACTTTGAGAAACTGAAGGTGATGGCCTCTCAATTCACAGTAAATTACACATTACAAAGTATTATTTTCTGCTTGTGGAAACTGCTTACATAGGCTCTCTAGCAGAAACATTATGGTAGATAACAGTTTATTTCACTAGATGTGATTATACAATTATACTCTGAGTGACATGACAGGTCAAACAGAGTTTCTTTTCTCAGGCTGCTTTCTTATTTGTAAGATGGCATTAGTAACGTTTACCTTCTGCATATCTGGAAAGGTCAGCCAAGAATACAGATATGAAAATACCCTGTAAACTAGGATACACAATCATTCTTTAAACAATTACTGGGGACACTCCCAGGGTAGGAGGAGGATGTGTTTCAAGAAATGATTATTAGTCTACTGTCTGGCACTCAGTGTGCCTTTCTCTAGGCTCCAATTTATAGCCCTAAGCAGCCCTCACAGTAAAGCCCAGACATCCCCTGTGATGCTATTTCTATGACAAATAAAATCAGACCTCCACCTGGTTGTCTTAGAAACCCATCTGCTCCATGGCTGCCCTGGAAACACAGGTGGGGTGCTCATTGCACACAGGCAGTCCAGAAGCAGCTGGAACGCCATTGCCCCAAGTGACAAGGACCAGGGAAGACCCCGGATTGGGAAAGGGTCCTGAGGAAGCTGAGGAGTGAGACCTCACGGCCCCGGGGATCAGAGAGGGTTGCAAACCCATTGGTGGCAGAGGAGCGAAACTCAGAAGTAGAGTAGAAATCTGGGAACAGAGGAGGGGCTGGATGCTGGGGCAGGAAGTGGGGAGATGAGGGGGCAGTGTGGCTGGGGTTTCCTGCTCTTCCCCTCTCCCTCCATTCTCACATCCTGCCACTAACTAGAGAAGGGAGGGCACCCAGGGCAGGGGAACGTGTAGCATAGGAGGAAGGAAGACTTCCCCATATTTCCAGGTACCATATAAACGAACAGATCATTTTCCATAAATGTCCTTTATGGACATTCCACATGTTATTAATATCTCCCCTAATTCTCAAACAGCTGTGAGGAAGGAATCCTTATTATCTTCTTTTTTCTAAAAAAAAAAAAATATATATATATATATATATATAACGAAATTAAAATAGTCCATATCAGTTAAGTAACTTGAGAAAAGTTTCCCGGGGCTGATAATGAACAAATTTTAATCCAGTCCATCTGCTTACATTCTAACCATTCTGGTTTTTTGTTGTGTGCTTTTGTTTTTGGCTGTGCCACATGGCATCTTATTTCTTGAGCATCTTTTTTTCCCTATTCAGGGATTGAACCAGTGTCCCATGCTGTGGGAGGGCAGAGTCTTAACCACTGGACAACCAGAGAAGTCTCATTATAATCGTTCTTTTTATCTGCCTACCACACTGTAAGAATTAACCTTTTACTTTTTCTGCTCCTCCTTTTTCCTTTCTGGCTCAGGCCAGTGACAAGAGTTAATGTGATGAGGCCCTTGCTTCCCCTCCCACACACCAGTGTCCTTTATCTGTTATCTGTGGTCAGGGCTTTTGACAAAGGAAAACGTAGATATGGGGCTGGAGTACCAAGAAGTTTCTGACAGTTATGTGATTAACAGCGGTGAATGGAAAGGTGGCCAGGGTCGGGCGACAGGACTGCACAGAGAGGCGTTTAAAGCCGTGGGTGAGTCATGTCAGGTGGGCTCATTGAACAGAAGGGCTCAAATTCATTCTTTCTTACTGGTTTTCCCCACTGGTTAGCAAGTGGGGAAAGAAAATGATATGAGGTGTTTAGCAAGAGATGAAAATTTGGTGAGATCTCTTTATGGTGAGAATGTCCCAGCCACATTCTCCGAAATGAGAGAGTGACACGGTGCTCGCAGGTCACCACTGGATGGGCTGTGCGTGTCTATGCTTGTCATGAGAGAAAGGGAGTGTGCCCTACACCTTCAGTCTTGGGTATGTTCAATAATTTAAAGCCCCTGCAATCTAACACACGCATATATTCAGAGACACACAGTGCACTTGTATACATGCTTGCATGCAGACACACACAGACAATGCACTTATACACATGCTTGCATGCAGACACACCTCCCAGAAAGCAAGGTGACATGGCCATCAAGTCTATTAGCCACAAGGAAGTCTCGGCACATTAGACTGACCTAACTTGAAGAAAAATGACTCCTCCTTTCTGTGGTGCTCCAGGTATGGCATTTCAAAGACTTCATCCAGAAACAGAAGTCTCTCAGACAGAGGACCATCCTTTCATCAATAGTAGGGACAGCTGCCTCTGTATTTACCCCAGCTCCCACCCTACCCCACATGCTCTTTGCTTGAACAACTTACAGCTGCCTAAGTTGATACCTTAAACACAGAAATTTCCTGTTAGACATCAGCAAGAAGAGCCGTAGACATTCAATAATCAATTTAAATGCTTAGGGAAATTAACAAGCTTTATTCAATACTATTTGCAGATGATTTTGAGAGCCTTTGAGGAAATGATTCCTGCAAATCCAGGTATTATTTTTTGTTGTTGTTTTAATTTTCTAGTGTCAACCTCCTGATAAGGTCAACCTCCATCCTCTTGCTCTCTACTCCCACCCAAACATCCCACCTCTGACTGATGTTCAGTAACTCAAGATGCTTGATTCTGTTTCCCTTTTGACATTGGCATTTGAACCAAATCTGAGGCCCGCCTCAGGTATGAACTTTATTTCATGGGAATTTTATTCTTCCAATGTAGATTTACCTTTCATCTCAACTTCTTCCATTCTTTATTTTTACCTTCTAATGTGGGTAGCTCTCTGGAGCATAGCTGGGAAAAAATAAGGGGTCCAAAGTTATCCATCTTCTCTGCTTCTGACCATGCCGAGGCTCTAAGCCTTTCTTTATGCAAAAATTTTGCTCCATCATCTCTCTCCCAGCAATCCCACCGAAAATCCTCATTCTGCAGTCCCCACACCTTTGCCATCACCACTGACGGTCAGCCAACTGCTCTTAACCCACATCCCCTTTCAGTGGGTCTTTCAGAGAAGACCAAACCGGCTTCTCTGGTCCTCTGTCTGGCTTCTCCCATTCTTGGATTTTCACTTCTCCTCATCCTCCATCCTCGTCACCTCTTCAGAGAGAACTTCTCTGATCAGCTTTCTAAGAAAGTTTCCCCACATCCTGTTTTTCTGTCATACTTTTTTTGTTAGTTTCCTTTGATAAGTACATGTGTATAAATTAAATAAAAAATATATATATATATATATTCTCTGTGTTCTGATTCCCTACTACATAAAAGATCTACAAGATTGAAAACATGCCTGTTTCTCTCCCCTCTCTATACCTGGACTTACCTCTATATCTCAAGCCTAGTAGATTCTCTTATCCCCCTGGGCCTTACCTGCACCACCTTTGGCGTGCATGTGCACGTGTGTGTGTGTGTGTCTGCATGTTTTGACTGAGGCGAAATTCACATATGATTAACCATCTTGAAGCATATGATTTGGTGACAATTCGTGCATTCACAGTGTTGTCCCACCACCATCTCTGTCTACATACAAATTCTTAATACAGATTTTGTTAATCAAGACATAAGTAAATGTAACTGATGAGTTAAATTTGCTGCTTCTTCACATTTAGCTCACCACAACCCCATTTTCCCCTACTAACGGTCATACAGGCCTCCATACATGTACCACAGACTTAAAGTCTTGGAGTACACCACCCTGGCAGAGAAGAAACAGTGTTTTTAAAACAGATATTTGGTTAATGATGTATTCCTACTTTTCAGCATTTCCCATTACAATCAGCTTCCTCATCCCTAGATAACCTCACCATCCTTTATTAAATATGAAGGCAAGACCTGGTCCCAGGATCTAAGCATTCCTTCTGGTCATTTCCCCAAAGCCAAAGGCAGTAGTGGGAACGATGAACATGCCATTGCTTTAAAATATTTGTTTTATTTGGCTTCCTCGTACCTTAGTCGTGGCACACAGGATCTTCATTGCGTCATGTGAAATCTTTCCTTGCAGCACATGGACTCTCTAGTGGTGGTGCTCAGACTTAGTAGTTGTGACACATGGGCTTAGTTGCTCCATGGCATGTAGATCCTAGTTCCCCAACCAGGGATCGAACTGCATCCCCTGCATTGCAAAGCAGATTCTCAACCACTGGACCTCCAGGGAAGTCCCTCCAACTCTTCTAACGAGGAACACCAGATCCATGATTTACAGAAGATGCATGTACTATTTTCAGTTCTGGGAGAAAAGTATTCTTTTTTATATACATCCCAGTGGGGTGCAGAAATCACATACTTCTCAGTATACCAAAATGTATCCATGACACCCAAATATATATATTCATAGGCTTCTTGTCTGGGAGTTGTTTGCTATAGTCGGTAGGAAATTTCCTCTCTTCAAATTTTCCTCTTATATCTAGGCTTTCCTATATCCTTGCATTGACCTCAAATGCAAGATATTCATAACTGGATTCCATTACTGAATGTTTTAAAGCAAAATGTTAAAGTCTCAGAGCAATCAAGACATTATGAATTATTTATCGCTGGAGGTTCAAAGTAAATGAACACATCAACTTTGGAAGCTGAGCATTCTGAGAGTAACATGTCATTGACCGTACATCCCCAAGCTGTGTTGGGTCTTCAATATAGTACAAATACCCACTATCCTGAATAAGTAACAATACCAGATATATAAAGTCTTCTTCCTATTTCTTTCTCCCCTATGGAATTTTGTCCCCTCATTTCAGTTTCCTGTACTACTAGTCTAGATGGAGGCTTCCTATTCTCAGACCTTGATCAATTACAACTGTCTGCTAACTCACCAATCTCTGGCCCTCTCGGTTTCTAGCATCAGACCTTACTATGAGTTCAGTTCAGTTCAGTCGCTCAGTCGTGTCCGACTCTTTGCGACCCCATGAATTGCAGCACGCCAGGCCTCCCTGTCCATCGCCAACTCCCGGAGTTCACTCAGACTCACGTCCATCGAGTCAGTGATGCCATCCAGCCATCTCATCCTCTGTCGTCCCCTTCTCCTCCTGCCCCCAATCCTTTCTCCCAGCAATCTTGATTCCAGCTTGTGTTTCTTCCAGTCCAGCGTTTCTCATGATGTACTCTGCATAGAAGTTGAATAAGCAGGGTGACAATATACAGCCTTGACGTACTCCTTTTCCTATTTGGAACCAGTCTGTTGTTCCATGTCCAGTTCTAACTGCTGCTTCCTGACCTGCATACAGGTTTCTGAAGAGGCCGGTCAGGTGGTCTGGTACTCCCATCTCTTTCAGAATTTTCCACAGTTTATTGTGATCCACACAGTCAAAGGCTTTGCCATAGTCAGTAAAGCAGAAATAGATGTTTTTCTGGAACTCACTTGTTTTTTTGATGGTCCAGCAGATGTTGGCAATTTGATCTCTGGTTCCTCTGCCTTTTCTAAAACCAGCTTGAACATCAGGGAGTTCACGGTTCACATATTGCTGAAGCCTGGCTTGGAGAATTTTGAGCATTACTTTACTAGCATGTGAGATGAGTGCAGTTGTGCGGTAGTTTGAGCATTCTTTGGCATTGCCTTTCTTTGGAATTGGAATAAAAACTGACCTTTTCCAGTCCTGTGGCCACTGCTGAGTTTTCCAAATTTGCTGGCATGAGTTAGTTTACCCTAAAGCACAACACATATCTTTTTGCTTCCCTGATTAAAACTGTTTAAAGTCTTCTCATGTCTGTAAAATCCAAATCTCTTAGCCTAATATTCAAATCCTCTATAGTTTAACTCCTCATTTAAGCCCGAAACTGAACTCCTCTGATGCCTGTGTCCCAGGAATGCTGTGTGCATCTTGTCTTGGGGACACTGTTCTAGATCTCTGAGAACACCCTTCTCCCATTGTTGTGGACTTTAAGCCTCTCCACCCTCCCTCATTTCAGATAATTGTCCTGCACCTCAAATGCTTACTTGCTTTCATTTGTTTATAGTTATTTCTCTGTGTTCCTAGAAGAGTGCCTGGCATAGATGTAATGGGCACTTTGGTTTGCTGGAGTAAGTGAATGAAGAGACCTTAGTCCAAAACTTCCCCTGACTCAGCTTTCCAACAAATAGGAATCTTTCATCACCCTTCCTTTCTATTTCACATGTGTCAATTTTCACTTTCTAATTTGTATCTCCCCTAAACACCATAAGTCCCTTGAAGGCTCAGACTATACTATCAGTGATTAATCTTTGAATCCCCCACAGAAGCGCTGCCTTGTCCATGGACATATTTGTTTGGTGAAACTATACAATTGATCTTAACAACCAATGTAAGCCTCCTGAGAAGTTTTAGCTGATTTTTAAAAGAGTAATTTGTTGAATTTGTAGTCATTTAGTCTGCTCTAGAGTACTTCAGATGGTGGTCAGTAAATGTGATTTGTTTATTGTGATCTAGTGAATCAGTGATTTATGTGCTCATACACTGATTATCATAACCATTATGTCGTTCCATATACCTTTTGGGAGGTGAGAGAAGTGACTGCTAAATACTAGTTTGTGGTATCTATGGACATGTAAACCATGGAATCTTGTGGCCACGAGGAAAGTTGAGCCATAAACCCCATCTGATATAGTGAATGATGTTTTGTAATTGCTGTTCCTTTAGAGTAGATAAGAGGAAAAAATAATTGAAATGATGAGAATTGGTGTCAGTCTTTTTCTACATACAGCTCAAAGTGGAAAGTTGCCAGTACCTGCTTATTTGTGCACTTTTAATGCCTCAGCAGAAGTATTGTATGTCCACAGTTTGGTTACTATTGTTGTTTAGTAAAAGTGTCAGGATCTTCACTTTGTTATATTCTAGTAGAACCTTACCCCTGAGATGCCAATAAATTATAGCTAAAGATACTGCCTATTCCTCCTATCTAAAGTACTTTGTGAATTAAACATAGGCTGAAGTAGACTATTCATAATACTAAAATGTAGTTTGGTTTTATGGAAACCAAACTCCCATATAATCAACTTTGGGAGCCCAGTGTGTTTACTATGCTTGATTGACAAGGGCTGTGAACAGCAATGTATTTGCAAAGTAGCTTGACAAGTGCTGATGATTCTTTGTTACTTCTCTTTTAGAAAAGCAATATAATCCTTACCTAGAGAGAGAAAAGGGTCCTAGGAGAGTAGCTGCTCATATAACTGGAAACAATCGGAGAAGAAGTACGTTGCCAATTCTAGGTAAGAAAAATTATTAATATATGGTTTAAAGGAAGGGAAGGGAAGAATTTGTTCTAAATAATTTATTTTTGTATCTGAAATGTTTATATGGCTATCTACAAAATGGTCAGTAGTAATCAAGTCTCCGATTGACTCTTTTCAGAAGCAAGATTACAAGATGAGTAGCTTAGTTACTGCCCGGCACAACTGGCCTCAAGAAAATTCTGAAATGAGAGAAACTTCCCATGCCTCCATTTTTTTTTTCTTAATTACATCTTTATTTTAATTAGATGTACAGAAAGACAATAATTTTTACAAGGAACCTCATGTAAAATAAAATGATCTCATTTAAAAGCGTTTCAGAAACTCAGTAGTGGTGCTCTCTAGAGAGGCGGTCGAGAACTTCCTAAGGTAAAACCACTGTGACTCCACTTCCGATCAAAATTAAAGGTGTCATTCTGACTAAAATTAATAATCTTAAATAGAATATTTTACACTCTTCCTCCATACCAAGAAGTTTCTGCTTCTACTTTTTAACTGAAATTCCATTTCTTGAAAGTATTTTTAAAGGTTTGTATACAGAGTAAAGTAAGTCAGAAAGAGAAGACAAATATCATATATTAATGCATATATATGGAATCTAGAAAGATAGCACTGACGATCCTACCTGCAGGGCAACACAGGAGACACAGACATCTTGGACACAGTCAGGGAAAGAGAAGGTGGGATGATATGAGAGAATTCCTTGCCCCCACTTTTGCTTTTCTTATTTTTAAAAGTAATTTCTCACTCTTTCATCAAATCTTTCTCCTCTGCAAAGGTTCTAAATCAGTCATCTACTTTTCCAGTGAGTCACCAAACCCCCCCAGTGACATTTGCATTAGGTTGAACCACAAAAAAATAAAAATGGCCAGTATTTGACCACTTTGCACTTACGGAAATGTCAGTTTCATATAGTTTAACCAAATAGGTTAATTTATTTTCAAATAGTTAACCAAATAGGTTAAGCCTAATTTTAACTGGAGAACAAGTGTTCATATATTACTGAAGTTAGTGTGTGAGTCTTGTAATCTAAACACCCACATGGGAATCCCAGCTCCTCCTTACCAAGTTCTTCATTTTGAGGAAATTACTTAACTCAATCAAGCTTCATTTTCTTTCTCTTTTATTTTAAAAAAAGATTTTTTTGGTGTGGACCATTCTTAATGTCTTTAATGAATTTGTTACAATATCATTTCTGTTTTATGTTATGGTTTTTTGGCCAAGAGGCATATGGGATCTTAGCTTTCCACCAGGGATGAAATCCAAATACCCTGACTTGGAAGGCAAAGTCTTAACCACTGGACCACCAGGGAAGTCCCAAGCTTCATTTTCTTCACATAAAAAGTAGAGATAACGTTTAGCTCACAAAATAGTGAAGATGAATGCAAAATGCTAGTGCACTGTAAGTACTCAGTAAGTAGTGCTTTTATTATTGTGAGAGATTTTGTCCTAGGTTAAAGGTATTTCAGGCATCAGTTAATGAATGAAAAGTTTGTTGGGTTTTTTTTGTTGGCTGGTTGACTTTTGTCTGGTTTTACTCTGAGCAGTTGCCTTCATGGTATTCCTGAACTGGTATTTTTGGAGGTAATTTATGTGTTCTGCCTATTTGTGAGATTATTATTTCACTATTCCTATTTATAATTCATCAGATAATATGGTGATTGTTTTAAACTCTTGAAAAACTAAATTTTGCACCAATCATAGAGATAAGCCCAAAGTTTAAAGGAATATCTATCTCAGTAAGGCCCATCTTCATTCACAATCTTCAGGACTTAAAGATCCAAAGATCTGAAGATCTTTAAATCTGGGCATTTTTGTCAAACCCTATACTTTGCCTTATTGGATTTGAGATGCCTGCTGCTTGGAAGATGCTTTTGACACTAGGTTACTGAGAAAGACCAAGGAGGAATCCAAAAAGACCTAAAAGAGTAGCAGGAATTTATGAGCTCTAGGCTTGAGGAACAGATATGTTTCTTTTGGTTTCCTTCTACATTGTCAGTCTGAGCTCACCAGCACAGGAAAGGAGGCAGGGGTTCCGGACAGAAATTCTTCCCAGGAATAGACTGCTGCCCTAATGAACCATTCCCATGGTACCATTCAGAGCTGAGTGTGACAGTCGAGATACAGCAAAATAGGGGACTTCAAACAGGTCACAGTGGCACGGGCACCTCCAGATTTCTATATGATTAAAATTTAGACTCCTTGGAAGATTGAGGGAGTGTGAAGTTTTAAATTGACTTCCCTGGTGGCTCAGATGGTAAAGCGTCTGCCTACAATGTAGGATAGTTCCAACCAAAGCATTGTCTAGCCACAGCTATCGGGAAACTCCTTGCTTTACTACAAGTTAATTTCATTTTTCTCCAAACTTCATCCCAGGCTCCAAGAATGAAAAAGCTGTGGGCCATAAAATAGATTCCTGGGAGTCGTCAAGAAAAGGACATTCATTCTTGAATAACTTGCACTTAAGGAAAGGAGAGCTGGTTATCCTTCAAACAGGATTTTATTACATCTATTCCCAAACATACTTTCGATTTCAGGAACCTGAGGAAATTTTGGGAACTGTTTCAACAGAAGAGAACAGAAAAAAAGGCAAACAAATGGTACAATATATTTACAAATACACAAGCTATCCTGACCCTATACTGCTGATGAAAAGTGCTAGAAATAGTTGTTGGTCTAAAGATTCAGAATATGGACTCTATTCCATCTATCAAGGAGGAATATTTGAGCTTAAGGAAAATGATCGAATTTTTGTCTCTGTAACTAATGAACGATTGGTTGACCTGGACCAAGAAGCCAGTTTTTTCGGAGCCTTTTTAATTGGCTAAATGATCTATAAAGAAAAAACAGTGCCCCCAGAGTGACCTTTCACTTTGCAGAGTGACGTACTTCAAAACGTGGTGAAAGTAAGGCAGCCTGAGCAGAAAAACTTCAACCAAAAGATCTACAACACAAGCTTTTTTTGATACCCTGGATCCTTTACCACTTAGCTACCTGGGAAGCCCTCGTTGGGGCTTCCCACCTTACCACCAGAAATCTAGAAGATTTTCAATTTAGAAATAATTGTGTAGCAATTAACATCTCTGCTTCTTTACTATCTACTCTTGTGAAGATATCAGAGGACTGAAAGCTCGTGGTCATTGTATGCAGCATGTGAAGGGAGTGGCACAGTGCAGGGCCTTGTGGCGGTTGTCCTGGACTCTCAACTTGGAAATAAGAAAATTCCATTGTATTTCTCCATTGTCTGTTGCCGGGAGCCAGCACAAGGAGCCCCACCCACGGCAAAGGTCATGAGGTTAAGGGGTCCGACAGGCAAAGGCGAGTCAGGCCTTAAAGGAGCCTCACTGAATTTTCTCGAGCAACTACCTCCAAAACCAGAGTCTGCCTGCCTTATTGTACTGTGCTTTCCACTCTTCTGACATTACAGAGGGGCTATCCCCAACCACCTTTCTCTGGAAAAAGTTAACTTAGAGCTCCAATTAGTCTCCTGCATATGAAAAGAATGTTTCAGCTCAAACCCCTTTGATGGCTCTGACTTGCCTGACAGGTTTAACTATGCATGTGATTGTTTACAGCCTCCCAACCGCGAGAGGCATGAAGCGTAAAGCATCTTAAAGATATTGAGCCTTTTCTAAAAAGCTAAAAATTATATTGGTGATGGGTTTCACTGTTGAGTGAATGACTGCTGCCAGGCCTCCATATTCTTTATCTTTTAGGCACCTGAAGGATATTAATCAATGTAATTGTCATACAGAAAAAGGAATGTAGTAGTTTTGATGTTAGCAACACTAGACTTTTGAGTTAATTAATTTTCTCTTTGTTATAAATCACTGTACTCCTCTTTTTTTGTTATAAATCGTTGTGTCCTTGCTATGTAAGAATGTAACTTTATTGAGTGCTTTCTGAGAGTGGCACCAGACTTTGGGAAGAACAACACTTTTAAGGCAAATAAGTTTTCTGGTTTACAGACCCTTATCAGAAAAGGGCTGTAAAATGCTAATTGGCCTCCTTGCCAGAAGATGATGTAAATCACCTAAGACTTGTGTACACAGCTATGTATGCAGAGAGAAGGCCTGGTCTCGATAAGAGTCAGGACTGCTGACACTGCATCAGTTCAGTTCAGCCGCTCAGTCGTGTCCGACTCTTTGCGACCCCATGAATCGCAGCACTCCAGGCCTCCCTGTCCATCACCAACTCCCGGAGTTCACTCAGACTCGCATCCATCAAGTCAGTGATGCCATCCAGCCATCTCATCCTCGGTCGTCCCCTTCTCCTCCTGCCCCCAGTCCCTCCGAGCATCAAAGTCCTTTCCAATGAGTCAACTCTTCGCATGAGGTGGCCAAAGTACTGGAGTTTCAGCTGTAGCATCATTCCTTCCAAAGAAATCCCAGGGCTGATCTCCTTCAGAATGGACTGGTTGGATCTCCTTGCAGTCCAAGGGACTCTCAAGAGTCTTCTCCAACACCACAGTTCAAAAGCATCAATTCTTCGGCACTCAGCCTTCTTCACAGTCCAACTCTCACATCCATACATGACTACTGGAAAAACCATAGCCTTGACTAGATGGACCTTAGTCAGCAAAGTAATTGTAATATCCATTGATTTCTATGTCCAACCAAAAGTATAAAAAGCTTTTCTGAATAATAAAGGATGGACCAGTTTCTCAGACTAGTTTCTCGAACTAGTTTCTTGGAAATCTGGCTCCCCCCATGTCGACTCTCTCTCTCTCTCTTTCTCTCTCTCCCTCCCTCTCCTTTTCAGGCTGATCCCTTGGAGCGTGGAGGCTACCATGTCTACTTACTGCCCTGGCTTCTAAGACCCACGTGAGAGGGAGCCCAAGGTGGGCCACCCTCTGCTATTCAAGTGGGCGCCGGTGGCCTACGTAGATGGTGCAAACCTCTTGTCTCTAGGTTTTATTGGTTTTCCATGTAAACCAAGGAATACAGCCTCTTTCCTCCTCTAAATTTCCCACTACACTATTCTTTCCTAATCTTAATATTTCTAATTAAATAATTCTTTCTAAGACGCTGACTCCATCTCCCCTTCGAATTCCCTGGATCCGCCGGGTCTGGACCTCGGTAAGTGGCGCCGGGAACAGGCTATTCGAAGGTAGGTCTCAGAAGTGCTCAGTAATTCGGGACGGATAGGATGCCACTCGGGTTCCTAGGACCCCCCTGCATAAGTAGGTAGGGTTAGAAGGAGTGGGAAGTGTTTTAAGGGTTGAAAGAAACCGCCCCTTAGTGAAGGGTAGACGGGTTGAAAGAAACCCCCCTTGGCAAGGATAGAAACCTTGACAAGGCAGACTTTTACAGTTTGAAAAGAAACACCCCCTTGTCTAAGGTAAAACCTTGACAAGGCAGACTTTTCTATAAGACTTAATTTTCTGACGCGGGTAATAATGAGTCAAGACAACGACAACTCTTTATAGAACTAATTTTGCAACTGTTAAACAAAAGAGAAATTAAAGTTAAAAAGGCTAGTGTTCAATTCTTTTTTAAATTTGTACAAGAGTAATGTCCTTGGTTTCCAGAAAAGGGCACTGTTAATTTAGATACTTGGGTGAAGGTAGGGAAACAGCTAAAAATTTATTATTATTTGCATGGGCCTGTAAATGCTTTTGCTCTGTGGAATATGATTTAAAATGTTCTGGACCCCCATCATGAGGCTGTTAGATAGCCTATGGGAGAGGCTATAGTGGTGGATGGTGGTGGGTCTCCACCTTCTACGCAGATCATATTTTCTGCCATTGGCAAACAAAAAAAGGGATACTGTGCTCTACCTCCTGAGGAAGGAGAGGGTTTACAGGACACTGTGGCCGGGTGCCCTGGCGAGCCACCTCCCCCTCTACACAAACCTTTAAAAATTTATCCAACACTTTCTGATTTAAGGCAACCAACCCACCTCCACTTGCACCTCCCCAGGGTTTAAGAATTTCCCACTTTGCATCCAAAACCTCCCAGACCATTGCCTAAGGCTGAAAAAGATAAAAAGTTTTTTAAACAAAATAACTTTGAAAGCTGACACATGCACAATATGCAGAGTGTGCTCCTCAGAGAAAATCCCCTCAGAGGGGCCTCACCCAGGCTAGGAAAAGGAGATTTGGCAACAATATTAACCCCTGATGTGCTGGTTACTCGATTCCAACGGGAGTGGCTGGCCCCCTGCCTGAGGACATTGTAGGACTTGTGCTAGGGTGTAGCTCGCTTTCTTTTCAAGGAATTTCAGTGGTGTCTGGTGTAGTAGATTCTGATTATACTGGGGAAATTAAAGTTTTGATCTCGCCACATACTAAAACTGTGCAAATTAATAAAGGTTAAAGAATAACACAGCTTTTGTTTTTACCTTATTAGACAGGAAAAAACCTTGACTTCTCAAGCTAGGGGCCCTAGAGGTTTTGGATCTAGTGATCTAGCTTTTTGGGTGCAGGAAATTACAGCTTCTAGGCCTTTAAAAGATCTTTTAATTCAAGGATATAAAATGTCAGGGCTGTTAGACACTAGAGCAGATGTCTCTTGCATTGCTGGGAAAGACTGGCCCAACTTCTGGCCCACACATACTACTGAAAATGAGTTGGTGGGATTAAAGAAAGTGGTATGCAGAGTGGGAGTGCTGCAGAGGAAAAGGTGAGGGAGAGTTTGAAACCTTGGAGCGTAGTGAGTTCCCCATTGCTAGAGGTATTCAAGCAAAGATTAGATGGTTGCTTGTCATCTGAAAAGCTATAGACCAAATTTAGGTTATAAAAGGATAACTGAAGAAGCTTATAAAGATGTTGTGCAACACCTCTTTACTTGCTTCTTATATTTAGGTCTGCCAAAAGTTTTTAAAACTGATAATGCCCCTTTGAAGCTGCAGAGAGATTGTTTACTAATTTTAAAGGATTTCCAGAAATTATTAGGGGATATTAATTGGATACACCCACATTTAAAACTGACTACTTCGGATTTAAAGCCTTTTGTTTGATTGCTTAAAAAACAATCCTAATCCCAGTTCTAAGAGAAAGTTGACTCGTGAGACAGAGTTGGCTCTTGTTAAAGTAGATGAGGCTTTAAATGATCAGTTAATTAGGATTAATATTACCAAAAGATGAGATTAAATTATTCTTGCCACAAAACATATATCTACAGGATGCTTGTGACAAGAAGGCCTATTGGTTCCATCTACCAGTGACCCCAAGAAAAACAGTTTTATCTTATCCCAGCTTGGTGGCACGATTAATTATTAAAAAAAAAAAAAAGTGTGGAACTTTTTAGAAAAGAAGTAACAAATATATTAATTCCATTCAATAAGGATCAACTGCAAGTCTTTTGCAAAATAGTGATGATTGGCAAGTTGCCCTGATAGATTTCAGGGGTTAAATTTTGTTTCATTTGCCCTCAAGCACCCACAGTAGTTAAAAGTTCAAAAATGTTAGATTGGCAGTTTGGGGATACCTGTAGAACTTCCCAACTCTATGTAGTTCCTATGCTCCCCTTTACCCTATGGGGGAGGGACGTGCTGTCTCAAATAGGAGATGCTCAGAAAAGGGTTTTCTCAATTTCTTTGTTATCAACAGGTGGTACAATTAACAATAATTTATATATTGTTATAAATACATAATATAAATATATTTGCCTAATTACAGTTTGCCTAATTAGGTATGAGTATAAATAAAATATAATAAGTTAAGTTCAGTCGCTCAGTCGTGTCCTACTCTTTGCGACCCCATGAATCGCAGCACGCCAGGCCTCCCTGTTCATCACCATCTCTCGGAGTTCACTCAGACTCA
>SJYT01013515.1:0-21742 GCA_006410635.1 Cephalophus harveyi | reverse complement strand
CCAAGGCAGGGCACTCTCCGTGCCTGTGGCCTGCGTAGATGGTGCAAACCTCTTGTCTTGAGGTTTTATTAGCTTTCTGCGTGAACAAAGTTATTCAGCCTCTTTTTTCCACTAATTTTCCTACTATACTATTCTTTCCTAATCTTATATTTCTAATTAAGTAGTCCTTTCACAGACGCCGACTCCATCCCCGCTTCGAATTACCCTGGATCCACCAGGGCTGGACCCCAGCAGGCTCCATTATCATGGGGCTGGGGAGTTGAATGGTACAGTCATTCCTCGCTAAGTGCTTGAATTAGACTAATAGGTCATCTGTACTTTTCTCTGAAGAAGGTCCAAATTCCTGGTAAACAACCAGACCACTCTCCCAGCCTAGGGCCCAGAGCCAAGACCCGGGATGGGGGTGCACAGTGGCTGGCTGAAGCTTTTAATGGTATCCTGGCTGGCCGGGGTGGTTAATGCCAGTCTGTTGTAACTTCTCCTTTTTTATTTCTAATTTTATTTAGATTTGAGTCTTATTTAGATTTTATTTGATTTGAGTCTTCTCTTTTTTCCTCTTGATGAGTCTAAGTAATGGTTTGTCAATTTTGTTTATCTTCCCCAAAACCAGCTTTTAGTTTCATTGATTTGCTATTGTTTCCTTCATTTCTTTTTTATTTCTTCTCTGATCTTTATGATTTATTTACTTCTACTAACTTTGGGTGTTTATTTGTTCTTCTTTTTCTAATTGCTTTAGATATAAGGTTAGGTTGTTCACTTGATGTTTTTCTCATTTGTTTTTTACAGTTTTTTTTTCCTGATATCTATTTTTTTCATTGATATCTAATCTTATATAAGCACCTCACACAGCTCAATACCAGAAAAACAAACAACCCAATAAAAAAAATAGGCCAAGGACCTAAATAGACATTTCTCCAAAGAAGACACAAAGATAGCCAATAAACACAAGAAAAGATGTTCAACATAGTTAATTATTCCTGGAGAAGGAAATGGCAACCCGCTTCAGTACTCTTGTCTGGAGAATTCCATGGAGGGAGGAGCCTGGTAGGCTACAGTCCATGGGGTCGCAAAGAGCCAGACATGACTGAGCGACTTCACAGAGAAATGCAAATCAAAACTACCATGAGGTACCACCTCACTCCAATCAGAATGCTGCTGCTGCTAAGTCGCTTCAGTCGTGTCCAACTCTGTGTGACCCCATAGACAGCAGCCCACCAGGCTCCCCCGTCCCTGGGATTCTTCAGGCAAGAACACTGGAGTGGGTTGCAATTTCCTTCTCCAATGCGTGAAAGTGAAGTTGCTCAGTCGTGTCTGACTCTTCGTGACCCCATGGACTGCAGCCTACCAGGCTCCTCCATCCATGGGATTTTCCAGGCAAGAGTACTGGAGTGGGGTGCCACTGCCTTCTCCGAGGGGAAGGAGAGAGGAGGACAAATTGAGAAAGGAGCATTAACATTTATATATTATCATGTGTAAAATAGATAACTATAAGAAGCTGCTATGTAGCACAGGAGCCTAGCCTGGCACTCTGTGATGACCAATAACAGTGGGATTGGGGGAAGAGGGAGGGGGTACATATATAATTATGACTGACTGACACTGTTGTACAGCAGAGACCAACACAACATTGTGAAGCAACTACCTTCCAATAAAAAGGTAATAAAAAGGTAATAAAAAATAGGTGTTACTTTTTCAATAAAAATGACTAAAATATGTAGTTTTTGTGTATTTTGTACCTAACATTTTATAGTAACAAGATTAGTAACAATGGGGAAAAGAACTTCTAATGTCTTTTTCATAGTATCTTTTATCTAGCATGTCTTCCAGAAGAAAGAAAGAAACTGCTCATTTTTGTACAATGTGATTAAAATATTATCAGTCCTTTCCTTTATGGTTAATGCTTTTGTTACAGATTGAATTGTGTCCCAACAAAGGATGTCAATGTCCTACTCCCCAGTACTTCAGAAATGTGATCTTATTTAGAAATAAGTTTGTTGCAGATATAATTAGTAAAGATGAGGTCATAGTGGAATAGGTTGGGTCCTTCATAGAATGTGACTGGTGGCCTCATTATTTAAAGAAGGAGGTTTAGTAACAGAAAGACCCACAGGAAGAAGTCCTCATGGCACAGAGGCAGAGATCGAAGTGATGAAGCTGCAAGCAAGGAACCCCAAGGATTGACAGTCCTCATCAGAAGCTCAAGAAACAAGAGAAGATTCCACTCAGAGCCTCAGAAATCTGCTGACACCTTGATTTTAGACTCCTAGCCTCCAGAATTGTAAGAGAACAATTTTCTGATGTTGAAAACCATCTGGTTTGTGGCACTTTGGTTCAGCAGCCCTAGGAAGTTTATACAGCTTTCCATACCATGTTGAAGAAATCTTTTTTTACTGATGTCACACAGATGTTACCATTAATATTTTTTTCTGAAATTTTGAAGGTTAGTCTTTCATAGTTTGATAGTAGGATTCAACAATAATTTAATTCATGAATGATGAAGGGATATAATTTTATCTTTTACCATATCAGTGACCAGTTGTCTAACACTGTTCAGTGGCTAGCCCACTCTTTCCCCATTGATTTTAACGTCTAACATCATACACCAAGCTCCCAGGGTGTCTGTTTCTGTGTTCACTTCCCACCCTCCCCCCAACCCTGCATTGTACTGGTTGTCGGTTCTTGCACCCATTCCACCCATTTTCTAAAAATTGTGGTAAAATATAGGTAACTTAAAATTTACCATTTAACCATTTTTGAGCATAGAGTTCAGTAGCATTAAGTACATTCACATTATTGTGCGACCTTCGGCACTATTCATGTCCAGAACATTTCATTATCCCAAGCTAAAACTTTGTAACCATTAAGCAATAACTCTTCATTTTCCTTCCTCCAGGCCCTGGTAATCACCATACTACTTTCTTTATGAATTTGACTGTCTTAGGTAGCTCATGTAAGTAGAATTATGCAGTATTTGTTCTTTTATGTTTGACTTATTTGATTTAGCATAATGTCTTCAAGGTTCAATCCATGTTGAAGCATGTGTCAGAATTTCTTTAAAAAATATAAGTATAGTTGATTTACAATGTTGTATTAATTTTTGCTGTTCATTTCTTTTTAAGATTGAATGATATTGCAGCATTGGAAAATAGATACTACATTTTGTTTATTCATGTATCTGTTGATCATACTTTCTGGCTTTAATGGTTACTATTTGCTTTTCTATAAATCTTAATGTTCTCCTTCTTTAGTCCTTTGTTCCCAAACAACCCAGGCATTTGGGTGTTAAATTCACAAACTTTGTGCAACATAAGTACCTGTCATTGTGACATTTTAAGGCAAAATTTAGAAGAGAAAAAGTTACATTTGCATGTGCAGAATTCAGTTGGCAGTTTAAATAAACATCCTGGGAAGTCTCAAATTTCATTCCAAGTACAACTGATACAGTATCCGAACTATATGTATATTTTTGAACAGTGTGAATAATGACTGCTGCTGCTGCTAAGTCGCTTCAGTCGTGTCCGACTCTGTGCAGCCCCATAGACGGCAGCCCGCCAGGCTCCCCCATCCCTGGGATTCTCCAGGCAAGAACACTGGAGTGGGTTGCCATTTCCTTCTCCAATGCAGGAAAGTGAAAAGTGAAAGTGAAGTCGCTCAGTCGTGTCCGACCCTCAGCGACCCCATGGACTGCAGACTTCCAGGCTCCTCCATCCATGGGATTTTCCAGGCAAGAGTACTGGAGTAGGGTGCCATCACCTATAGCCACCCAAAAGGAAAACAGCCCATTTGACCTGAAGCAGAAGGAGATAGGGAGGAATGAAAGAAAGTAGTCAGACTTCTTAAACTTTATAGGAGAGGCACATAGAGCTATTGAGCTATGGATATATGGTATTCCTCAAAACAAGGGAAGAAGGACCCCAAAGACAATTTAGAGATCATTAAGGCTTCCTCTTTGGTATCAAAGGTTGGGAATATATCACTTGGATTTTGACAGACCAGACAACCCTTGCCCATGAATGTGGGGGTGGTGCCACCCAAAGCCATGGGAGCAATACTGCCAAAGCTGTGGAGGCCAGGCCCCTGCCCAGCAGAACCCTCAGAGATGCCTGCCTCTGCCTAGATATCAAGGAATGGAGCCATCTAGAGATGTGGGCACTCAACCCAGGCAGAAGACCACAGAGAGGATGAGGTTACTGCAGAGAATCCCTGCCAGGAAAATGCCCAGTGGAGCCATGTGGATACGGCTTCTCCCATGATCCCAAGTCAGCAGAGCCCCTGGTGTGCAGTTCCAGACAAAGACAGCTACAAGCATGCAAGTTAAGCCAGTGAGGATTGCCATGTGGGTTGCCTACAGCAAAGCCATGGGGGCAGGTATACCCCAGGGTACATAGAAGGTCATTTCCATATCCTAGTGGGCTTAGCAGGGAGAGTATCTGTTGAAAGGTTATTCTCAAGCTTTGAATTTGATGTTTGCCTTGTTGGGTTTGGACTTGCTTGGGACCTGCCACCGTCTTCTTTCCTATTTCTCTCTTTAGGCTGGGAGAGTTTGCCCTACTGCCTGTCCCACATTGCATTTTGGAAGCACATAATTTTTTTTACTTTACAGATTCACATCTGGAGAGCAATTTATCCCAGAATCAACTATACTTTGAGTCTCATGCACATCTGATTCAGGTACTATTTATATGGGACTTTAAACTTAGATTTTTTTTAGTTGATGCTAGATGAAATTGAGACTTTGGAAGCTGTTGAGATGGAATGATAATCATAAGGGATTTGATTTAGGTCATACCTGAATGGTCTAGTGGTTTTCCCTACTTTCTTCAATTTAAGTCTGAATTTGGCAATAAGGAGTTCATGATCTGAGCCACAGTCAGCTCCCGGCCTTGTTTTTATTGACTGTATAGAGCTTCTCCATCTTTGGCTGCAAAGAATATAATCAATCTGATTTCGGTGTTGACCATCTGGTGATGTCCATGTGTGGAGTCTTCTCTTGTGTTGTTGGAAGAGGGTGTTTGCTATGACCAGTGCATTTTCTTGGCAAAACTCTATTAGTCTTTGCCCTGCTTCATTCCTCATTCCAAGGCCTAATTTGCCTGTTACTCCAGGTGTTTCTTGACTTCCTACTTTTGCATTCTAGTCCCCTAGAATGAAAAGGAATCTTTTTGGGGTGTTAGTTCTAAAAGGTCTTGTAGGTCTTCATAGAACTGTTCAACTTCAGCTTCTTCAGCATTACTGGTTGGGGCATAGACTTGGATTAATGTGGACTGCAAGAAGATCCAACCAGTCCATTCTGAAGGAGATCGGCCCTGGGATTTCTTTGGAAGGAATGATGCTAAAGCTGAAACTCCAGTACTTTGGCCACCTCATGTGAAGAGTTGATCATTGGAAAAGACTCTGATGCTGGGAGGGGTTGGGGGCAGGAGGAGAAGGGGACAACAGAGGATGAGATGGCTGGATGGCATCACTGACTCGATAGACATGAGTCTGAGTGAACTCTGGGAGTTGGTGATGGACAGGGAGGCCTGGCGTGCTGCGATTCATGGGGTAGCAAAGAGTCAGACACTGAGGAACTGAACTGAACTGAGATGGAATGATCATGTTTTGCATGCAAAATGGACATGAATTTTGGGGGGCCAGAGATATAATGCTATGATTTGAGTATTTATTTCCCTCCAAAATTTCATATGTAATTTTCAAAATTCATTGAAATCTAATACCTTATGTGATGGTATTAGAGCCAGGGTCTTTTGGAATTGACTAGGTCTTGATGGGTCCACTCATAAATAGATTAATGTCCTTATCAAAAGGTTTGAGATAGGTCCCTTACCTGTTCAGTCATGTGGGGATACAATGAGAAGTTTGTGACCCAGAAGAGGGTCTCTATACGACCATGCTGGCACCTGGATCTTAACTTCAAGCCTCCAGAACTGTGAAAAATTAATTTGTTTATAAACCACCCAATTTGTGACATTCTCTAATCAGAAAACAAAAAGTGGTTGAATGAATTGAAAAATAAAATCTAGCAATATGCTGTCTACAAGGGATTCACTTTATTTTTTATGGCCATTTCTTTTCAAAAAATTTATATTTATTTTAGTTTTTTTGGCTGTGCTGGGTCTTTGTTGATGTGCGCAGGGCTTTCTCTAGTTGCGATGCCCAGGCTTCTCATTGTGGTGGCTTCTCTTGCACAGCACAGGCTCTAGAGCACGAGAGAATAGTTGTGGCACTTGGGCGTAGCTGCTCCAAGGCACATGGGATCTTCCTGGACTAGGGATTGAACCAGTGTCCCTTGCATTGCAAGGTGAATTCTTAACCTCTGGACTACCGAGGAAGCCCAAGGGACTCACTTCAGATTTAAAGATATACATAGATTGAAAGTGAAGAAATAGAAAAAGATATCCCATACAAAGTTGACCAAAAGCAGCATGGGGCTACGCTCGCATCAGGCAAAGTAGACTTTATGTCAAAAATTTTCTCTAGAGGCAAGTCATTGTATACTGATAAAATTCAATTCAACAGAGATAGAGCAATTATATGTACATATCCAGCATCAGAACCCCTAAATGTATAAACCAAATACCAATAGATCTGAAGGGAGAAATTGACAACAATACAATAATGATAGAGACTTCACTATTCTACTTACAATAGTGGATAGAACACCAGCAGGCAGAAAATCAAATAAAAAAAAAAAAAAAACCTGACTATTGTTTGACAAAACATTGATGAAGTAAATTGAAGATGATACGAAGAAATGGAAAGTTGTCTCATGTTCTTGGATTGGAAGAATTAATATTGTCAAAATGTCCTTACTACCTAAAGCAATCTACATATTTAATGAAATCGCTATCAAAATTTCCATGACTTCTACCTTATCCTATTAAAAAAAATAACTTTAAAAGGATCATCTTGTTGTTTTTTAGTTGCAAAGTCAAGTCTGACTCTTTGCAACCCCATGGACTGTAACCTGCCAGGCTCCTCTGTCCATGAGATTTCTTCCCAAGCAAGAATACTGGAGTAGGTTGCCATTTCCTCCTAAAGGGGATTTTCCCAAACCAGGGATCAAAGCTGCATCTCCTGAATTGGCAGGTCGATTCGTTTCCACTGCACCACCAGGGAAGCCCTAAAAGGATCATAGACCTAAGCATAAGACCAAAGACTATAAAATCCTTAGAAAACATAGAGGCAAGTCTTCTCTTTTATTTGTATTTGACAATGGATTTTAGTTATGACACCAAAAGTATGAGCGACAGAAGAAAAAATAGGCAAACTGGATTTCATCAAATTAAACACTTGTACATAAAAAGACACTATCAAGAAAGTGAAAAGCCAACCTACAGAATGTGAGAAAATATTTGAAAATCACATTTCTGATAAAGGACTTATAGTGGACAGCATAAATAGCTCTTTCAACAACAAAAAGATGAGGCATATGTTCTCAGTCATGTCCCACTCTTTGCGACCACATGGACTGTAGCCCATCAGGCTCCTCTGTCCACGGAATTTTCCAGGCAAGAGTACTGGAGTGGGTTGCCATTTCCTCCTCCAGGGGATCTTCCTGACCCAGGGATTGAACCCACGTCTCTTGTGTCTCCTGCATTGGCAGGCAGATACTTTACCAGCTGAGCCTCCAGAGAAACCCTAACAAAAGACAGATGACACAATAAAAAATTGGACAAAGATTAAAACCACAATGAAACATGAATGTATAGCCATTAGGATGACTACCATTAAACAACAGGTAATAACAAGTGTTGGTGAGGATGTGGGTATATTGGCACCATCACACTTTGCTGTTGGGAATTTAAAATGGTGCAGCTGATGTGAAAAAATTAGTGATTTCTCTGAAAGTTGAACATAAAATTACCATATTACCCAGAAATTCCACTCATAAGTGTACTTTCAGGAGAATTGAAAACAGATACTTTTAAATGAATACTTGGACATAAAGTATTTCATACTTTTTCATATTTCATAGCAGCACTATTTACCACAGAGCAAAGGAAGAAGCAATTCAAATGTATATTTTTATTTAGATGATCAAATAAACAAAATGTGATATATACATACAATGAAATATTACTCAGCCAGATATATATTGTTTAAAGTGAACATGTATGAATCACCATAAAGAAAATCACCAGTATGAAGAAGACAACTCCAGAGTAAAGGGAGGGGAGGAGTACAGAGGATCTCGAGGGAGCATCAGAGGTAAGAGTAATGTGCTATTTCTTAATCTGGACATGGGTTCACAGTGTTGGTTCTCTGTAGCATAAGTTTTCATACTGTATACACATATTTTCTACTTACAATAGTGGATAGAACACCAGCAGGCAGAAAATCAATAAAAAAAAAAAAAAAAACCTGACTATTGTTTGACAAAACATTGATGAAGTAAATTGAAGATGATACGAAGAAATGGAAAGTTGTCTCATGTTCTTGGATTGGAAGAATTAATATTGTCAAAATGTCCTTACTACCTAAAGCAATCTACATATTTAATGAAATCGCTATCAAAATTTCCATGACTTCTACCTTATCCTATTAAAAAAAAAACTTTAAGAGGATCATCTTGTTGTTTTTTAGTTGCAAAGTCAAGTCTGACTCTTTGCAACCCCATGGACTGTAACCTGCCAGGCTCCTCTGTCCATGAGATTTCTTCCCAAGCAAGAATACTGGAGTAGGTTGCCATTTCCTCCTAAAGGGGATTTTCCCAACCCAGGGATTAAAGCTGCATCTCCTGAATTGGCAGGTCGATTCTTTTCCACTGCACCACCAGGGAAGCCCTAAAAGGATCATAGACCTAAACATAAGATCAAAGACTATAAAATCCTTAGAAAACATAGAGGCAAGTCTTCTCTTTTATTTGTATTTGACAATGGATTTTAGTTATGACACCAAAAGTATGAGCAACAGAAGAAAAAATAGACAAACTGGATTTCATCAAATTAAACACTTTTGTACATAAAAAGACACTATCAAGAAAGTGAAAAGCCAACCTACAGAATGTGAGAAAATATTTGAAAATCACATTTCTGATAAAGGACTTATAGTGGACAGCATAAACAGCTCTTTCAACAACAAAAAGATGAGGCATATTTTCTCAGTCATGTCCCACTCTTTGCGACCACATGGACTGTAGCCCATCAGGCTCCTCTGTCCATGGAATTTTCCAGGCAAGAGTACTGGAGTGGGTTGCCATTTCCTCCTCCAGGGAATCTTCCTGACCCAGGGATCGAACCCACGTCTCTTGTGTCTCCTGCATTGGCAGGCAGATACTTTACCAGCTGAGCCTCCAGGGAAACCCTAACAAAAAGACAGATGACACAATAAAAAATTGGACAAAGATTAAAACCACAATGAAACATGAATGTATATCCATTAGGATGACTACCATTAAATAACGGGTAATAACAGGTGTTGGTGAGGATGTGGGTATATTGGCACCATCACACTTTGCTGTTGGGAATTTAAAATGGTGCAGCTGATGTGAAAAAATTAAGTGATTTCTCTGAAAGTTGAACATAAAATTACCATATTACCCAGAAATTCCACTCATAAGTGTACTTTCAGGAGAATTGAAAACAGATACTTTTAAATGAATACTTGGACATAAAGTATTTCATACTTTTTCATATTTCATAGCAGCACTATTTACCACAGAGCAAAGGAAGAAGCAATTCAAATGTATATTTTTATTTAGATGATCGAATAAACAAAATGTGATATATACATACAATGAAATATTACTCAGCCAGATATATATTGTTTAAGGTGAACATGTATGAATCACCATAAAGAAAATCACCAATATGAAGAAGACAACTCCAGAGTAAAGGGAAGGGAGGAGTACAGAGGATCTCGAGGGAGCATCAGAGGTAAGAGTAATGTGCTATTTCTTAATCTGGACATGGGTTCACAGTGTTGGTTCTCTGTAGCATAAGTTTTCATACTGTATACACATATTACAAGTATTTTATAATTTAAATTTTATCTGAATGGTAATGGTAATCATGCCAAACCAGAAATTTAGAGGAAGAATATACTACTCTTTGATCCACCAACGTGTTTTTAAAAAATAATTTATTGGACTTCCCTGGTGCCAGTGGTTGAGACTCCATGCTTCTATTGCAGGGGGCATGAGTTCAATATCTGGTTAGAGATTTAAGATACCACAGACCACTCGACATGGCCAATAAAGACAAACACAAAAACACTTTATTGGGTCTTTTGGATTACCAAAAAAAAAAAAAATTCACATTGGTTGTGATTAGTGAAATGTGGAAATGTATAAAGAAGTTGAAAATCCTCGCACTCCTGCCACCATGAAGATTTTAATGTTAAAATTATGTGTTCCATCTTTCTACTGACACAAGTATATGTAGTCAATATTCCAGCATTATTAATTTTTTCCTTTATAAATGGGAATATACGTGTATATATACATGCACACATGTATGTGTGTGTGTATATAAAACTCAGCAACTCATTTATTGGAAATGGTAACCCACTCCAGTGTTCTTGCCTGGAGAATCCCAGGGATGGGGGAGCCTGGTGGGCTGCCGTCTCTGGGGTCACACAGAGTCGGACACGACTGAGGCAACTTAGCAGTAGCAGCAGTGGGCTTCCCAGGTGGTGCAGTGGTAAAGAATCCACCTGCCAGTGAAGGAGTCACAGGAGATGTGGGTTCAACCCTTGGGTCAGGAAGATCTCCTGGAAGAGGAAATGGCAACCCACTCCAGTATTCTTGCCTGGAAAATGCCTTGGACAGAGGAACTGGTGGGCTATAGTCCAGGGGATCACAGAGAGTCAGATTCAGCTGAGGGCACGTGTGCACACACACACACACACACATACACTGTGTAAAAAACATTCAGGCCTAATTGATTCTTAAATACTGCATAATACCTCACTGAATGACTAGATCCTAGTTTAGTCCACCATCAGTTCATTCCCAGGTGTTTGTCACTACAAGTAATGCTATTAATACAATGAACTTCTCTGCCGTTGGTCCTAAATTGGAATTATAAGCTGATTTAACATTTTAGATGCTAAAAATAACTGATTACTTTTTAAATCTTTTGCTGTAGTTTACAGACTGGGCTGCAGAAACAATAGTGCTGTGTTCCTCATGACATCATTAGAAAGGGATACGGACTACTACTCTTCTGGTTTGCCAAGCTGGTGAGTGAAAACTATCTGATTTGTGTGTAAAGCACCAGCACTCTTTATTATGGTCAGTGAAAGTGAACTCATTGCTTCTCAGTAGCTTCTGGGGAACATTTAGAAATGCTGATGCCTGGGCTTCACCACAGACCTACTGAATCAGCATTTTTGGAGAAGGGCCCAGGATACCACAGTGTCTGTGTTTTAATTTCCCCAAGTGACTCTGATACAGCTAGTTGAGCAGAGGTCCATCAACAGACAATTAGAAATCATGAATAGAGCCTCTATCTAGAATTCAGAAAACTGAATTTCAAAAGCTGTGAGTTATTAAGTGTTTAAGAAAACAATGTACCCAGATAATGATTATGGTGAGAGATTCCAAAATTCAATTTATATGCAACATTTTAATTCCATGAATTGTTTGAAATAAGGGATACCTACATGTATCTTTCTCAGCTTTATAGGTAAAACCCAAGATAGGAGGCAGCTATGAAGTGGATATTTTAGAATGACAGTTTTCTGGCCAACTGTGATTCTCTTCTTAAAGAAAGTATGAATACTGAATATATGATCTATTTGAAAATGAAATAAAATCAGGGGTGTTCTGGCCCATCATTGCTGGGCTCTGTCCCATGAAACTTCCTCACTTGAAGGATAGAGAAAAAAACTACTACTTCAGTTTCTATTAGGATGTATCTGGGCAGAAGAAGGCAAGTGGTTTTTAAAGACAATCACCCTAGCAGAGAGGCCAGCTCGGGTGTGTGAGAGGTGCCTTAAAAGATTGGAGCGGTAAGGCAGAGCCCTTCTTTCCTCTTCTTGAGACCAAAGAGATTCATGTTGATGTATGGCAAAACCAATACAATATTGTAAAGTAATTAGCCTCCAATTAAAATAAATAAATTTATATTAAAAAAGAGAGAAACCAGAGGGGCCCCTTTATTGTCACATACCAGGAGCAGCCACCAGGTGGCGAGATTCTCCCATTTTCCTTAAAGATCGAAATGTTTAAAAGTGGCAAAGATTAAATGATTTCAAATGACTTCAGATTCTCTACCTGGACAAAACTCAAAGTGAAAGGGGCAAGAAGGCCCTCTGTGGCAGGCCCTCGGTGTCTCAGATAAGAGCACCCACCTTGCAAGGGGAATTGTGAGGAAATGTTTAATATAGGTGAAGCCCTGAGACCCTGCCTAGCTGGTTCTAAGGACTCAGTAAGCTCCTTTTAAAATATGTTAAGTTAAAAATAAGAAAACCTCTAGGATTATAAACTCATGATAATTGTTTTTGTGCTGAATTCCAGTGTAAGTTTCTGTTTATTCTTCAAATCCTCTACAAAGTCATATCTATGTCAAAATTAAAATGACCTAGATAAAATAGATATGTAAGTGTTACAGAGAACAGGGTTTAAATACTTCCTCTTTTGAGTGAAAATCAATCAATATACAAAAGCCCAAGTTTATGTACCAGATAAATTCAAAAGATGGCCAGAGTCTTTATTTTAAAAAGAGATTCATCACAGACTTCCTAAAAAGCTAAGTTTTCTTTCTACCTTAAGAAGTTGATTCCATTTGTTGAATTTGCTTCTGACTGCTCTGTCAAATGAACTGAAGGTATCCTCAGAATACATTGTGAGGTTGACGATTTGGTTTCTGCATCCTTTGCTTCCCCTGTTGTAGCCCTTTCCTCTAAGCTTCCCATGCTTCTGTCTCCAGACCCTCTCCAGCAGGGGTGCAGAAAGTGGATGGAGATTGAGAGGCAGCACAGCACAAACGCCCTTCACCCTCAGGACTGGAAAGTGAAGTGTGAGTCGGATGTGGTGCTGTTTGTACTTGGGCAGCCTTCACACTGGGGCCAGCTTTCACTCTAGGGAGATAATAAAAAAGAGAAAAAGGGGCCATTTATTGAGCGCTTTGTCTATTTGGGGTACTCTTGTTTGTATGCTCACTTATTTCCTATAGAAACCTTGTGATGGAAGGATGGGGATAATCATCCATTTACATATGAAGAAACAGATCACAGAGCTAAACAGCATGGTTGGGACCTTAGGTTGGTCTGATTCCACAGCTCAAGTGTTGAACTGCCGTGGGGTTGGATTATGTTAGGACAGAAGGAGTTAGGTGAAGATGAACCTTTCTATGTAATTCTGGGAAACAATAAAACAAAAATAGTGTTAGCAAAGTTCCACCAGCTTGACTATGAACATAATCTCCTTCTGTGACACTTGCTCCAAAACATAAACAGAGTCCTTTGATACTGCTAAGTCGCTTCAGTCGTGTCCGACTCTGTGCGACCCCACAGATGGCAGCCCACCGGGCTCCACCATCCCTGGGATTCTCCAGGCAAGAACACCGGAGTGGGTCGCCATTTCCTTCTCCAGTACATAAAAGTGAAAAGTGAAAGTGAAGTCGCTCAGTCCTGACACAGAATAAAGGGAGGTAAACTTTCCACAGCTCAAGTGTTGAACTGCCGTGGGGTTGGATTACGTTAGGACAGAAGGAGTTAGGTGAAGATGAACCTTTCTATGTAATTCTGGGAAACAATAAAACAAAAATAGTGTTAGCAAAGTTCCACCAGCTTGACTATGAACATAATCTCCTTCTGTGACACTTGCTCCAAAACATAAACAGAGTCCTTTGATACTACTTCATCTAAAATAGTCTGTTTTGTGCAATGTACTAGCATATATACATTGGTGTCAGATCTGATTTTCCATATTTTTATGCTAAAGAGATAATTATTTTATTATTCTTCACGACAATGCAATATGAAGTCATAGTCACCACATTTTGGGGACTCAAAAATGTGTCCAAACAAAAAAGAATTAAAGAAATTTGACATACACAGCATAGAGAAGAGGCTTTGTAACAAACTGAAAATATTTCCTGCTAGTAAAGCTGGGACAATAAGAACAAAACTGCTCTACCAAAAACTGCTTGTCATATTTTGCTTTGACAGTAAGGAATGCTGAATTAAGTAACAACAAGTCACCTGAAAATGTGAGTGAAACAATGATAAAAAAAATTCTCATAAAAAATTTTCTATATTTATTAAGAGACTTCATTATTTTAATAAAATCTCTGGTGCAAATTTTAAAGTGATTGATTTACCAGCCTGCATGTACTCTAAAGTATGGTCTTCCCAGTTGGCTAAGTGGTAAAGAATCCACCTGCCAGTGCAGAAGATGTGGGTTCAATCCCTGGGTTGGGAAGATTCCCTAGAGAAGGAAATGGCAACCCACTCTAGTATTCTTGCCTGGGAAATCCTATGGACAGAAGAGCCTGGCGGGCCACAGTCCACGGGGTTGCAAAAGTGTTGGACACCACTAAGTGACTGAGCCCAAGCATTGTAAAGAATATACAAATTTAGACTTGTCCTAGAAGTATAAAACATTCTGGCTTATTCATTAGGTTGGCCTAGGCAGCCGAGAGGAGCAATCCCACGTCCAAGGAGCAGTGGCTGTGTGGGCGCAGGAGGGCTGAGAGGAGCTACTCCACATTCGAGGTCAGGAGGGGCGGCTGTGAGGAGATACCCCTCATCCAAGGTAAGGAGCAGCGGCTGCACTTTGCTGGAGCAGCCGTGAAGAGATACCTCACATCCAAGGTAAGAGAAACCCAAGTAAGACGGCAGCTGTTGCAAGAGGGCATCAGAGGGCAGGCACACTGAAACCATAATCACAGAAAACTAGCCAATCTGATCACACAGACCACAGCCTTGTCTAACTCAGTGAAACTAAGCCATGCCATGTGGGGTCACCCAAGATGGACGGGTCATGGTGGAGAGGTCTGACAGAATGTGGTCCACTGGAGAAGGGAATGGCAAACTACTTCAGTATTCTTGCCTTGAGAACCCCATGAACAGTATGAAAAGGAAAAATAATAGGATACTGAAAGGGGAACTCCCCAGGTCAGTAAGTGCCCAATGTGCTACTGGAGATCAGTGGAGAAATAACTCCAGAAAGAATGAAGGGATGGAGCCAAAGCAAAAACAATACCCAGTTGTGGATGCGACTGGTGATAGAAGCAAGGTCCGATGCTGTAAAGAGAAATCTTGCATAGGAAACTGGAATGTCAGGTCCATGAATCAAGGCAAATTGGAAGTGGTCAAACAGAAGATGGCAAAAGTGAATGTCGACATTCTAGGAATCAGCAAACTAAAATGGACCGGACTAGGTGAATTTAACTCAGATGACCATTATATCTACTACTGTGGGCAGGAATCCCTCAGAAGAAATGGAGTAGCCATCATGGTCAACAAAGGAGTCTGTAATGCAGTACTTGGATGCAATCTCAAGAATGACAGAATAATCTCTGTTCATTTCGAAGGCAAACCATTCAATATCACAGTAATCCAAGCCTATGCCCTGACCAGTAACGCTGAAGAAGCTGAAGTTGAACGGTACTATGAAGACCTACAAGACCTTTTAGAACTAACACCCCAAAAAGATGTCCTTTTCATTATAGGGGACTGGAGTGCAAAAGTAGGAAGTCAAGAAACACCCGAGTAACAGGCAGACTTGGCCTTGGAGTACAGCTTGAAGCAGGGCAAAAGCTAATAGAGTTTTGCCAAGAGAATACACTGGTCATAGCAAACACCCTCTTCCAACAACACAAGAGAAGACTCTACACATGGATATCACCAGTAAAAAGATGTCCTTTTCATTATAGGGGACTGGAATGCAAAAGTAGGAAGTCAAGAAACACCTAGAGTAACAGGCAAATTTGGCCCTGGAGTACAGAATGAAGCAGGGCAAAGACTAATAGAGTTTTGCCAAGAGAACGCACTGGTCATAGCAAACACCCTCTTCCAACAACACGAGAAGACTCTACACATAGACATCACCAGATGGCCAACACCAAAATCAGATTGATTATGTTCTTTGTAGCCAAAAGAGGAGAAGCTCTATACAGTCAGCAGAAACAAGACTGGGAGCTAACTGTGGCTCAGATCATAAACTCCTTATTGCAAAATTCAGACTTAAATTGAAGAAAGTGGGGAAAACCACCAGACCATTCAGCCTGGAGAATCCCAGGGACGGGGGAGCCTGATGGGCTGCCATCTATGGGTCGCAAAGAGTTGGACACGACTGGAGCGACTTAGCAGCAGCAGCAGCATTCAGGTATGACCTAAACCAAATCCCTAATGATTATACAGTGGAAGTGATAAACAGATTTAAGGGACTAGATCTGATAGACAGACTGCCTGATGAACTATGGATGGAGGTTCATGACATTGTACAGGAGACAGGGATCAAGACCATCACCAAGAAAAAGAAATGCAAAAAAGCAAAATGGATGTCTGAGGAGGGCTTACAAATAGCTGGGAAAAGAAGTGAAGTGAAAAGCAAAGGAGAAAAAGAAAGATATACCCATTTGAATGCAGAGTTCCAAAGACTAGCAAGGAGAGATAAGAAAGCCTTCCTCAGTGATCAATGCAAAGAAATAGAGGAAAACAATAGAATGGGAAAGACTAGAGATCTCTTCAAGAAAATTAGACATATCAAGGGAACATTTCATGAAAGATGGGCACAATAAAGGACAGAAATGGTATGGACCTAACAGAAGCAGGATATTAGGAGGTGGTAAGAATACACAGAAGAACTGTACAAAAAAGATCTTCATGACCTCAAAAAGTTGACTCATTGGAAAAGACCCTGATGCTGGGAGGGATTGGGGGCAGGAGGAGAAGGGTACAACAGAGGATGAGATGGCTGGATGGCATCACTGACTCGATGGACAAGAGTTTGAGTAAACTCCAGGAATTGTTGATGGACAGGGAGGCCTGGTGTGCTGCAATTCATGGGGTCGCAAAGAGTCAGACACAACTGAGCGGCTGAACTGAACTGAACTGAGTATTTTAAAATAAATCTGCAGTCCATACAGTCTCCAATGGTTCCGTAAAATCACTTGCCAGGGCATCTCTGAGAGAGAGAGAGATCAATATAAAAGAAATATCATGCTCTTCCTTCTCAACCTGTTTAGACAAGTAGAGGAAACCAAATGATATCACCCTAAAGCAACTTATTAGTGAACACTTCAGTTAGCGTGGTTTCACAAGCTTTTAACAAAAGATCCCCCTCAATTGGCAGCAATAACATAAAAGCTTGAGGTTAAGTGATTCCAGGCTTGGTTAAGTCAGTGGCTCATTGTCATCACTGAAAAGGCAGGTCTCTGTTCTTCTGCTGCACTTTGCTCTTAATATTGGCTTTTGACTGGTAGCTTGCAGGATGATAGCAGCAGACTCAGGTCCTTCCCAACACTACAAGCTACCTTGTATCCCCTTTTAAGACCGAGCAAAGCTCTTCCACACTCACTGTTCAGAATTATTTATTCAAGTCCTTTGTGGGTTTCCCAAATTGAAGACCCCTATTCTACATCAGTTCAGTTCAGTTGCTCAGTCATGTCTGACTCTTTGCAGCCCTATAAACCGCAGCGCTCTAGGCCTCCCTGTCCATCACCAACTCCCAGAGTCCACCCAAACCCATGTCCATCGAGTCAGTGATGCCATCCAGCCATCTCATCCTCTGTTGTCCCCTTCTCCTCCTGCCTTCAATCTTTCCCAGCATCAGGGTCTTTTCAAATGAGTCTGCTCTCTGCATCAGGTGGTAAAGTATTGGAGTTTCAGCTTCAACATCAGTCCCTCCAATGATACCTACATAAAGTCAAATCACTGACACTCCCAACTGATCCATGCTGCTTATACAGGGTCCATCCAGTCATGCGCTGGATCCAGTTTGTACTCTCTTGTAAGAGCCATTTGCTCGCTTGGCTTTCAAACTCTGCCTGCAGTGGCCTTAATAGTGAAATTGACTGTGGTGGGGAGTAGAAATTGGGAAACATTTAAATTGAGATTTTTGGTTGTTTTTGTTTTGCTTTGTTTTCCCTGAATATCTAGTTGTCAAATATTTACCAGCACACTGTGGCTCCAGCAGTGATTACTACATTTCACATATGTATCTCTGTTTTATAACCAAATAACAGAGAATCCCAGTAGTGATCAGGGCGTTGCCAATACATGATCAGTTTGAAATGAATTTGTCATCTGAAATAGTCAGTTAAATCCCCCTTGTAGTGAAGTAACTTGTGTTTTAAGTTTTAAGCTTATGATTTGCACAGGATTTTTTTCTAAGTAAATATTTTCCTTAGATAGAACTTACAGATGAAATAAATGGCAGCAAAATATCTTCCCCTAAACTATCTGAAACTACAAGCATATTTATATACTTTATGTAAACTACTCACGTGTGAATAAAGCAGAACATAGCTATCGATGTACAAGGATCAAGCGATCTAAATTCTCACTTTGTTCTGGAATGAGTATGCACTAGAAAGTCCTAGGTTTAGAGAGCACTGCCTAAATAAAAAGTGCCCTCATTCATTTAAACAAGCATTTATTAAGAATCTAGTGGGCTTCCCTGGTGGCTCAGAGGTTAAAGTGTCTGCCTTTAATATGGGAGACTTGGGTTCGATCCCTGGGTCGGGAAGATCCCCTGGAGAAGGAAATGGCAACCCACTCCTGTATTCTTGCCAGGAGAATCCCATGGACGGAGGAGCCTGGTAGGCTATAGTTCACGGGGTCACAAAGAGTCGGACACGACTGAGCGACTTAAGTCCCAGGCAACAATGACTTACAAAAGACCTGGGCCCTGCTCACATAAGCCTTACAATCTAAGAGGGAGAGAAATGTTAAATAAATGCAAAAATGAGTACAAATTTAGCAGTGGAACAGTAGGAAAGAAGTAGAAATCTTTTTAAGCTTGGGTAACTAATCTAACTGGGTTGCCAAGAGTTAAGAGGGAAAGAGCTCCAAGTTAGAATCTATATTCTGGGGAAATCTGTTTTCCAAGAGATCCTGGGAAAACTTGCCAGCCATTGTGGCCTCAAAAATAATGGGGAACCATTTGAAGGGTTTTAAGCACAGGAGTGTCAGGATTAGATTTGTATTTTTAAAAGATTGCTAGTTGAAGAGGCAAAACGATCTTGGCATGGGAAGAATAAACAGAGAGAGACCAGTCCTTGGCTACTGCAGCAATTTTAGTGGGATCGAGGGGCTCAGACCAGGGCATTAATGGAGGATATGATAAGAAGTGGCTGAAACACATCTGAACTGACAGGGCTGCCCATGAAACACTTTAGCTGCCGTCAAGGAGCTTATAATAAAATTGAAGAGGCAAGTCACGGATGTAAAATCACAGAAACAGTGTATAATTAGGAAATAAACTAGAAAGTTCAAATTCTGAGGGACACAGAAACTGAGAGCAAGAAGGGGGTCAGGACTCCATGGTTTGGATTTGCAGAGAGAAGCCAGAGGTGAGAGGTGGCAAGAGGTAGGGCAGTGAGAGGAGGGGCAGGGCTGGCACAGTGGAATGAAGAACGAACCTTATTAGATATTTAGGGTAAGGCCACATGATGAGCTCTTGAGAAGGTCAGAGTTTGAAAGACTTGATGTGAGATGAAAATGAGTCACTAAAAATGTTTTACATAAGAAGAATACCAAATGAAAGTAAGCTTTAAAGAAGTTTCAGTTCAGTTCAGTTCAGTCGCTCAGTCGTGTCCGACTCTTTGCGACCCCATGAATCGCAGCACGCCAGGCCTCCCTGTTCATCACCATCTCCCTCTGAGCATTGAAGAATTGATGCTTTTGAACTGTGGTGTTGGAGAAGACTCTTGAGAGTCCCTTGGACTGCAAGGAGATTGAACCATTCCACCCTAAAGGAGATCAGTCCTGGCTGTTCATAGGAAGAACTGATGTTGAAGCTGAAACTCCAGTGCTTTGGCCACCTGATGCGAAGAGCTCACTCATTTGAAAAGATTCTGATGCTGGAAAAGATCAAAGGCAGGAGAGGAAGGGGACGACAGAGGATGAGATGGTTGGATGGCATCACCGACTCAATGGACATGAGTTTGGGTAAACTCCAGGTGGTGATGGACAGGGAGGCCTGGTATGTTGCAGTCCATGCGGTCACAAAGAGTCAGACACCACTGAGCAACTGAACTGAACTGAATTACAGAATAGCTACTTTCACAGATCTTAAGTACACAGGGAGGGTACATTTTAAGAATTAGTATAAAGTGTCACCTCATGCTAAGGAATGTCAAGTGGAAGTTCACAAAGAGTTTAAAAGAGATCTGATTTGCATGTTTGCCTGAAATCATCTAATTAGACATGTTCTTTTCTGTGTATTTTATTTAGATTACTATTTTTGATTTTGAGGCATCATTTTACTCTGAAGATGAAAATATGACTTTTTTTTAAGGTGATTTTAATACAAGTTGTCCAAATACTTTTTCAGTCCACCTTTGAGAACTCAACACTAGGCAGCTTACAGAGTATTCAAGTTTTCTTCTTGGGGGGGAAAAAAAAATCAAGCATCTCTATAGTGAGAGTCTTTCTACATGAGATCATAGTAAAGAATTCATTAATTCTCTCTTGGACAAGTACACTGGAGGCCAACATCTTTGTGCAGAGAAGGGAGACAGCATTCATCAATTAAGTGCAGTATTGTTCTAGGGCTTTGTTTATAAATCCAGCATACACCGCCATCTGTTAACTTGGACTAGAAAGCTTTAATTGATATTTATGTAGTTCAGAATAAAGTAAAGGAAGAGGCCTGTGTGAAAATGCTACCCCATAAACATTTTCACACCCTGGATCAATCTATTCTGACTGAGTTAATGTCATGTTGAAGGCTTGCTCCCCTGCTCTTTTTCTAAACTTTAGTTTCTCAAGTTAGAAATATATTTACAGTCTTCTACAAAAATTCCTAATTTGTTAATTTTTCAAATAGGAAGAAGAAATTCTGACTCAAGGTAAATAAATTGCAACTTCACCTATGCAGTTTTTCTTAATTCTCTAGATCCCTTATGTTACATTCAACTTAGAACAAACATGATCTTTTTTACCACTCCTTTTCTGTCTGCTTCAAATTCTAGGTCTCCAAGTATTTGTTCTTGATTAATTTTATTTACCTATAATCATATTCAAGGTGTACTTAAATGGCTTGATCACCAGTTTATATACAGCTTCGAGTATGCAGATTTTAACTTGAATACAAACTTTGAAGACAGGAATCGTATTTTTATTCATTTCATCCATACAAAGCTCTTCTCCACTGACCCCCATCCTGAATAAATTATATACAGCAGACATTTTAGTTAACTTTTTAACTATAAACTAAATTTGTTCATGCCAAAGTCACTCTAGAAATAGTTACAATTTTATTTAAAAATACTTCATTGTCCCCCCAAATTAAAGGCCCCTCTTGATGCCTTTGTGACATGAATGGAATTCACAGGCTTTCATCAATATTAAAGCGTTCAATGTTCCTAAAACCACTCTGAACTTATGAAAAATAAGTTAGCATCCTTGTGCTTTGATACCCTTTTAAAACTCTCTAATTTTGACTTAACTTTTCTTTTAGAGAATTAACATTTTTTAAAGCTTCATACATAAACTGCCTCCCTAGAAGTGGACGTTTCAACTTTACCGAGATGTGCACTAAAGTTGAAAGGCAGGAAGAGCTCACAATTCAGAAGGGAAATACCTAACAAGCATGCAACAGCCATACAAGACCACGTGCAAC
>SJYT01013511.1:83269-195884 GCA_006410635.1 Cephalophus harveyi | reverse complement strand
GGACCTTTCTTCTATCACCAGTCACATCCACAACTGGGTATTGTTTTTGCTTTGGCTCCATCCCTTCATTCTTTCTGGAGTTATTTCTCCACTGATCTCCAGTAGCATATTGGGCACCTACTGACCTGGGGAGTACCTCTTTCAGTATCCTATCATTTTGCCTTTTCACACTGTTCATGGGGCTCTCAAGGCAGGAATACTGAAGTGGTTTGCCATTCGCTTCTTTAGTGGACCACATTCTGTCAGACCTCTCCACCATGACCCACCCGTCTTGGGTGGTATGGCTTAGTTTCATTGAGTTAGACAAGGCTGTGGTCCTAGTGTGGTTAGATTGACTAGTTTTCTGTGATTATGATTTCCGTGTGTCTGCCCTCTGATACCCTCTTGCAATACCTACCGTCTTACTTGGACATGGGGTATCTCTTCACGGCCGCTCCAGCAAAGCGCAGCTGCTGCTCCTTATCTTGGACGAGGGTTATCTTCTCACCACCGCCCCTCCTGACCTTGAACGTGGAATCAACTGAAACCTCATTAGCAGATAAATGATATAATTTTTGCACTCAAGAAGTATTCTTCACTTTTAGGAAGTAATCATTTTAGTGTGTGTGCTTTATGACACATACTCTATTATTACTGGATTTTTTTCTCCTCATTCTCTTTCTTTAAGTGTCCTAGATGATAACTGTTTGGAGCATCTGAAGTCATAGGCTTTAGTTCAGAAAGCCACAACAATGCTGCAGGTGTTTCTGAGAATAGGATTTGCAAAAGTGGTAGGTGTGAGAAATCAATAGCAAATATTCACTTCCAAAAGAATGAGGTCCTATTATTAGTGAGAACTTCTGTGATCAAAGAGGGTTAGTGCAACAAGAGGGTTGGAGTTAGAAGTAGAATACATTTGGATGAGGAGTCACACAGAGGTGGCAGATTCAAGAAAATAGAACTAATGGCATTTTTCATAAAACTATAATAACTTTAAATTTTGTATGGAAACATAAAAGACCCCAAATACTCAAAACAATCTAGAGAAAGAAGAACAGAGCTGGAAGAATCATACTCCCTGCCTTCAGACTATACCACAAAGCCACAGTAATCAAAATAGTGTGGAACTGGCACAAAAACAGTTACATAAATCAGTGGAACAGGAAAGAAAGCCCAGAAATAAACCCATGTACTTATGATTAATTAATCTATGACAAAGGGGGTAAGAATATACAATGGAGAAAAGATAGTCTCTTCAATAAGTGGTGCTGGGAAAACTAGACAGACACATATAAAAGAATGAAATGAAAGTATTCTCTAACACCATATGCAAAAGTAACTCAGAATGGATTAAAGAGCTAACTGTAAGAGCAGATACTATAAAACTCCTTGAGGAATACATAAGCAGAACACTCTTTGACAGAAATTGTAGCAATATTTTTTTTGGATCCCTCTCCCATAGCAAAGGAAACAAAAGAATAAATAAACAAGTGGGACCTAATTAAACTTAAAAGCTTTTGCACAGCAAAACAAAAAAGCTTAAAAGCTTTTGCATCAACAAAACAAAAAGAGAGTCTACTGAATGGGAGAAAATATTTGCAAATGATATGATTAATAAGGGGTTAATATTCAACATATATAAATAACTCATGCAGCTCAACATCAAAAAAACAAACAATCCATTTAAAAGATGTACAGAAGAACTGAATACATTTTTTTCAAAGAGGAAATGCAGATGGTCAAAAGGCACATGAAAAGATGCTCAACATTACTAATTATCAAAGAAATGCAAATCAAAACCACAATGTGTTATCACCTCATAGTGGTCAGAATGGTTATCATCAAGAACACAAATAGGAGACTTCCTTGGCAGTCTGTTGGTTAAGATTCCATACTTCCAATTCAGGGGCCTCAGGTTCCATCTTTGGTGGGGCAACTAAGATCCTACATGCCATGAAGTGGAACATAAATAAATATAAAAAGAACAATCCAAAGTCACATTTTAAAAATGAGCAGAATAAATGTTGGTGAGGATGTGGAGCAAAGGGAACCCTCCTAAAGTGTTGGTGGGAATGTAAATTGTTGCTGCCACTGTGGAAAGCAGTATGGAGGCTTCCCCAAAAACTAAAAATAGAAATACCACATGGCCCAGCCATTTCATTCCTAGGTAAATTTTGAAAAGAACAAAAACACTAATTCAGAAAGATACATGTACCCCAACATTCATAGCAGCATTAGTTATAATTGCCAAAGTATGGAAGCAACCTATGAATCCATCAACAGATGAATGGATAAAGAAGATGCAATATGTATATACAATAGAATATTGCTTAGCCACAAAAGAGAATGACATTTTTGTTACAACTGGAGAAGGCTCTAATAGTTAGAGGCCAGGGATGCTCCTAGACATCTTACAATGGGAAGGATTACTCCCTATAACAATGGGTCACTAGCCTCAAAATATTAATAGTGCTGAGGTTGAGGTCTTCTTTGGTGGCTCAGTGGTAAAGAATCTGCCTGCCAATGCAGGAGACATGGGTTCAATCCTTTTTCCAGGAGGATCCCACATGCCATGGAGCAACAAAGCCCTTGTACCACATCTGTTGATCCTGCGCTCTAGAGTCTGGCACTCAAAACTACTAAATCCATGTGCTGCAACTATGGAAGCCCGTGTGCCTTAGAGCCTGTGCTCCATAACAAGAGAAAGCACCACAGTGAGAAGCCTGTGCACCACAACCAGAGAGTAGCCCCCAACTCACCACAACTAGAGAAAAGCCTGCTCAGCAATGAGGACCCAGCACAGCCAAAAATAAATAAATAAAAATAAAATTATAAAAAAATTAGTCACAGGGATGTAATATATAGAATGGATGGACTAGACGGACTAGACGTACTCTGTTTTTTAATATACTGTCTAGGTTGGTCATAACTTTCCTTCTAAGGAGTAAGCGTCTTTTAATTTCATGGCTACAATCACCATCTGCAGTGATTTTGGAGCCCTCCCCAATTAAAAAAAAAATAGTACTGAGGTTGAGAAATGCTGTTTGAGAACGTTCAGAACAAAATAATTAGTGCTGAGGATAATGTGGTCTTGTCTTATTCTCAATTTAATGTGAATTTCTATCATTCACTAATAAGTATAAAATTAATATAAACTAGTAATTGTAAAGGTGAGAAGTTTATTCAAGAATGCTTTGTACACTAGTGTTTCTCCAGTGGTGACAAGCTTGCCATGGCAATGATTTTCAGGATGTGTGACTTGTAGAAAGGGTAGGAAAAATCCACAATGTGGTTGACTATTCCCTAGGGGCATACCCTTTTCCCATTAGAATTGCTCAAGCATAGCACACTTATATTAATATCAGCTAGGTTACTTTGAATCTGCCCATAGAAGCCCATGCCCTTACATTTTGCTATTAACAGTGATATTGTTCACAGTAAAGGTCTTCAAGTTAAAGGCTTCTGATAAGTTTAGTGTATACTTGAATTGGTGTATTCTATCCTAGGTCTATTAATTTCCCCTTCCAGTGTTTGGAAGATTTTTCTTATTTCTGCTTCTAATATTGGTGAAAAAGCTGTTATTAATACACCAGTTCAGTTGCTCAGTTGTGTCCGACTCTTTGTAACCCCATGAATCACAGCATGCCAGGCATCTCTGTCCATCACCAGCTCCCAGAGCTCACTCAAACTCATGTCCATCGAGTCGGTGATGCCATCTGGCCATCTCATCCTTTGTCATCCCCTTCTCCTCCTGCCCCCAATCCCTTCCAGCATCAGAGTCTTTTCCAATGAGTCAACTCCTCGCATGAGGTGGCCAAAGTATTGGAGTTTCAGCTTCAGCATCGGTCCTTCTAATGAATACCTAGAACTGATCTCCTTTAGGATGGACTGGTTGGATCTCCTTGCAGTCTAAGGGACTCTCAAGAGTCTTATCCAGCACCACAGTTAAAAAGCATCAATTCTTCGGCGCTCAGCTTTCTTCACAGTCCAACTCTCACATCCATACATGACCACTGGAAAAACCATAGCCTTGACTAGATGGACCTTTGTTGGCAAAGTAATATCTCTGCTTTTTAATATACTGTCTAGGTTGGTCATAACTTTCCTTCTAAGGAGTAAGTGTCTTTTAATTTCATGGCTGCAGTCACCATCTGCAGTGATTTGGGAGCTCCCCCCCCCACAAAGTTAATACATCAGTTTTCCTTAAATAATGATTTAATGGCAAACTTTTTCATCCTTGATGCTTTAAAATTTCACTATAATAGATTTGTTTCCTCTTGGAACTCTATCTAATTAGATCTTTTGTTGCAACTCCATGTTTTAACTTTTAAAGACCATTTCTTTATTCTTTTGCCAGAGAACTTCTTAGCTTACTTCCAGATCACTTGTTTGATTAGCTGTGTTTATTTGAATAATCAGCCCATTTGTTAACTTCAGTTTTTGCAAGATATATAGTTGGTTCTTTCTCATGATCACTTATCCTTGTTTCAAACAAGATTATTCTACGATTAAATGTATTAAGATTCTGGCTTAATTTCAGTGATTTATTTTCTTACTGTCAGTGCTTCTGTTATGTACTGGCTTTCTACATGTTTAAGCAGTAGCACTATTTATTGTACAAATAACAGAATACATAATCTGAGCAGGCACTGTTTTTAGATACTTTATATAATCCTTAATCATTTTATTTGGACATGACTAACCAACTAAGCACAACACAGCACAATCCTTTTATTAACTTTATGAACTAATAGTAATCCTATTTTACAGGTGATTAAACTGCATCAGTGAGTAAGGCAAATAAACTTATTCAAAGCCATTGAGTTAGTTTTCAAGTCAGGACACAATCCTATAGAGCAGTTTGTCTCCAATCTTCTGGTACAAATGACTGGTTTCAAGGAAGATATTTCTGTCAACCAGGGGTTGGGGATTGTTTCAGGATGACTCAAGTACATTTATTGCACACTTTATTTCTATTATTACATGAACTCCACCTCAGTTCATCAGACATTAGATCCCAGAGTTTAGGCATCCCTTACAGACCCCTCCTTTACCTAGGTGCTACTAGCCACCTGAGGCCCTTGGGTGTGATCTGAGATTACATGATCATTCTTTGCTCCTGAAAGCAATTCCCCCAGTAGCTGCTGGCTAGCCCACAGCGGAGGGGGTAGGGTCATCCTAACACTTGTCTGTCGTGTCTTATTTACCTGTGTACCCGTTCTCTATACCTGCCTCCAGCACTGGAAGGGCACCTGAGTTGCAGCTACCTATTCACTGTATATCTTTCAAGTGAAGTCATCTTTTCTAGACCAAGCTCAGTTCAGTTCAGTCACTCAGTCGTGTCCGACTCTTTGCAACCCCATGAATCGCAGCACTCCAGGCCTCCCTGTCCATCACCAACTCCCAGAGTTCACTCAGACTCACATCCATCGAGTCAGTGATGCCATCCAGCCATCTCATCCTGGGTCGTCCCCTTCTCCTCCTGCCCCCAATCCCTCCCAGCATCAGAGTCTTTTCCAATGAGTCAACTCTTTGCATGAGGTGGCCAAAGTACTGGAGTTTCAGCTTTAGCATCATTCCTTCCAAAGAATAGGAACTTTTTCATGAAGCGTAAGAGCTACAGAAATAAAAACAAGAAAAAACCCATTAAGGACCTCGTCTGCAGCAGGAGGCAATCTAATCTGCTACCCAAATTATAGTTCACGGACCAGCAGTTCTAGGAGCCTGTCAGAAATGCAGAATCTCGAATCTCTTCCACTCCTACTAAATCAAAATCTGTTTTAAGGAGGGACTAGATGATTTACATGCATAATGAAGTTCAAAGGCATCGATCTTTGACATTCAAGACCTCCAGATGAACACAAACATCCACTTTTAAAAAAAAAGTTATTTATTAAAGTATAGTTGGTTTACAATGTTATCTTTTCTTAAAATTATTTTAATTGAAGGATAATTACTTTGCAATATTGTGATCATTTTTGCCATACATCAACATGAATTGGCCACAAGTATATGTGTGTCTCCCCCTGCCATCCTGAATCCCCCTCCCATCAAACATCCACTTTCAATGAATATGAGTATTAAGGCATCTCATCAAAAGCACAGATTAATTTAATAAGCTACTACTGTAATGGCTTTTCACCCTATTTGAATCATAGGTAAGTGTCAAGTAGGCTCCTAGACCTCATTCCCAAGCACTGAAATTTTAGGGTTCTGGTGTAAGGCTCAGGCATTTGATAGTTTTCAGGGGTCTACAGTGAGCCCAATATGCAGCAAGGTTGATAGCTTTTCTACTAGATCATTTTCTTCAACTTCCAGAGAAACTAAGAAATTTGGTGAGAAATGTTATCACTGCAATAGAGTGTTCACCATTAACCAAAGAACACTTCAGAGAAGTCTATAGAATAGGTCACCACTGACATTCACTTTTGTGGGTGTAGTCTAGGATAGCGATTCTCAAGATGGGTTTATTTGAATATCCAGAGTGCGGATTATTCCCGAAAAGTCTCCTCCATCTTGTGCTGAGTTGCATTCCTCCTTACCAGGGCCCCTGTTCCTCCCACCTCCCAACTACTCTAAGAAATAAGTTCATATACTTCCTTCAGAGGAAATAAACACATTAGATGATCCATTGCCTTGGGTTCATTTCCTAGAAGCAAGCCATCATCTAGAAGTGAAATGACCCGTTTACTACTTACACTGGTTTCTTTATTCCTAGAAGCTGAGGCCTTCAGGTCTTGAAGGAGCTTGTTTAACTCATTCTCCAACTGCAGAGCAGACAGTAGAGCTTGTTTCCCAGTTCCCCAGTTATCTATATCAGGCCTCTGTTGGAGAGAAACAGGGAGTCACTCTCCTAGCTGAGGCACAGCTTAGTTACATCCTAGCTCCTGGGTAGATTTATAGGCCTGCAGAGGCCAGTAGTTTCCATGGTTTGTGGCATGATGGAATCAGTGGAGCCCCTTAAATACTGCTGCCTGGCTTTCAGCTGCAGACATTGACTTAATTGGTGCTGAGGAGCAAGGCTTTTAAAAGTTCTCCAGGTGATGTTAATGTTCTGCAAAGCATGGCTACCACTAACACAGTTATGTGCGCCCTTCCATTAGCTTTGGAATTCCTTTAGCTTTGGAGAGTAGTTCAGTTCAATTATCACCAGACATTTAGTTGTCTTTAGAGACCTGGAGTTAAAAGAACCCCTCAGATAAGGAGGGATATTTCCAAATGTAATAGTTTCAACTAAGGTTCAGATTGTTTCTTTAGAGTATATCAAAAACATTAGGAGTAAATCAATTTTAGATTGTCGCTTTTTTCTCTTTCCTGGTTTTAGAACATAAATATGTATGTGTTAGTCGCTCAGTTGCGTCCAACTCTGAGACCCCATGGACTGTAGCCCACCAAGCTCCTGTATCCATTGGATTCTCCAGGCAAGAATACTGGAATGGGTTGCCAGTCTCCTCTCCAGAGGATCTTCCTGACCCAGGGATCAAACCCAGGTCTCCTACATTGCAGGCAGATTCTTTACCATCTGAGCCACGGGGGAAGCCCTTTTAGAACATAAATACCTATTCTCTATCATTTGGGTGTGTCCCTATTCATAACGTTTAAGTTGGTAATAGTAATTATTCCTAAGAAAGAGGAAATAGGAGACAAGTATGTAGCAACAGGGCTTCCCTGGTGGCTCAGCGTTAAAGAATCTGCCTGTAATGCAGGAGACCCAGGTTCAGTCCCTGGATTGGGAAGATCCCCTGGAGGAGAGCATGGCAACCCACTCTTTTACTCTTGCCTAGAGAATCCCATGGACGGAGGAGCCTGGCAGGCTGCAGTCCATAGGGTCACATGGAGTCGACATAACTGAGGCAACTAAGCGGCAGCATGTAGCAATTAGAATGCACAGCTCTACAAATGTAGAGTCTGTTCCAGTGGAAAAAAAGTTTGTTTTATTAAATACATTGAAGAGGCAGCTGTATTAACTACCTGGGGATGTATCTGAATTAAAGAGCTAACATAAGATACAAACCACTCTAGAAGAGAACAGTAGATCTTCTCAAACTATACAGAGGATTAGAATCATCTGGAGTGCTTGTTAAGCTCTTTAGCTCCTTGGGCCCCACTCTTAGAGAGGGTAACTCAGTTTCTTAGAGTGGGGCCCATGAATTTGTGTTTCTAATAAGGTCCCAGGTGATGTTGGTGCTGCTGGTCCAGATGTCACACTTTGTATCGCTCTTTCAGAAAAGAAAAACTAAGATTTAGTGACTGAAATTTACTCAAAATGATATGAAGAGGTTACAAACAAGATACATGCTTACCCTCAGCCAGCTGCTATAATCCCATGTAGGAACATGAGTAATGAAACAAGTCAGATAACAACTAATAACTCTGTTATGTAGACCCAGCAAAGGCCCTATAGAGATCATCATAACAAAGCTACATCATCACCTTAATCACCGGAAGGCAGATTTGACACTTATATTTTCTTAGATATTTTATGAACTGCTTTGCATGCTCCCTCTTCACATCAGCTTGGTCTTGGAAGAATGTGTGAAAAGTAGGTGCTTCTGAATCTTCAATGTAATAACAGGCCTGGAGCAGGGATAAGAATGGGGAGAGACGGCAGGTGAGAGGAGTCGATGTTTAGGACCGGAATCTCACGCAAACTCACTTTGTTATCTCTATGGCTGTCCAAAAGAGGCTTTCTTTGTTCAGTCCAGGGTTCTCAGTTTGCTCTTTGACTTCCAGAAGGCCCCAACTGCCTTCGTAAACCCAGGCTACCTCAAAGAGACGCGACTCAGGTTTTAACACACTGGTGCCTAGCATTAGGCCATTAGGCCTCTTTAAGGGTCAGGTTTATGAACCCTATATGCTAGCACTATAACCAGGATTTATGTTGACAACTGGCAGAAGTCTAGCAGAAAGTAAGTGACGTTTAAGAGTCAATCTTGGGACTTCTCTAATGGTCCAGGGGTTAAGAATCCACCCACCAATGCAAAGGCAACTGGTTTGATCGCTAGTCCAGGAAGATCCCACATACTGCGGGGCAACCAAGCCCACGTGCCCTGGAGCCTGTTCTCTGCAATAAGAGGAGCCACTGTAATGAGAAGCCCATGCACCGCAACTAGTTTCCACTCACCGTAACTAGAGAAAGCACACACAACAGCAACGAAGACCCAACGCAGCCAAAAAGTAAATAAACTCAAGAAAATGTTTAAAACCATTGAACTCTACAAAAGTCAAACTGTTTCATTAACCCTACCATATCAACACTAGCTCTAAACTAGCAGATAGATGAAAAATTATTTATAACCATGTCTGATGTCCATGCAAGTTTTGGGACTACTCTGGAAAAGAATTATTCTCCCAACTATTCACCCACAATTTGCAATCACAGGTCTAAATCACTGGGCCTCAGAGCAGCAAAATCCCAGCTGCTAAAATGTTGTTCCCTCTAGTATCAAACAACAAACATGGCTGCAACAAAAATGAGTAAGGCTTTGTGAGATATATTACCCAGACCAGATCTGAAACCTCCCTGATAGTGACTCCAGGACACATACTAACCATCGATAAATAAGCATCACTGATATGCAGCTCGTAAGATGCTACTTGATTAATAGCATCCCTACATTCTTCAGAAAGAAGGCCCTTTGCCTGGGATGCCATCTTAACTTTAGGAAAAACCAGGCATAAAAAGTGCTACCCGCCAAGGTAAGAGACTTCTTAAATACTAACAGGCTTAAATATATATATATATATATATATATAGCCAGCCCACTTCTATTCAGCTGAAAACAAGATGAAATGCTATTCAGCTGAGGTTAATAGCTACTAACCTACCAATGCGGATGTTGTTTTGCATGAAAGAACCAATCTGATAGAGAAAAAGGTGGGGAAAAAAGTGAATTTTCCTAACTATCCCAGCCAGTGTTTTGTATTTGCCCTCATGTTCTCTGACTATGATTTGAGAAGGCTGATTTAAACACTTCCTGAATGGGGAAGCATTAACAGAATAGACTCATTACCTTTAATTGTTTCCTTTTTATCAAAAAGTACTTACGGCATATCATGCTAGGTCCTATGGAGAATCTAAGAAAGCTGACTAAAATACACTTTTTGCCTATACAGGACATATTCCCTTCTCACAAGGCCTCAACATACACAGTCTTAAAGCAGGATATGACAGGACTTCTGACTTGTCAGAGCTCCCCAGGTGGCTCAAGTGGTAAAGAATCTGCTTGCCAACTCAGATACAAGAGATGCGGGTTCGATCCCTAGGTCAGGAAGATCCCCTGGAGGAGGAAATGGCAACCCATTCCAGCATTCTTGCCTGGAAAATTCCATGGACAGAGAACCTGGTGAGCTACAGTCCACAGGGTTGCAAAGAGTCAGACACAACTGAACACACACAAGCTTCTGAATTGTTAAAGGCATATTTGTAGGAGGGAATTACAGCAGGTTACATTGATAAACTGGCATTTAAAATTGGCCTTGGAGTGTGGATAAGAATGTAGAGAAATAGAACTGGAAGAGGGTGTTTCACCTGGAGAAAGGGCACAGACGGGCTGTGCTGCTGCTGCTGCTAAGTCGCTTCAGTCGTGTCCGACTCTGTGTGACCCCAGAGACGGCAGCCCACCAGGCTCCCCCGTCCCTGGGATTCTCCAGGCAAGAACACTGGAGTGGGTCGCCATTTCCTTCTCCAATGCATGAAAGTGAAAAGTGAAAGTGAAGCCGCTCAGTCATGTCAGACTCAGCGACCCCCATGGACTGCAGCCCACCAGGCTCCTCTGTCCATGGGATTTTCCAGGCAAGAGTGCTGGAGTGGGGTGCCATTGACTTCTCCAACAGACAGGCTGTAGGGTCAAGATATTAAGGCTGCTTTCTCCAAGCTACAGTAAGACTCATCCATGTGGGAACCTTTTCGTTCTTTCTCCGTTAGGAAATGATAGCTGCTGAATCAATATTTGTTACCAAAAAAAATATTTTACATATGTAGTGGTATAAGATCTCCCATAGTGTGGTGGATTCTTAGTTTGAGCCTAAGCCACATCTGGTTGCACTGAAATAGAAGTGACAGGTCATCAAAAGGCTCTCTCGGTGAGGCAGTGAGGATCGAGGGGCTCCTGAGGGAGAGTGCATCCTAAGAGAAGGGGCCACGTAGCCTACGTTTGGCCCAGTCATAAAGACCAGGTCTTCAAAGAGAAAAAATCATTATAAAAGGGCCTATTATTTGCTACTTTTGTTTTCTGACCCAACACTGCTCTTGTCCCAAATGAATTCTTATTGTAGCCTCAGAGAGTGTCTTGAGTAGGTGTTCCTCAGACCATCACTTGTATATGAATCACCTGGGACTCTTCTTAAAAGGCAGATTCTGATACACAGGACCTGAGAGTCTGCATTTCTAACAATTCCCAATGATGCTGGCCCATGGACCACATTTTGAGTAGAAAGTGTCCCAAGACATGGGACACAAATGGTGTGCTGGGGAACCTCCAATAGGAGAGGAGAAGGGGACATCCTGTGCTTCCTTTTGTTTAAAAAAAATTATTTATATTAATTTAAAAATTTATTTTTAATTGACTGATGATTGCTTTATAATATTGGTTTGGTTTCTGTCATACATCAACATAAATACGTCTGAGTTGAGGCACTGGGGATCTTCATTATGATGCTCAGGGCTTAGTCACCCTGCAGCATGTGGGATCTTAGTTCCCTGACCTTGCACCAAACCCATGTTCCCTGCTTTGGAAGGCAGATTATCAAACACCAGGGAAGTGCAGTCTATGCTTCTGCACACACCACAGCACTGCTTTGGCATTTCCAGGATGTCTGTGGCAGCATCCTGGGGAAGGCAGCGTCACCGGGAAACTGAGCAACATCTAGCCCATGATGGTGAGAGTTGGGAAGAGAAAAGAAAAAAGGAGGTGACTAGACAGGTAACTGGTTTTACTTATAGCACAAGTGAAACATTATCTGAAGTCCCAGAAAAATTTGGGGACCTTTTTATGACATTAGGGTCCTATGTGAGAAGTGAGGACAGTTCAGTTCAGCTCAGTTGCACAGTCCAACTCTTTGCAACCCCGTGGACTGCAGCACACCAGGCCTCCCTGTCCATCACCAATTCCTGGAGTTTACTCAAACTCATATCCATTGAGTCAGTGATGCCATCCAACCATCTCATCCTCTGTTGTCCCCTTCTTCTCCCTTCAATCTTTCCAAGCATCAGGGTCTTTTCAAAACAGTCAGTTCTTCAAATCAGGTGGCCAAGTATTGGAGTTTAAGCTTCAGCATCAGTCCTTCCAATGAATATTCAGGACTGATTTCCTTTAGGATGGACTGCTTGGATATCCTTGCTGTCCAAGGGACTCTCAAAAGTCTTCTCCAACACCACAGTTCAAAAGCATCAATTCTTCAGCACTCAGCTCTCTTTATAGTCCAACTCTCACATTCAAACATGACTACTGGAATAACCATAGCTTTGACTAGACAAACATTTTCGGCAAAGTGATGTCTCTGCTTTATAATATGCTACCTAGGTTGGTCATAGCTTTTCTTCCAAGGAGCAAGTGTTTTTTAATTTCATGGCTGTAGTCACCATCTGCAAGTGATTTGGGAGCTCCCCCAAAATAAAGTCTCTCACTATTCCCACTGTTTCCCCATCTATTTGCTGTGCAGTGATGGGACCAGATGCCATGATCTTAGTTTTCTGAATGTTGAGTTTTAAGCCACCTTTTTCACCCTCCTCTTTCACTTTCATCAAGAGGCTCTTTAGTTCTTCACTTTCTGCCATAAGGGTGGTATCATCTGCATGTCTGAGGTTATTGATATTTCTCCCAACAATCTTGATTCCAGCTTGTGCTTCATCCAGCCTAGCATTTCTCATGATGTACTCTGCATAGAAGTTAAATAAGCAGGGTGACAATATACAGCCTTGACATACTCCTTTCCCTATTTGGAACCAGTCTGTTGTTCTATGTCCAGTTCTAACTGTGGCTTCCTGACCTGCATACAAATTTATCAGGAGGCAGGTAAGGTGATCTGGTATTCCCATCTCTTTCAGAATTTTCCACAATTTGTTGTGATCCACACAGTCAAGGATTTGGCATAGTCAATAAAGCAGAAGTAGATTTTTTTGGAACTCTCTTGCTTTTTCAATGATCCAACAGATGTTGGCAATTTGACCTCTGATTCCTCTGCCTTTTCTAAATCCAGCTTGAACATCTGGAAGTTCAGAGTTCATGTACTATTGAAGCCTGGCTTGGAGAATTTTGAGCATTACTTTGCTAGCGTGTGAGATGAGTGCAATTGTGTGGTAGTTCAAGCTTTCTTTGGCTTTGCCATTCTTTGAGACTGGAATGAAAACTGACCTTTTCCAGTCCTGTGGCCACTGCTGAGTTTTCCAAATTTGCTGGCATATTGAGTGCAACACTTTCACAGCATCATCTTTCAAGATTTGAAATAGCTCAACTGGAATTTCATAACTTCCACGAGCTTTGTTCACAGTGATGCTTCCTAAGTCACTTCACTTCACATTCCAGGATGTCTGGCTCTAGGTGAGTGATCACACCATCCTGGTTGTCTGGGTCATAAAGATATTTTTGATATAGTTCTTCTGTGTATTCTTGCCACCTCTTCTTAATATCTTCTGCTACTGTTAGGTCCATACCATTTCTGTCCTTTATTGAACCCATCTTTGCATGAAATGTTCCCTTGGTATCTCTGATTTTCTTGAAGAGATCTCTAGTGTTGACCATTCTATCATTTCCCTCTATTTCTTTGCACTGATCACTGAGGAAGGCTTTCTTATCTCTCCTTGCTATGCTTTGGAATTCTGCATTCAAATGGGTATATCTTTCCTTTTCTCCTTTGCTTTTCGCTTCTCTTCTTTTCACAGCTATTTGTAAGGCCTCCTCAGACAGCCATTTTGCTTTTTTGCATTTCTTTTTCTTGAGGATGGTCTTGATCCCTGCCTCCTGTACAATGTCATGAACAGAGGTTCATGACATGTGTCAATAAAATCTGGATTATTACTGTTAATATGACTCCATCTACAAGTTGTAAATCTGGAAGATAATGGTTTTACCTAGTGGGAGATGATAATGAGAGTTTGAATATTTCAGGATAATCTATGATATTTTCATGTAAATATTCCATGATTCTACCTTTCCATCTGGGCCAAAAACACATAACTGCGTACATGTGAAGAAAATGTTCCTATTCCTGTGGATTAAATATTATTAAGAAATATTGCTCTCTCAATCCCAAACTCCCAGTTTATCCTTCACTGCAGCTCATTTCCCCTCTGGTTGTTTTCTAAGTCTGTGAGCCTATTTCTGTTTTGTAAATACAAGTTCATTTGTATTATTTGTTTAGATTCGGCATAAAAGTGGTATCATATGATATTTGTCTTTCTCTGACTTACTTCACTTAGTACGATAATCTCTAAGTCTATCCATGTTGCTTCAAATAGCATTATTTCATTCTTTTTAATGGCTGAGTAATATTCCATCACATATATATACACACCACATCTTATTTATCCATTATTCTATTGATGAACATTTAGGTTGCTTACATGTATTGGCTGTTGTAAATGGCACTGCAATAAATATTGGTGTGACACACACTACTATATTTAAAATAGACAACCAACAAGGACCCACTGTAGAGCACAGGGAACTCCACTAAATATTCTGTAATAACCTAAATGGGAAAAGAAATTGAAAAAAGAATAAATACATGTATAGCTGGTAAAGAATCCGCCTGCAATGCAGGAGACCACGCTTTGATTCCTGGATCAGGAAGATCCACTAGAGAAGGGGTAGGCTACCCACTCCAATATTCTTGGGCTTCCCTGGTGCCTCAGCTGGTAAAGAATCTGCCTACAATGCAGGAGAACTAGGTTCGATCCCTGAGTTAGGAAGATCCCTGGAGAAGGGAAATGCTACCCATTGCAGTATTCTTCTGGCCTAGAGAATTCCATGGACTGTATAGTCCATGGTGTCACAAAGAGTCAGATATGACTGATTTTCACTTTCATATATGTATATATAACTGAATCACTTTGCTGTACCCTTGAAACTAACACAACATTGTTAATCAACTATACTCCAATATAAAATAAATATAAATAAATAAAATATGACACAAACAAATTTACCTATAAACAGAAGCAGACTCACAGGACATAGAGAACAGATTCATGATTGCCAAAAAGGAGGAGGGCTGGGGAGGAATGCACTGGGAGTTTGGGATAAACAAATGCAAACTATTATATACATGCATAACTGAATTGGAGAAGGTGATGGCACCCCACTCCAGTGCTCTTGCCTGGAAAGTCCCATGGACGGAGGAGCCTGGTGGGCTGCAGTCCATGGGGTCGCTAGGAGTCAGACACGACTGAGCGACTTCACTTTCACTTTTCACTTTGATGCATTGGAGAAGGAAATGGCAACCCACTCCAATGTTCTTGCCTGGATAATCCCAGGGACGGGGGAGCCTGGTGGGCTGCCGTCTACGGGCTTGCACAGAGTCGGACACGACTGAAGCGACTTAGCAGCAGCAGCAGCATAACTGAATTATTTGCTCTATATCAGAAACTAACACAACACTGTAAGTCAGCCATACTTCAATAAGACAAATTAAAAATTTAAAATGAACTGTTGGTATCTAATCACTTAAAAAGAACCTCATCAATATATAGAAAAAACAAGAGGAAAATAACATCATAAAAAACAACTGAATTAGTGTAGTGGCTTTATAAGTAATTTTTTCTTTTTTCCACATTTTTTCAACTTTTATAATTATATATATATATATTTCATTCTGAAAAAGGAACCTAACAGATACCTTTCTGGAGAATTAGCACAATGTATTTTCTTAACTGGGCTTCCTAGGTGGCGCTAGGAGAAGGCAATGGCACCCCACTCCAGTACTCTTGCCTGGAAAATCCCATGGACGGAGGAGCCTGGTGGGCTGCAGTCCATGGGGTAGCTAAGAGTTGGACACGACTGAGCGACTTCACTTTCACTTTTCACTTTCATGCATTGGAGAAGGAAATGGCAACCCACTCCAGTGTTCTTGCCTGGAGAATCCCAGGGACGGAGGAGCCTGGTGGGCTGCCGTCTATGGGGTCGCACAGAGTCGGACACGACTGAAGCGACTTAGCAGCAGCAGCAGCAGCAGGTGGCGCTAGTGGTGAAGAACCCACCTGCCAATGCAGGAGATATAAGAGGTGAATGTTCAGTCTGGGTCAGGAAGATCCCCTGGAGTAGGAAATGGTAACCCATTCCAGGATTTCTTGCCTGGAAAATTCCATGGACAGAGGAGTTGCAAAGAGTCAGACATGACTGAAGTGACTTAGCGCACACATTCATTTTCCTAATTGAAGCTCCATATATTTATTTATGAATATATTTTTTCTAATTAAAAAAGTAACGCATTATCATTACTAAGAAGTATTCCAAAATTACAGAAATACATAATGTAGAATGTGAAAGCCCAGGGGTAACACTGAAATTCCAATACCTATTTTAAAACCTAATTTGATCCATAATACCACTATTAAATTCTGTTAATCTAATGCACTGACTTCTGAATTATTGGATACAATCAGACTGGTACAGGCACCTTTTCCTCTGGGATGTATTGAAAACAAAAATAGTTTTTAAAAAATTACACAATGCCTCTCAAAAATGTTTTGACCTAATCTAGTCTTTCTGTCTTAATCTTATCAACTCTCTAATGAGTCAGGAAAAAACAAGCAATGCTCTTCTGAATTTAATTAAAACTAATAAATTCTTATCTTTAAACATAAAATATCTTTAGTAGAGCATCTATTATTCTCTATATCCTGTTCTTTGTGCACGTTTCCCTTATCAGTTTATAAGCTTCATGAGGAAGCTTAGTCATCTTTGTATATCTCTTTGTAGAGCTCATAGTATGGTGCCTTGTCCATAGAAAGAACTCAATAAATTACACTGAGCAATTTCAAAGTAAAAAGGAAACTAAAAATTTAAAGTCATTTGTTGTCGAGGAAGAAACAGTAGCAAGAGCCAAATGAGTAATTTGCATTTTGGAAAAGCAGGTTAAAAGTTCCCCCAAATTATGGGGGAGGGTGAAAGCAGGGAATTCCTCGAGTCTTTAAAATGAGCCTTAGGGACTTGCCTGGTGGTCTAGTAGCTAAGACTTCATGCTTCCAATGAAGGTTCGATCCCTGGTCAGGGAAATAGATTCCACAAGCCACAACTAAAAAAAGATTCTGTGTGACTCAATGAAGATCGAAGAACCCACATGCTGCAGCTAAGATGAGATAAATAAATTAAAATAAATATTAAAGAATGAGCCTTAAAAAGAAAAGACCACACTTATTGTGGTCCTGGTACTAAGTGGGTCCTTAAACATTTTTATTAATGAAATAGTGAGAAGTAATTTATCAAGATAGCTCAAGAGTAAACTTTAAAAGTTAAGATGTCACAAGTGATTCTGATGAAAAAAGATGACATCTCCAGAAATCTGTGTGCCTGCACATATGTCCTATAATCTCTACATCTGGCCTTAGAATGGCTATCTTGTCTTCCAGAACACGTTTTCTGACTTTCACAGTCTGGGTTTGGTATCCCCACCTTTGTGCTCCTTGGTTATAGTCATTCTTTCCACAGCTTTGTAACTTCTTGTTTATCTGTTTGAATTCTCTACTGGTTCCTGAGCTCTTTGAAGGTGCTTGCTGGGTCATGACTTGGTATTACCATCATCTAGCGTAGACCTGGACATTGCAGGTTGTCAATAGATATTCATCCACTAAGAGTGAATAAGTAAATGGTCAAACACTGGGAGGGCAAAAACAGAAACATGGAAGACAAATATATGGGGGGAATGAAAATGTAAAAGAAATATCAGGCAATATAAACTTTCATATGTATTCATATGTTTCAAGCTAACAGCAACAAAGATTTGAGGCAAGAAGTACATGGCAGGGTTAGGAGACGGAGATGTTTTTGGCCAAAAAGAACAAAGTAGAGAAATTCCCTGGTGGTCCAGTGGCTAAAAATCTGCCCGCCAGTTCAGGGGACATGGCTTTGATGCCTGGTGCAAGAAGATTCCACAGGCCTCAGGACAACTAAGCCGGTGTACCACAGCTAAAGCCTGTGCACGTGGAGCCCATGCTCTGAAACGAGAGAAGCCACTGCAGTGAGAAGCCCAAGCTCCGCAACTAGAGAGTAGCCTCCACCTGCCGAAAACAGAGAAAGTCTGCGCACAATAATGAGGACCCAGAACAGCCAAAAATAAATACAATTAAATGAAAAAAAGAGAACAAAGTAGAGAGAAAGAGACACACTAATGGGACAAAAATTGAAGTTAGACAAAGAGAGAGAGAAAGCAGAATACCTGAAGTGGTATATAAAAGAGAAACATGTAGATAAACCAAATCTCAAATATTAATAGAGAAATATGAGTAGTAGGGAAGTAGGAAGTAGTGTGTGTGTGTGTGTGTGTGTGTGTGAGTCACTCAGTTGTGTCCGACTCTTTGCGACCCCATAGACTATAGCCCACCAGACTCCTCTGTCTGTGGGATTCTCCAGGCAAGAATACTGAAGTCAATTGCCATTCCTTTCTCTGGGGGATCTTCCCGACCCAGGGATCAAACCCAAGTCTCCTGCATTTCAGGCAGATTTTGTTTACTGTCTGAGCCACCCAAGAAGCCTGAAGGAAGTCCAGATAGAGTGGTAGGGAATAAGGATACCTAGATAATTTAAATCTAGGTAGAACATGTCCAGGTCTAGATGAACTTTATTCTTTGGTTGGAATAATGACTTCTGTAAGTGACTATAGGAAGTACTTTGGTAATGTTTAAAGAATATTGGAGAGAAATGCCAGAATACAACTAAAGACTTCTATATCTTGGGGGAAAAGATGTAGAAATATGTACCAGATGATAATACATGTAGTTACACTAGCAGGCATCTGAAAATCAAAGGTAGCCATTTATTGGATTGGGAACACCTTAGCGCAAGCTCCAGTGACATGTTACAAGGCATTACGGTCTACTTTATCTTCTTTTTTATTTATATTTCTTAAGTCAATAATTTGAATGAATAGAGTTTTATTGTTCATTGTTGCTGTTCAGTCGCTCAGTTTTGTCTGACTCTTTGTAACCCCATGGACTTTAGCACGCCAGGCTTCCCTGTCCTTTGCTGTCTTCCAGAGTTTGCTCAAATTCACGTCCACTGAGTCAGTTACACTATCTAGCCATTTCGTCCTCTGCCACATCTTTCTCCTGTTGCCTTTGATCTTTCCCAGCATCAGTGTCTTTTCCAGTGAGTTGGCTCTTCCCATCAGGTGGCCAAACTATTGGAGCTTCAGCTTCAGCATCAGTCCTTTCAGTGAATGTTCAGAGTTGATTTTCTTTAGGATTCATTGGTTTGATCTCCTTTCAGTCCAAGGGACTCTCAAGAGTCTTCTCCACACCACATTCCAAAGCATTAGTTCTTTGGTGCTCACCCTTATGATCCAACTCTCACATCTGTACATGACAGTGGAAAAACCATCGCTTTGACTAGATAGACCTTTGTTAGCAAAGTGATGTCTTTGCTTTTTAACATGTTGCCTAGGTTTGTCATAGCTTTCCTTCCAAGGAACAAGTGTCTTTTAATTACATGGCTGCAGTCACTATCTGCAGTGAATTTTGAGTTCAAGAAAGTAAAATCTGTCACTGCTTCTAGTTTTCCCCTTTTTATTTGCCGTGAAGTGATAGGACTGGATGCCATGATCTTAGTTTTTAAAAATGTTTTTTAGATTGAATAAAAAAACACTGTATATGAACTTCTAGGGAAAATAGAAATCATATATTTTAATAGGCTTGAGGAAATAATAATAAGCATGCATTATGATTTGATATGAAAATAGATATGCACATAAATATAGTTCATAGAAAGTAAAATGTACAAAGAGTAGTAATATATTATTATTTTAGGTTGCATAGTTTCTTTGTAGACATTATCATAAGCACCATAACCTTGGGAGTTTGGGATGGACATGTACACACTGCTATATTTAAAATGCATAACCAGCAAGGACCTACTGTATAGCATAGGGAACTCTACTCAATATTTGTAACAACCTGAATGGGAAAAGAATTTGAAAAAGAATATATACATATATATGTATAAGTTAATCATTTTACTATATACTTGAAACTAACACAACATTGTTGATTTACACCAATATAAAAAAAAAATAATAAAGTCATTGTGACAGTCACTTCCATAGCTTCAATTGACCAATGTTGATTTATGGTTCATTTAAATGCCCATTTCATTAAAAAAAAAAAAAGAATACTACTTTTCAATATTTCCCTTGACCACCAAAAACATCATTCAACAGAAGAAAAATTGTGATCGCTCAGAAGAGACTTTATTGTACAAAATTATACTGTAAAAATTTTTTCTTAAAATGGGAGCACATTGTTGCATGAACTTTTCTACACTGGTTTTAAACACACACACACACACACACATCATCACCACCAGCAGCAACAGAAATTTTCCAAGCAATGATCTGTAGTCTGGACAATTCTTGGTTAACATCTTAAAGTTGTGTGCTAGAACTCCTGAACTGCTGGAGGGAGAATGTTTGGTATTTAGCGTGAAAGTCTTGGCTGTTTCTTAGAGGAACATGTGTTTGGTTTTGATTTCAGTTTAATTTGATTCAGTGGTTAGAAACACTGTTGCTAAACCAACAGTCAACACGAACATGTCTTTCAGTTGAGAGAGGGTTGGGATTAGGCTCTGGTCTTGGGAAAAGGGTTATGAGGTGGCTTTCCGTGATCTGGGAAGTTCATTGGCAAGGGCTAAAATGCTGGCTGGCAAAGACTGGAATATGATCTTAAACAAACCTGTGGGGAAGAAAAGTATTTGAAAACATTCTTCTGGCCTTTGGTTTCTCCCATCCCCCTTTCTTCTAAGAAATCTAGATGAATGGATAACATTTTAAAATGTATCTTTATTTTTTTAATAAAAACTTATTTTTTTAATTAAAAAATAATTTTAATTTTTCTTTGCTTTTATTATCTTCATTCTTACACCCTGGATCTGAATAGGAGATTTTAAGTGAATAACATTATGAGCTGTTCTGTGTTATGGTTAAGAATGCAAGATTTGCCAAAGGCAGCATGGGTGTGAATCTTATTTTGCAACTTTATTCAATGAAGAGGCACTTTTCCAGGCAGTTGGAATGTAGCAGTCAACAAAACAGACAACAGTCCCTACAATCTCAAACCTTGCCTAGTAGCTTTAGGACATTAACTACACTGTGACTCAGTTTTCTTCCCCAGGGATTACAAAGGCATCTTGCTTGCTTGCTAAATTGCTTCAGTCACGTCTGACTCTTTTGCAACCCCATGGACTGTAGCCAGCCAGGCTCCTCTTTCTGTGGGATTTTCCAGGCAAGAATACTGGAGTGGGTTGCCATGCCCTTCTCCAGGGGATCTTCGCAACCCAGGGATTGAACTTGGGTCTCCTGCATTGGAGGCAGCTTCTTTATTGTCCAAGCCACCAGGAAGCCCATAAAGGCATCTACTTCTGGGCATGTCTGAGGTATTAACTGAGTTGATTTGCATTAAATGCTTATAACAGATTTTAGCACATAGAAAGCATTGAATAAATGTTAATTATTACATTTAAGACTTTTGTTTTTATTGGCGTTTACTTGTTTTATTGTGAAGCCTAACACATGCGATGGATCCCTGGAAGCTCCTGTACCAAGCCTTTTTCTCAGGTTCTGCTTTCAGGGGAACCCAAACATTGGCACAGCCCTTCATTGATGATATGTGTTGCCCATACCTTCTCCCACTCTGTGGCTTGCATTTTCATTATTTTTAGGAGATTTTGATGAAAAATTCTTAACTTTAATCTAGATCAATTTCTCAATCTTAGGTGTTTTTTGTTGTTGTTGTTCTGGTCATGAAATCCTTCACTATCCCAATAACATGAAGGCATTTTTCTATATTTTCTTCCAAAAGTTTAATTTTTCAAACTCTCACATGTAGAGTAATGGCCCATCTGGAATTGATTTTGTATTTGTTGAGTGGTGAAGGAAGCTTTCTTATTTTTTACAAAGAGTATCTAGTTGACTGTGGTAGGCAGAATGAGGACCCCACAAAGATGTCCTGGTCCTGATCCCTGGAGCCTCATAATATGTTACCTTCTGCTGCAAAGAGGACCTTGCAGATGTGGCTCTGGGATGACCAGTTTATCCTGTATTATCTGACTGAGCCCAACCTAACCAAATAGAACTCTAAAATAGAATCTTTCCAGGCTGCGGTCAAAGGGAAATTTAATTCGGGAAGAACAAACCAGAGAGATGCAACACTGTTGATCTTGAAGATTAAGGAAAGGGGCCACAGCCAATATAGAATAGGAAATGTGGGTGGTTTTGCTGCTGCTGCTGCTGCTAAGTCGCTTCAGTCGTGTCTGACTCTGAGCGACCCCATAGATGGAGCCCACCAGGCTCCCCCGTCCCTGGAATTCTCCGGGTAAGAACACTGGAGTGGGTTGCCATTTCCTTTCCAATGCATGAAAGTGAAAAGTGAAAGTGAAGTCACTCAGTCGTGTCCGACTCTTAACGACCCCATGGACTTCAGCCTACCAGGCTCCTCCATCCATGGGATTCTCCAGTGGTTTTAGAAATCTGGAAATGGCAAGGAAATTAATTCCCTCCTAGAGCCTCCAGAAAAGAACGCTTCTGCCAGTCGTTTATCTTAGTGAGGTTTATGTTGGGCTGCTGACTTAAATAATGGTAAGATAATAAATGTGTTGCTTTAAGCCATTAAGTTTGTGGTTATTTGTTATGGCAGATACAGAAAATTTACACATTGATCCAGCACTATTTATTGAAAAGGCTGTCTTTTACCCGCTTCTCTGTACCTCCACTTTTGTCATAATTGTGTATCCATCTATTCACTGCCTGCTTCTACATGTTCTTTTCTGCTTTAGTGGTCTTTTGGTCCATTTTTTGTGCCAGTATTGTATTCACTGGGACAGACCCTGATGGTAGGAAAGATTGAGGGTAGCAGGGGAAGTGGGCAACAGAGGACAAGATGGTTGAATAGCATCGCTGACTCAATGGGCGTGAGTTTGAGCCAACTCCAGGAGATGGTGAAGGACAAGGGAGCCTGGCATGCTGTAGTCCATGGGGTTGTAACTAAGAGCCAGATATGACTTAGCAACTGAGCAACAACAAATTTTACTCTTTTAACTTCTATAAGATTTTAATATTTTAAGTAGTTCTGTGAACTAATTCTCAGAGCAAAATTTCCCATGATTTTTTTTAAAAATTAATTTATTTGGCTGCACTGGGTCTCAGTTGTGGCACACGAGATCTTTGTGGCAGTTTCTTTTTTTTTCAGTTGTGACGTGTGAACTTAGTTGCAGATGTGGCATCTAGTTCGGGACAAAGGATTAAACTTGGGCCTCCTGCTTTGAAAGTGTGACGCCTTAGCCTCTGGATGACCAGGGAAGTCCTTCCCAGGATGTTCTTTAACAGCAGTTTGTCTTTCCTTACCTCTCTACATTTCAATATAAATTACAAAACCACTTGTCAATTTCAGAAAAGGCAATAACAAAAATTCATTGGGATTTTGATCAGTATTGCACCTGCTCCATAGATTAACTCAGGACCTTGACCACTTTATAATACGGGCATTTAAAACATCTGTGGTATATGGCAGAGGATGAGATGGTTGGATGGCATCACTGACGTGATAGACATGAGTTTGAGTAAACTCCTGGAGATGGTGAAGGGTAGGGAAACCTGGCATGCTTCAGTCCATGGGATCCCAAAGAGTTGGACATGACTGAACAACTGAACAGTTTTTCCTGATAATCCTAATACTTTTCTGCATAGAGGCCTTGTATATCTTTTGGTAGATTTATTCATGTGTTTAATTTTATTTTAAATGTCATATTGTAAATATTTTGGGGTTCTTTTGGCTAACGTTACAATTGATTTTTGAATACTATAACACGGTCTTGTACATTGACTTTTCCTCTAGCTCTGCTAATACACTTATTGATTCTGAAAGTTAACTGTACTTCCTTTTGGAATTTTACATATGCAACCATATGATCTGTGACTAATAGTAATTTCAGTTCTTTTCCTGCCCTTATAACTTAGATTTTTTTTTTTTTGCATTATTCTGTAGCTGGAACCTTTAATATAGTGCCAAATAAAAATGGGAGAAAGCAGGCATTTATCTTGTTCTTAATATTCAAGAAAACCTTTCAAAATTTTCCCCAAAAGTATGTTTGTTATATGCTTTTTAGAACTACTGTTGATCAGATTTGGAAGTTCTCACCTATTACTAGGTTTTTAGGAGGAGTTTTTTCAATTAAACTTTTGAGGTAATTTGTAGATTTACACACAGTGCTAAGAAATAATACTGAGAAAGTCTGTGCCATCTACTCAGTTTCTTCCCACGGTACCATCTTGCAGAGGTATAGTGTAATGTTACAGTCAGAACCTTGACATTACAATCCCACAATCTTATTCAGACTTCTCCCATTTTACTTCTAGTGAAAGTGAAAGTGAAGCCGCTCAGTTGTGTCCGACTCTTTGCGACCCCGTGGACTGTAGCCCACCAGGCTCCTCTGTCCATGGGATTCTCCAGGCAAGAGTATTGGAGTGGGTTGCCATTTCCTTCTCCATTTTACTTATACTCATGTGTATTTAGTTCTATGTGATTTCATCACATGTAAATTGACCATAGTCAAAATACAGAACATTTTCATCACCACAAAGATTGCTCATGTGGCCCTTTTGTATGCACATCTCTTTCCCTAACTCCTATGAATCACTAATCTGTTCTTAATTTATAAAATTTCATCTTTAAAAATTTTATACAAATCAAATAAATCATATAGTATGCAATCTTCAGGAACCGTTTTTTTTTCACTCAATATAATTCCATGGAGATTCATCCAAGTTGTTTCACAGATAAAGAATTCATTCTTTTTTACTGCTTTCCTTAGTATGGATATATCACACTTTGCGCAAACATTCACCCATTGAAAGACATCTGGGTTGTTTCAGTTTGGGGCTAAAGAAATAAAGCTGCTCTGGAAATTTATGTATAGATTTTTGTGTGAATGTAAGTTTTCACTTCTCTGGGATAAATGTCCGTGAGTGCAAATTGCTGTGTTGTATGGTGGTTTCATGTTTAGTTTTATAAAGAAGTTCTGAACTATTTCCCAATGTGGCTATACTACAGAGGTTTTTAAACCATGAATAAATGTTGAAGTTTATCAAATACCTTTATCATCGCCTGTTTAGTTCTTATGTTTTTTTTTCTCTTTATTCTGTTACAGTAGTGAACTACATCGGTTAATCTTTGATTTAAAGGAAACATTCTCAACTGAGTTTTGTTTGTCCTCCTTTTTCTAGTCCCTTCAGGTGTGTGTTTTGATTGTTTGAGATTTTTCTTCTTTCCTTAGGGAAGGGTTGTATTGCTATCAACTTCCCTCCGGGCACTGCTTTTGCTGCATCCCACAGATTTTTGGATCATTGTTTTCAGTTTCATTTGTCTCCTGGTGTTGCTTTTCTTTTTAATTCCTCTTTGATGTCTTCATTGATCCATTGGTTGTGTGTTCTCAGTGGTTCAGTAGCATCTGACTCTGTGACCCTATGGATCAGTTTTCACGCCCACCAGTTTTCTCTGTCCATGGAATTTCCCAGGCAAAAATACTGGAGCAGCTTGCCATTTCCTTCTCCAGGGGATCTTTCTGATCCAGGGACTGAACCCATGTCTCCTGAGTCTCCTGCACTGGCAGGCAGATACTTTACCTCTACATAATATAGGAAGCCTCAATGGTTGTTTAGTAGCATATTATTTGGCCTCTGTGTGTTTGTGGTTTTCCACAAATTTTTTTCCCTTGTAGTTGACTTCTAGTCCTATATTGTTGTTGGAAAAGATGCTTGAGTTGGTTTCAGTCTTCTTAAATTCACTGAGATGGGTTTTGTGCTCTAACATACCACATATATGTATATAAAACGCCCAGTGGCCTTCCAAGCCAACTGTTTTGGTGGCTTATCCTCCCAGTGTAGGATTCTTTAGGCCTCAGTTCTGTTCAGTTCAGGCCTAGAGCTCTGTATTGGGCTCAGACTCCTAGCTCCTTGGGGAGAATGACTGCAATAATCTTTTTGTTTGTGAGTCATCTACCTGGGAATGTGGGTCTCACGTATCTCACATCTCTGCCCCTCTTATCCATCTTTATTGTAGTGTTCTTCTTCATATCTTCAGCTGTAGAGATCTTCTCAGCTAGTCTTCACGTCCTTCTCATTAACAGTTGCTCTGTAAATAGTTGTAATTTTGATATGCCTGTGGAAGGTGAACTTAGGCTCTTCCTACTCCACAATCTCAGCCCCTAACTGTATATTTTAAATGGTGAATTGCATAATATGTGAATCATAGCTCAATAAAGCTACTATATGTATATATAAAAAATACAAGTTATAAAGTGTGTGGTTTTCCCAGTGGCTCAGTGGTAAACCATCTGTGAGGAAGTAACCTGTAAGATTTAGGGACCTTCCAGGCCAACTGAAAGGTTATCTCTGTTATTTGTGACTCACAGACCCTGACCTGGAGGGTTTGTGACTCACAGACCCTGACCTGGAAGGTTTGACTTTCCAGAGAGTCAGAAAAACAAGCTGTGTAAACTGTGTGTCAACTGCAGATTGTAAAAAATAATATCACCAGACCCTCACGAGCTTATCCTTGCAAAGATCAGCAGTATTGTGACCAATCATGATATATCTATACCTCCCCGCCCAATGTGGTTTTTGTGCTTAAAAACTGTCCTGTAACTGTCATTGGGGTTCGCTCCTTGCTTGAGGAGGACAGAACCCCGGCGCGCCGGTTCAATAAATCCTCTTGCTATTTGCATCGATCCTGTGTCTTGGTGGTCTTGGGCGACGGACTCCAGGGCGGAACCTTGCGGTTCAACATTTGGGGGCTCGTCCGGGATCTCCGTTCAGCCCCAGACCCCCAGGCATCAGGTTTCGGAGGTACGCTCGAGCTTTGGCTTTGTGTGTTTTGTGTGTCCCTACTAACTGCTGCTTTGTTGTCAGTCGTTATTGTCGTTGGTTGGTTTGCCGCGGCTTCCTTCAGTTTTCTGGTTCCTGTCTGGGTGACAGGTCCATGACGAAACCTGGGGACGCCCAGGACGTCTATCTGGAAGAGGGACTTGATTCAGTCCCTCTTCATCCGAATCAGGTGGAGCCTTTAAGGAGACTCCCGTCTGTATCTCTGTTGGTTTTGTGGAAGACGCGCGGCGGCCGGCTCTGTCTCACCACTCTGCTGACTGTCTGGTTTCTGTTAATTGTTCTCCTTGTCTTCCCCTTACGTGACAAAGACGACATGGGACAGACTGTGACTACTCCTCTCTCTCTGACATTAAGCCACTGGTCTGAGGTTAAAACTAGAGCTCATAATCTCTCAGTAGATATAAGGAAGGGAAAGTGGCGAACTCTGTGTTCCACAGAGTGGCCCACCTTCCAAACAGGGTGGCCACCCGAAGGTAGTTTTTCCTTACATCATGTTAAGCAGGTAAAATCAGTGGTTTTTCTCCCTGAGCCCCAAGGACACCCAGATCAGGTACCCTATATTATTGTATGGGAGGACCTCATCCTTTCCCCACCGTCGTGGGTACGGCCTTTTGTTCCCTCCACAGGAACACCAACGGAAGGCACCCTGGGAATTTACGCCCTCAAACCTGCGACAGAAGGAGCCAAAACCGCTACCTCAGAAAGAAAAAAGATCTACCCTGACACCCAGACTGACCTCCTCCTTTTGGATTCACCCCCGCCCTACCCACCGGCGATGGCCCCTCCGCCGGGCCCACTCCCCGTGGCTCCGGCGGCTCGATCAACAGTGCTGCTGGAGTCAGGAGAACCAGGAACGGGCCCGGCAGCAGGGACACGGAGTCGCCGGGCCGGTACTCCTGACTCTACTGCCCTCCCTCTCCGGGAATATGGCCCCCCGGATGACCGAGGAAACCGGCATCTCCAGTATTGGCCCTTTTCCGCCTCTGATCTGTATAACTGGAAAACCCATAACCCCTCTTTCTCTGAAAATCCACAGGCCCTAACTTCCTTAATTGAGTCGCTCGTATTCTCACATCAGCCCACCTGGGACGATTGTCAGCAGCTGCTGCAAACGCTCCTCACGACTGAGGAGCGACAGCGCGTATTGCTGGAAGCCCGGAAGAATGTTCCGGGAGATGACGGGCGTCCTACCGCATTGCCTAATGAGATAGACGCTGGCTTCCCGCTGACCAGACCTCATTGGGATTACAATACGCCTGCAGGTAGGGAGCGCTTAAGGGTGTATCGCCAGGCTCTGGTGGCGGGTCTCCGAGGGGCCGCAAGACGCCCTACAAATTTGGCAGAGGTAAGAAAGATTACCCAGGGACCTTCCGAGTCACCCACAGTATTCCTAGATAGGCTCATGGAGGCATTCAGGAGATTTACCCCATATAACCCTGAGTCTGAAGAACATAAAGCCACCATAGCTATGGCTTTCATTGACCAGGCAGCTTCGGACATTAGGAAAAAGCTGCAGCGGCTGGACGGGTTGCAGGGATTCTCCCTCCAAGATCTAGTTAGAGAGGCAGATAAGGTATTTAACAAAAGAGAGACAGAGGAAGAAAAGGAAGAGAGAAGGAAGAGAGAACAGGACGAGCGAGAGTTGAAACGGGAAAGGAGACAAGAGAAAAGCCTAGCCAAAATCCTGACCACTGTAATAAGAGAAAAAGATAAGAGTGACCGGGGAAAGGTCAGACCGACAACTAAACTGACCTTAGACAAGGACCAATGCGCTTACTGTAAAGAGAAAGGACATTGGCTGAGGGATTGCCCCAAGAAGAAGAGGGGAAAAACTCCCTCCCAAAAGGTTTTGGCCTTAGAGGAAGAAGACTAGGGGGGTCAGGGCTCGGAGCCCCTCCCCGAGCCTCGGGTAACTCTAAAGGTGGAGGGGAAGCCAGTGCAGTTTCTGGTGGATACTGGAGCCCAACATTCGGTCCTGTTACAACCGGGGGGAGCAATCACCACCAAGAGAGCCTGGGTACAGGGGGCTACCGGGAATAAACCATATTCATGGACTACCCGAAGAACGGTGGACCTTGGCGTGGGCCGGGTATCCCACTCGTTCCTGGTGATTCCTGAATGCCCCTATCCCCTGCTGGGACGGGACTTGCTTACAAAAGTTGGGGCTCAGATTCATTTCAGTCCTGAAGGGGCCGCAGTGACTGACAAAGAGGGGAGACCTCTGCAGGTCTTAACTTTAAAATTGGAAGACGAACACCGCCTGTTCGAGGGTCCCCCTGCCTCAGCAGCCGGGATGGAAAAATGGATAACAAAAATTCCCCTGGCATGGGCCGAGACATCTGGCGTGGGACTAGCAAAACATCAACCTCCAATAGTAGTTGAGGTAAAGGCCTCCGCTACCCCCATATCCGTCCGCCAGTACCCCATGGGCAAGGAAGCCCGAGATGGGATCCGCCCCCACATACGGCGGCTCTTTGAACTAGGAATACTGATAAAATGCCAGTCAGCTTGGAACACCCCCTTGCTCCCGGTTCGAAAGCCTGGTTCAGGTGACTATCGGCCTGTGCAGGACCTGAGAGAGGTGAACAAGCGGGTGGTAGACTTACACCCAACTGTGCCCAACCCCTACAACCTGTTGAGCACTCTTCCCCCCGAACGGAAATGGTATACGGTATTGGACCTTAAAGATGCTTTCTTTTGTCTGAGACTTAGTTCCATAAGCCAGCCCATCTTTGCTTTTGAATGGAGGGACCCGGCTCTGGGGATTTCGGGACAACTGACATGGACTCGACTGCCCCAGGGATTCAAAAACTCTCCAACGATTTTCGACGAGGCACTCCACCAGGACCTCGCGCATTTCCGTGCCACCAACCCCCAGGTAATCCTGTTGCAGTATGTAGATGACTTGCTCCTGGCAGCGAACTCGAAGGAAAAATGCCTTAAAAGAACCGAAGCCTTGTTGATCGAGCTCGGCTCCCTAGGATATCGGGTCTCAGCAAAAAAGGCGCAGATCTGCCAACAACAGGTTAGTTACCTGGGGTACTTAATCGAAGATGGAAAACGATGGCTTTCGGAGGCAAGGAAAGAGACTACGTGGAGACCGACCGGGAACATACTGGGAAGTAGACTTCACAGAGGTATGTCCTGCTAGATATGGCAACAAGTACTTACTCGTATTCATAGACACCTTCTCAGGCTGGGTAGAGGCTTTTCCAACTGAGCATGAGACTGCGCTAGTAGTCGCCAAGAAGATTTTAGAGGAAATCTTTCCCCGTTTTGGAGCACCAAAGATGATAGGGTCAGATAATGGGCCAGCTTTTGTCGCCCAAGTGAGCCAGGAAGTAGCAAAATTTTGGGGGACTGATTGGAAGTTACATTATGCCTATAGACCCCAGAGCTCAGGACAGGTAGAAAGGATGAATCAGACTTTAAAGGAGACCCTTACTAAATTGTCCTTGGAGACTGGCGTTACCGACTGGACGGTGCTCCTTCCCTTGGCATTGTTCCGAGTTCGGAACACCCCCTCCCACTTCAATCTTTCCCCTTTTGAGATCCTGTATGGGGCACCTCCCCCTATACTGTCCGTAGAGGAGGGATTTGACCCTGGCAAGTTTAATAATGGTGATCTATATGCTAGGCTGAAAGGAATCCAGCTGGTGCAGAGGGAGATATGGGAACAGCTTGCTGAAGCCTATCAGCCCGGGACACCCGGAGAAGCTCACCCGTTCCAGGTGGGAGACTCTGTCTACGTTCGCTGACACCGACAGCAGACTCTGGAAGCTCGCTGGAAAGGACCGTACATCGTCCTGCTCACCACCCCAACTGCTGTAAAGGTTGACGGCATCCCCTCCTGGATCCACGCTTCTCACGTCAAAGCTGCCCCGAAGCCCCCGAAGAAACCCCTCCGCACCCTCCGCGGCCGCCGGCCCCTCCGAGATCTACCGACCCCCCTGTAAGCAAAACTTCTACCCAGGACAGGATGTTGACCTTATTGACTAGTGCTTTCCAGGTTTTAAATGACACCAACCCAAGTGTGACTGAATCCTGCTGGCTTTGTTATGAAGCTGCACCCCCATATTATGAGGCTTTAGCCGAGACCCCAGCTGAGCCAGTGGATATCTCCCAGACCCACTCTGATAGTATATGCCGATGGCATCAGGAACCAACTGCCAGAATTACCCTAGCAGCTGTAACAGGAAAAGGATTATGCATAGGTACCCCATCCCCGGCTCATACACATCTCTGTAATTCCACTATTAAAGAGGTCAGCCAGACTGGGTATCTTCCACCGCCCGGGAACATTTGGTGGGCTTGTGACACGGGACTAACGCCTTGTATATCCCTTGCAGTATTTGATGCTTCTGTCAACTTCTGTGTGCTAGTGCAGCTGGTACCCCGACTGATTTATCACCCCGATGCCTCCTTCTTAGAAGCTTACAAGGGAGGCCATCGACCAAGAAGGGAACCAGTGGCTATGACCCTAGCTGTTCTGTTAGGACTTGGAGTAGCCGCAGGAATCGGGACCGGTACTACTGCCCTCCTCCAACAGCCCCACTATTACGCCAGCCTGCAGCAGGCTATTGATACAGACCTTCGGGTCTTAGAAGATTCCATTACCAAACTAAAGGAGTCCCTGACCTCCCTATCTGAGGTAGTTATGCAAAACCGCCGAGGCTTAGATCTTTTGTTTCTGAAAGAAGGAGGAATATGTGCGGCCCTTAAAAAAGAATGCTGCTTCTATGTAGATCACTCGGAAGTCATAACGGACTCCATAAATAAATTAAGGGAGAGGCTGGCAACCAGGCAGAAAAAAAGAGAATGCCCAAGGGTGGTTTGAGTCCTGGTTCAACAAAACCCCATGATTTGTCACTTTGATATCCACCCTGATGGGACCCTTGCTCATTTTACTGCTCCACTTAACCATAGGGCCCTCCGTTCTAAACAAGTTGCTAGCATTCATCCGAGACCGAGTGAGCTCAGTACAGGTACTCATGCTGAGACAACAGTACACCACCCTTCCCCAAGGGGATCCCGACCATTGATTTCAAGATTGAAATTAGGAACAAGAAGAAGAGGGGAATGTGAGGAAGTAACCTGTAAGATTTAGGGACCTTACAGGCCAACTGAAAGGTTATCTCTGTTATTTGTGACTCACAGACCCTGACCTGGAGGGTTTGTGACTCACAGACCCTGACCTGGAAGGTTTGACTTTCCAGAGAGTCAGAAAAACAAGCTGTGTAAACTGTGTGTCAACTGCAGATTGTAAAAAATAATATCACCAGACCCTCACGAGCTTATCCTTGCAAAGATCAGCAGTATTGTGACCAATCATGATATATCTATACCTCCCCGCCCAATGTGGTTTTTGTGCTTAAAAACTGTCCTGTAACTGTCATCGGGGTTCGCTCCTTGCTTGAGGAGGACAGAACCCCGGCGCGCCGGTTCAATAAATCCTCTTGCTATTTGCATCGATCCTGTGTCTTGGTGGTCTTGGGCGACGGACTCCAGGGCGGAACCTTGCGGTTCAACACATCCACCTGTCAATGCAAGAGATGTGGGTTCAGTCCCTGGGTCAGGAAGATCTTCTGGAGAAGGAAATGGCAACCCACTCCAGTATTCTTGCCTGGGAAATCCCATGGACAGAGGAGCCTGGTGGACTACAGTCTATGAGGTCTCAAAGAGCCAGATATGACTGAGCACGCATGCACGCATGGGATACACTCATTTCCTGGATTAACTTTTGAGTATTCTGATTTTCTCATAGTCTCAAACGTTTGGTTATAACTTTAGGGCTAAATTTTTCTCTTAGTAAGCCTCAGGGAGAATCAGTTCGTTTCAAAAATTTTCATATGGTTAATAGCAAATTCATTTCCTTTACCTTTTAAAATATGATGGGAAAATTAAGGGGCTGAATAAAAAATAATATCCACTGATAAATGCTCAAATTGCGTTTAATATATCTGTGTACCTACATCATCATCCATCAAGAAAACATTATTTTTTTCACAAGTGTTTCTTAGCAAATGACTATTCTGGGGAGCCCTCATAAAACCAAATAACTCTGAACTCTCTGGGACTCAGTTTTGTCCTCTGTAAAATGGAAGAACTTGTTTAATCATGACTTTCAGACTTTGCTCCTTTAAGTCCTGGGTGTTCAAAGAATTAATTCACAAAATAGTGTGTTGGAGATAGAGGCATTGCCCAGCCATAAATTCCTTTCAAAAAAGCAGCTCTGCTTTCTGTTCACGTATTATTTGAGCTTCTTCACTGGATTTCCTCTGAAGGGATCAGATACTAAAACGAACTTGAAAACTGTTGGATTCGATTCTTTCTAGCTCTACGCAGTCTAAGATTGATTCTGCAATCTTAACAGAGGGAAGAGTTGTTTTAATCATTTTATATTTTGTGTGTTTTCAGAGACTCAGAAACAGATATGTTTCTAAGGAACTAAGTGACTAGGTACATGAGGCTTGGCTGAGGGAACAAGTAGGAATTGATCCTGTTAGAGAGGGCCCCAGGGATGGATTCTTTTCTCATAAAATCATTCATAGCCCCTCCTCAGCAACTAGAGAAAAGGCTCCTGTATTGTAGCTATTTCCCCAGCACTGTTGCCTCCGCTAACTTGATGGCAGCAGAGCAGTGTTGGTGAACTCAAGGCAAAGCCAGTGAGGAGACTGTGACTTCAGTTTTCCCCTCCTCCTCCACCACTTTCTCCTGCCCCCCCGGCGGCTCCTCCCATTTTGGCTGGGATGTGATAGAGCAGAACTGAAGTTTATTTTAATCTCTCTTAGGTCAGACACTTCAAAGCTGCCGCAGTTCCTGGAAATCTACCCCAACCTCGACAGGCTCACCAGTTGAGACACAGAATGTGGTCCTTTCATAGCCTCTGCTGCTGCTAAGTCGCTTCAGTCGTGTCCGACTCTGTGTGACCCCATAGACGGCAGCCCACCAGGCTCCCCCGTCCCTGGGATTCTCCAGGCAAGGACACTGGAGTGGGTTGCCATTTCCTTCTCCAATGCATGAAAGTGAGAAGTGAAAGTGAAGTCGCTTCTGCTGCTGCTGCTGCTAAGTCACTTCAGTCGTGTCCGACTCTGTGTGACCCCATAGACGGTAGCCCACCAGGCTCCCCCGTCCCTGGGATTCTCCAGGCAAGAACACTGGAGTGGGTTGCCATTTCCTTCTCCAATGCATGACAGTGAGAAGTGAAAGTGAAGTCGCTCAGTCGTGTCCGACTCAGCGACCCCATGGACTGCAGCCCACCAGGCTCCTCCGTCCATGGGATTTTCCAGGCAAGAGTACTGGAGTGGGGTGCCATTGCCTTCTCCACATAGCCTCTGGTATGGTGGAAAGCAGTCCAGTTTTCCTTTGATGACTGCATGGCTAATGAGCTTTCATTGCAGGACTGGCTGCCTCAAAACAGGGAGGATGCCTGCCAGGTACCGTGTGCTCTATGCTGTGTATAAAACATCGGGTAGGGTTGGCACAGAGTGCTTCATTACAAACTTTATTTTCACCTAAGAAGAAAAGATTTATAAGGTTCAAATTGTTAATACTAGAATCACTAATGTGGATAATTGCAGTGCTTTCTGGAGACCGTTCTCTGGGCTGGAAAAGGATAAGCGTTGTATCTACCCGAGCTCCCTCACCCATCTGCCTCCAGTGTAACCCATCACATTCCAACCCCCACTCTGCTTGCAGAGTAATCCATCTCAAATATAGACCTGATCATGCCTTCTTCTGCCTCAATGCCTGAGATGACATTCCATTGACTTCTGAATAAAGGAAAAACTGTTTGGCAGAACATAGAAACACCAGCTTTACCCTGTACCTTTGGTTCTTCCCATTCTGTGGTCACTCTAGCTGGGGATCAGAACCTGAAGTTTTAGCCCAGCTGGGTAGAATGCTGAGAATATCTTCTTTTTTCTTTTAAAATAGTCTTGTGTTGCTCAAGAGTAGTTCTCAAGTCTTCTTGCAACAATATCAACGTGCATCTTTATTTAAAAAAAATACTTGTAAGCACCTAAACCTGAAAACTGCTGTTTCTTGTTAGTCACTAAGTCGTGCCTGACTCTTTCTCAACCCCATGGACTGTAGCCCGCCAGACGTCTCTGTCCATGGGATTTCCCAGGCAAGGATACTAGAGTGGGTTGCCATTTTCCTCTCCAGGGGATCTTCCCGACCCAGGGATCCAATTTGAGTCTCCTGCGTTGGCAGGTGGATTCTTTATCACTGAGTCACCAAGGAAGGCCGCTGTTGCTTACAGCTATAGTTTAAACAGAGGTGCTAGGACCAAGTGGGTTTCATTGCCTTTGGGAGCTGCGGCCTTGCCCCTCACAATGAATTTGAAGGTTCTACAGCTCTGGTAGCCAGTGCCTGCTGGGGACGGATGCTGTGGCCATTGGGTCCCCGAGTGCCTTCTTCCCCTATACATGATGGGAGGTTTGGGGGAATGTACACATGTACCGTGCCCTCTCTCAATCCCTGCAGACAGAGATGTGGGTGCCTGAGCACACTGAATACAGATCATGAAGGTGGCGGAGACCACAGTCAGCAAGTGCCGCTGACCAGGAGTCAAGCAGTTCCGCTACTCCAAGATCAACTTCGCACTGCCCCATCAGGTCCTGCGTCGCTAGCACAAGCCAGGCTTCACCAACAAGAGGCCCAACACCTTATTTTATGTGCAGTCCCTCCCAGTCCCCAGGGCTGCCCAAATAAAACTCTTTGGGTAAACCAAAAACCAAAACAACAAACAAACAAAAAACTTTTAATAATAGAGTGAATATTTACTGCCAGGCATTATATTGTATGTTCTAGGTTAACTCTCTTAATCTTTTCAACAACCTAAGAGTGCTATTCCTGACTCCATCTGGCAGATAAGGAAACTTAGGTAAAGAGAGATTAGATAATTATCCGAGTTCACCAGTGTCAAAGCCAGGTTTCAAATCCTGGCAGTCAAGCTTCACAAGTCATCCTCTTAACCATGCTCCCTTATAATAAGCTCTTACTAAAAATGCAGATTCACAGGGTTCCTTTACAGTCTGAGTCTATAAGATTCTAAGGTAATTCTTCAGTAGGCTTGTTTGAAACCATTTTGCTCAACTAGAAAACAGTAGGTGGGTGCCCTCTAGTGTATATACACAAGTGTTACACATTGAATTGACTTGAAATTGCGACTCATGGACTAACGAATACAGTTCATGGAACTCCCCAGGCCAGAATACTGCAGTGGGCATCCTTTCCCTTTTCCAGGGGATTTTCACAACCCAGGAATCAAACCCAGGTCTGCATTGCAGGCGGATTTTTTACCAGCTGAGACACAAGGCAAGTGTTACGCATTTGTTTGTGTTAAATCAGATCTTTTAAATCTGTTGCTTACTAAAGAGCCACATTTCATGATACACAAATTTTAAGAACTGCATTAGGATAAAGTATTTCCATGTCAATGACTTAACTGATTAACACTATATTAAATGTATTTTGCCACAAAAATTATGTAATTATCCCAGTAACTGTCTCTCATCAGATTTTAGCAGCTCCTGGAAATTTAATTATTGGAAGCCTTCATCCCAGCATGTCTGGTGACTAGAATTAGAGGCTCATAGCCTTTGTGTACAGTAACTGCCAACTGTGAAACATCAAATGCACATTGCAGAGTGGCAGATCTTACTCATCTTATCTATGGTGGCTTCATGACATCATTAATTGTCTTCAATAGGTTCTGCTCAGTTTATTTTCTCAGAAGGGGATTACACTTAGAATCTTGTTTTTTCTTATCCTCTTTAAGTTAGAGCTGGAAGGGAAGAGAATCAATTAACTCTTTAGTGTGATATAAATATATGTAAATCCCCTGTATTACTATGTTACACTATTGCATATTCCCAAACAGGAAACCATCCATTAGTTAGAATTAAAACTGTGACTTTCACAATTCAAGGAAGAATTGGAGAATGGATTTTCAGTGGACAAATAGTTGTCTGTACCACAAACCACCTTCTATATTTGAACATTTTTATGTGATTTTCTAAGCAGCCAGCTATTCACAGAAAATAGGCAAGAAAGCAAGTATCAAGTATTTAAAGAATAACGGTTAATGAAATGATACAACTTTTACATAGGTACTACTGATTCAGTTGAGAACCTGTTTTGTTATCCATCAGAGTTGTTCTTCAGTTGCTAAGTTGTGTATGACTCTTTGAGACCCCATGAACTGCAGCATGCCAGGCTTCCCTGTCTCTTACTATCTCCTAGAGTTTGCTCAAACTCATGTCCATTGAGTTGGTGATGCTATCCAACCGTCTAATCCTCTGTTGCCCCCTTCTCCTCCTGCCCTCAAGCTTTATCAGGGTCTTTTCCAGTGGGTCAGCTTTTTGAATCAGGTGGCCACAGTATTGGAGCTTCAGCTCCAGCATCAGTCCTTCCAATGAATATTCAGGGTTCATTTTCTTTAGGATTGACTGGTTTGATCTCTTTGCTGTCCAAGGGACTGTCCTTCATAGTAGAGATTTATGGACGTAGACAATTAGTTCAAAAGTAAATTAGAAGCAGTCCTTACAGTGCATGGCTTCAATATGCATACATTTAATTGGTTACTGTGGTTTAGTTAAATATCACTGGTTGCCCAACCACACAGTTCAAATTTCAGTTACTACACCCACCCCCCCCACACACACACAGATACACACACAAGTATATGTGGTAGACAGAGATAGAGATGGATATATAAAGTACAAACTTGATGCTAGCTCTTCAGTCCATAGATCACTACATAGATAAGAGAGGCACATACTATTCACGGACCAATCACATTGCTTTTTTGGAAAGTCTATTGGTGGCAACCTAAATGTCCATTGACAGAGGAATGGATAAAAAAGATGTAGTACATATATACAATGGAATATTACTCAGCCATAAGAAATGAAATAATGTCGTTTGCAGCAACATGGGTGGACCTAGAGATCATACTAAGTGAAATATGTCAGACAAAGACAAATGCCATATGATATCACTTATATGTGGAATTTAAAAAATGATACAAATGACTTATTTTCAAAATAGAAACAGACTCACAGATTCCAAAAACAAATTTATGGTTACCAAAGAGGAAATGGGGCTGGGGTGGGGGATAAATTAGGAGGTTGGGATTAACATATATACACTACTATATACAAAATAAATAATTGGGACTTTCCTGGTGGCACAATGGATGGAGATCTGCCTGCCAATGCAGGAGACACAGGTTTGATCCCTGGTCCAGGAAGATCCCACGTGTCATGGAGCAGCTGAGCCCATGCACCACAAATACTGAGCCCAAGTGTTGCAACTACTGAAGTCTGTGTGCCTAGAGCTTGTGCTCCGCAACAAGAGAAGCCACCACAATAAGAAGCCCATGCATTGCAATGAAGAGTAGCCCTTGCTCACTGCAACTAGAGAAAGCCTGCATGCAGCAATGAAGATCCAGTGCAACCAAAGATAAATAAGATGGATTATTTTTAAAAACAGGTCATCAATGAGGACCTAATGTGCAGCTCTGGGAATTCTACTCAATATTCTTTAATAACCTATATGGGAAGAGAACTGGAAAAAGAATGGGATAATAGATGTATCCATATCAATATAACTGAATCACTTTGCTGTGCACTTGAAACTAACACAACATTGTCAATCAACTATACTCCAATATAAAATAAAAATTAAAAAAAAAAAGGTTTGTGGTGACTGGCCACTGCGCATCTGCTACCTAGTTTATATACAGAAAGCAAAGTGTGTAGCTATGTTGCTTCTTTGTCTACCAGTGATAAACCCATGTGACATTTTACAAAAATGATAATTGGACAGTAGAGATGAAAGTGGAGTAAAGAAACAAAAAGTGAAATTCTAATTGAATATAAATGGAATTAGAAAAAGCTGATCAAGGAAATATCATCACTGCCGCTGTTTGAGACACAGATGCTTAGCCAGAGGAACTGTTAATCCATGTTCTCCAGAGAAACAGAGTCAATAGGACTTGTATACACACACACACACACACACATAGTGAGAGACATATTTTAAAGAGTTGGCTCACATGACTATGGAGGCTGACAAGTGAAAATGTGCAGGGTGAACCAGTGTACTGGAGATCTAGGTGAAAGCTGATGGTGTAATTCAAGATGTGACTAAATATCTGGACACAATGGCCCAACCAAGTTGATGCATAACATTAAGCATTATATTTTAAAGAGTTGGCTCACATGACTATGGAGGCTGACAAGTGAAAATGTGCAGGGTGAACCAGTGTACTGGAGATCTAGGTGAAAGCTGATGGTGTAATTCAAGATGTGACTAAATATCTGGACACAATGGCCCAACCAAGTTGATACATAACATTAAGCATCATTTGGAGAAGGCAATGGCACCCCACTCCAGTACTCTTGCCTGGAAAATCCCATGGATGGAGGAGCCTGGTGGGCTGCAGTCCATGGGGTCCCTAAGAGTCAGATACGACTGCGCGACTTCACTTTCACTTTTCACTTTCATGCATTGGAGAAGGAAATGGCAAGCCACTCCAGTGTCCTTGCCTGGAGAATCCCAGGGACGGGGGAGCCTGGTGGGCTGCTGTCTATGGGGTCACACAGAGTCGGACACGACTGAAGTGACTTACCAACATTAAGCATCAAAGGAACTTCGTGAAGGTTAACTTATTGACATAGATGAAAAAAGTGGTTATGACAAGCCACATAAAGATGTCCCAGAGGAAGTGCTGGTGGTAAACAAAGAAACAAACAGGAAATCTTCACATTACAGAACTCTTGTAATATTTGACAACACCAAAAGTACAAGGATAAAATATTAGAAGCTAATACAAACTTAGAAAGAAGACTGACAATTCACCAAGGAATAGAAAAGATGCTTGTTTCATATTGTAAGATATACAACAAAAAAGGCAGTTTTTTTGCCACCTCACTGCTTGCAATATCTTAGTTTCCCGACCAGGGACCGAATCCGTGTGCTTGCAGTGAAATAGTGAAATATGTCAGACAAAGACAAATGCCATATGATATCACTTATATGTGGAATTTAAAAAATGATACAAATGACTTATTTTCAAAATAGAAACAGACTCACAGATTCCAAAAACAAATTTATGGTTACCAAAGAGGAAATGGGGCTGGGGTGGGGGATAAATTAGGAGGTTGGGATTAACATATATACACTACTATATACAAAATAAATAATTGGGACTTTCCTGGTGGCACAATGGATGGAGATCTGCCTGCCAATGCAGGAGACACAGGTTTGATCCCTGGTCCAGGAAGATCCCACGTGTCATGGAGCAGCTGAGCCCATGCACCACAAATACTGAGCCCAAGTGTTGCAACTACTGAAGTCTGTGTGCCTAGAGCTTGTGCTCCGCAACAAGAGAAGCCACCACAATAAGAAGCCCATGCATTGCAATGAAGAGTAGCCCCTGCTCACTGCAACTAGAGAAAGCCTGCATGCAGCAATGAAGATCCAGTGCAACCAAAGATAAATAAGATGGATTATTTTTAAAAACAGGTCATCAATGAGGACCTAATGTGCAGCTCTGGGAATTCTACTCAATATTCTTTAATAACCTATATGGGAAGAGAACTGGAAAAAGAATGGGATAATAGATGTATCCATATCAATATAACTGAATCACTTTGCTGTGCACTTGAAACTAACACAACATTGTCAATCAACTATACTCCAATATAAAATAAAAATTAAAAAAAAAAAGGTTTGTGGTGACTGGCCACTGCGCATCTGCTACCTAGTTTATATACAGAAAGCAAAGTGTGTAGCTATGTTGCTTCTTTGTCTACCAGTGATAAACCCATGTGACATTTTACAAAAATGATAATTGGACAGTAGAGATGAAAGTGGAGTAAAGAAACAAAAAGTGAAATTCTAATTGAATATAAATGGAATTAGAAAAAGCTGATCAAGGAAATATCATCACTGCCGCTGTTTGAGACACAGATGCTTAGCCAGAGGAACTGTTAATCCATGTTCTCCAGAGAAACAGAGTCAATAGGACTTGTATACACACACACACACACACACATAGTGAGAGACATATTTTAAAGAGTTGGCTCACATGACTATGGAGGCCGACAAGTGAAAATGTGCAGGGTGAACCAGTGTACTGGAGATCTAGGTGAAAGCTGATGGTGTAATTCAAGATGTGACTAAATATCTGGACACAATGGCCCAACCAAGTTGATGCATAACATTAAGCATCATTTGGAGAAGGCAATGGCACCCCACTCCAGTACTCTTGCCTGGAAAATCCCATGGATGGAGGAGCCTGGTGGGCTGCAGTCCATGGGGTCCCTAAGAGTCAGATACGACTGCGCGACTTCACTTTCACTTTTCACTTTCATGCATTGGAGAAGGAAATGGCAAGCCACTCCAGTGTCCTTGCCTGGAGAATCCCAGGGACGGGGGAGCCTGGTGGGCTGCTGTCTGTGGGGTCACACAGAGTCGGACACGACTGAAGTGACTTACCAACATTAAGCATCAAAGGAACTTCGTGAAGGTTAACTTATTGACATAGATGAAAAAAGTGGTTATGACAAGCCACATAAAGATGTCCCAGAGGAAGTGCTGGTGGTAAACAAAGAAACAAACAGGAAATCTTCACATTACAGAACTCTTGTAATATTTGACAACACCAAAAGTACAAGGATAAAATATTAGAAGCTAATACAAACTTAGAAAGAAGACTGACAATTCACCAAGGAATAGAAAAGATGCTTGTTTCATATTGTAAGATATACAACAAAAAAGGCAGTTTTTTTGCCACCTCACTGCTTGCAATATCTTAGTTTCCCGACCAGGGACCGAATCCGTGTGCTTGCAGTGAAAGCAAAGAGTCCTAACCACTGGATAACCAGGCAATTCCCAAAACTATTCTTGATAAGTGCAAAGAAATAAAACACTTTACCTCTGAATGTTTCTAATGTTTTAAATTGAAGGGAACTAAGTAAATATTCGTTTTGATATTTTTTTAATTTATAACTTACAGTAACCAAATCTTTAATGTTTTGACAGAGTAGTTTGAAGATTACAGAACAGTCAGTTCTTTTCTTACATTGATTATTAAGATTAATTGGTTTGGCTTCTGTTTGCATGGTCATTTTTATGATCCCAAAGTACCATGAAAAATGGGTCCTGACTGTGTGATGTTTCATTTAAGGAGATTGTCTGGTGGCTCAAATGGAATTTCTTCCTGGGAGAGTGGGAGAGGGTATTAGCTTCTTTGTGTACTCTGAAGTTTCTAGCAAGATGTAGGGATTTAGAAAATATTGGTCTCATTGTTTTAGTAGAATGGCTCTGAATCAGATAGTAAAGTGATGTTAAAACAACATTAGAAACAAACTCCATGCTTGCTCTATGTCTAAACCTAAGCTTCAGTTTCTCGATCCATCACGTGAGGGTAGTAACAGTGGTTCTTTCTTTTATGAGGTTGTTTTCAATGTAGCACATAAAAGGTGTTAAATAAATGTCTATAGAAGAATGGATGACCAGGACTCAGTATCACTGAGAATAGTTGTCCCACAAAGTTCTCATAACCTCTTGATTACAGTGGAGACTAGGACAGGCTGCCTCAGTACTAGTTAGAATGAGAGTGAGAGTGGAAGTGAAGTCGCTCAGTCGTGTCCGACTCTTTGCGACCCACGGACTGTAGCCCACCAAGCTCCTCTGTGCATGGGATTCTCCAGGCAAGAATACTGGAGTGGGTTGCCATTTCCTTCTCCAGAAGGAAATGAGGGTGAGAGGGGGGTCAAATACTTGGAGCAAGAAAGCCTGATCCCTTGAAGCTACATGTATTAGGACCAAAAGTATTTAATCTTTTCCCTCAGTCCTCATTTCTATTCCCCTAGACCTTTGTGCTCTCTTACTGGAGGTTGAATGGTTCAATTTGGGAAAAGGAGCAAAGGAATTAGACCTTGGGTCTGGCCTCAGGGTCTCTTAATGGTGCCTATTCTTGCATTTTTAGTTCTCTCTGTTGCCTCACTCTTCTCAGCAAAAAACAAAAACATGCTCAAGTCTTCAAACTCAAACAAAAGATCAGTCCTATAAGTGGCTACCCAAGCTACTATTGTTCTATGCATTCTTTTAAATTACCTGCCCTCTCCTCTGGTTTTCTGAAGCTCTTGTTACAAAGGCATCCAGTGATTTCATAATTTCTGGTGTCCAGTACTCAGCACTAAGCTCTCCATTTAGAAAGTTCAGCTTTCTATCCACTGGCCACACTTTCCTCCTTGGCTCCCAATTGCATGCTTCTGGGACATAAGACTTCTTGTTTCTTTTGTCCCTAAATGTGTCTGGTGCCCTGTCTTCTAACTTTGAGCCCTTCATTCCTTTGTTTCAAAGTTATTCTGTGAACTTTTCATCATTCCAGCTATGAGTATCTCATAAATCTACCCTTTCAGTCCTTAAACCTCTCTAGACCCACATTTCGGTTTACACAGACCACCAGGATCTTAAGTTCAATGTGTCTGTAATGAGGGAAGGGTTTCAAATGTGCTTCTCTCTCCCTCTACATTCATTCAACCTCATCACTTCTAGAAGCAACTCCTGGTCCTAACTAAACAGATAGGGGAGAAAAGCTCACTCTAGATAGATGCAGAGAACAAAGGAAACTGATTCTTGATTTCTAAACTTACTAGAATGTTTGGGTTTATGGGTTTACATCAAAAGGCTTTAAATGCATATTTTTCTGAAAGATTGCCACTGAGCCATGAAAGACACCTGGATTCTTGGCCTCCAGAGGAGAGGAATTCGATCCAGGGCCAGTGACAAGGCTTGATCACTCAGAGTTTTTGTGTCATAAAGTTTTATTAAAGTGTAAAAGAGAGAAAGCTTCTGACACAGACATCAGAGGGGGCAGAAAGAGTGCCCCATTGCTAGTTTTTAGCAAGAAGTTATACACCTATCAGCAGGCTGCTAATTAGAGAAAGGAAATGTCTCAAAACTCAGAGAGTGACACCAGGCCCCTCACCCACAACATTCATTTTGAGATAACACTGGCACAAGGTGAGTCATCCTGGGCCATAAAATGACTGACATGAATCTTGAAGAAAGACAGGTTTCCAAGCAAATACATAGGCTCATTAACATAGCTTAAGAGAACATTTCCATGGGTAAAACACTGTTTGTTGAGCCATTATAGATTCTGAGTCTTAGGCAGAACTGACTTAAAGCAAGACAGAGTCTAGGGTAAATACATAATTCATTAACATAGCTAAAGAAGAATATTTCCATAAGAAAAACACATTGGTTAGATCAAGGTTTGAGAAAAGTTAAGTTCAGATGGAACCAGGTATCGTCATGGCAACACAGAATTCTAAAAGAAACCTTTTAATTTTGTATAGAGAAGGGAAAAAAATCTGACACTTGTAGCTTTTTTCCTCCTGCCACTTAAGAGAGAGATAAAAAACATCTGACACTTGCAGCCTAGTTCCTCTGTTTGGGGCCCCTAGCCTTCCTGCCTCTTACCTTCTCCTTTTTCAAGACAATATTCTAGTCCATCCACCACCTGAGATGAATTCTCCATGACATGAATGGGAGGAGCAGCTTTCATCTCTTATGCAAAAACCACCAGTTGCAAGTGTCATGAAGTCATCATGAAGGCAGGAACCCAGGAGCAATGTTATTGTTATTTTTATTTCTGTCTGCTCATTAAGATTACACAATAGCAATCTAATGCCCATTGTTCCTTGACTGCCTAACAGAAAGGACACTTGCATATATCACACTTTTCCCCTAATATTTTCCAAAATGACTCCCCTGCTCCCTCTTCTCAGCTGACCCATGATATTTTTAAGCCACCTAGAATGGATATTGAGAACATAGTATAGTGAAGGGGTGGGTGGAAAGAAGTGGAACTCCTGCATTCACACAAATGATCATCTGGAGAGCGTCAGCTAAGCTGGAGGAAATAACTCTTTCAATAACTGTCTGGATCAAAGTTATTACTTCCTATCTCCTCTCTTTCTGAATTTCATATTTTTGTTAATTTTAGATCCACACTGGCTCAATAGCTGGAATCATCTTCAAAAACTTCTCTCTAAAGTAGGCATTTACAATATCATTTGCTTATCATATTTCCTTTCTATTTAATTGTCATTTTCTAGAAATAACGTCCCACACTCACCACCCATTCTCTCCAACACTAATTATAGAGGGAGGTCCCCTGTGTCTTAACATGATCCTATCTCCTACCCTTAGCTATTGTTGATTGCTTCCAGGGTGGGTATCTGAGCAAAGGGGGAATAATTAGAGTATTAGAAAGACTTAAGCTGCAAGTAAAACAAAATCTGACAACTAGCACCTTCTTTATTTTTTCCTGTAAAACAACAACTACAAAGGTAGACAGCCCAGGGCTGGTGCATCTGCTAGAGAATGTCATCAGGAGCCAGGATCCTTCAATAGTACTGCTCTGTAATACTGAAGGAGAAATATATTTCTCATGAGACTTTCTGAATCTTGGTCACAAAATGGTTGCTGCGACTCCAGATATCACATACATATGACTATAGGGAAGAATTACAGAGGAGCTAAAGACAGAACATGAAAAACTTAAGGGGCTGGCACCATGGTTTTCTTTATTTTATAAAAATTTTCTAGAATACTTGGTAGTATTTATATCTCTATGAAAAACTAATTTCAAAATTACTTCAGTAAAGAAAAAGAGCAAAACATTGAATTGGATATTTAGCTTATATTTAGCTTTAAAAATCATTTTAATGATTCATGTAAATATTTGCCTCTAAAGACCTAAACGTTTAGAATGCAAATTTTCAGTCAAAAATAGAGTAAAAATTTCAAATATTCCACTTCTTTGATAATCTCACTGCTATCAATCCACGTTTGTGCATACTAACCTGCTTTACTCATGTCTGATTCTGTGCAACCACATGGATTGTAGCCCGCCAGGCTCCTTTGTCCATGGGATTCTCCAGGCAAGAATACCAGAATGGGTTGCCATGCCCTCTTCTGGGGGATCTTCCTGACCCGGGGATAAAACCCGAGTCTCTTATGTCTCCTGCACTGGCCAGTGGGTTCTTTACCACTAGCAACATCTGAGAAGCCCTATAAACCAACAACCACCCCCATTAGTTCAGTTCAGTTCAGTTCAGTCGCTCAGTCATGTCTGACTCTTTGCAACCCCATGAATCGCAGCACGCCAGGCCTCCCTGTTCATCACCAACTCCTGGAGTTCACCCAGACTCATGTCCATCGAGTCCGTGATGCCATCCAGCCATCTCATCTTCTGTCGTCCTGTTCTCCTCCTGCCCCCAATCCCTCCCAGCATCAGAGTCTTTTCCAATTTGTCAACTCTTTGCATGAGGTGGACAAAGTACTGGAGTTTCAGCTTCAGCATCATTCCCTCCAAAGAAATCCCAGGGCTGATCTCCTTCAGAATGGACTGGTTGGATCTCCTTGCAGTCCATGGGACTCTCAAGAGTCTTCTCCAACACCACACTTCAAAAGCATCAATTCTTCGGAGCTCAGCCTTCACAGTCCAACTCACAGTTTATTGTGATCCACACAGTCAAAGGCTTTGGCATAGTCAATAAAGCAGAAGTAGATGTTTTTCTGGAACTCTCTTGCTTTTTCCATGATCCAGCGGATGTTGGCAATTTGATCTCTGGTTCCTTTGCCTTTTCTAAAACCAGCTTGAACATCTGGAAGTTCACAGTTCACATATTGTTGAAGCCTAGCTTGGAGAATTTTGAGCATTACTTTACTAGCTTGTGAGATAAGTGCAATTGTGCGATAGTTTGAGCATTCTTTGCCATTGCCTTTCTTTGTGATTGGAATGAAAACTGACCTTTTCCAGTCCTATGGCCACTGCTGAGTTTTCCAAAGCTGTTGGCATATTGAGTGCAGTACTTTCACAGCATCATCTTTCAGGATTTGATATAGCTCAACTGAAATTCCATCATCTCCACCTCCATTAGAATTTCTGATAAATTGGCCTAAGTAAGCCAAGGCAAGCATATCTGTTTTGCGATACAGTACTTTGCTAATAATTAGAATGACTTTCTGTAGCTAGCTGAAAGTAACCAAACTGAGTCACTTGAATAATACATTTCTTAAGTTTGGCTCTTCAAACTTGGGAATTGGTGAATATAATACAATTTAGTAAATGCAGTGGAGTTATGACTGTGTGTTGTTAGAAGGCAGGAAAGTTACCAGAGGGCTGTCAGGGTCTCTTCTAATTCTCTGTACATAAGGGAAACTCATATATTATTGGCAGGCCTGAAGTCAGTTATGTTCAACAGAGCTTTGATAAATGGGATATTTCCTGCTGTATCAGTAAACAAAGGCTATCACAATCATCAGAGATTGCAGCCACCACTGGACAGTGAGCTAGTGAGCCCTGAGGAAACTCAGGTTGTGAAAACCCAGGATACTGGCCCCAGATAGGTGAGGTGCATATCAAAGGAATGATTTCAGTGAGCCCAGGCTCTTCCACCTTCTCACACATAGAAAAAGCACTAAATTCCTTAACTTAAGCTATCAGGTTTTCTTTATTGTTAATAAACTTTGACTTCAGACTACCTGCCCTTTGTTGCAAATTTTCTATATATCCTGACTCCCCACATCCACCCCTCACCTTCTCAAACAGTTCTCTCAAGATTACTTGAGATGCTGCCTCCTAAAAATTATCATCAAATGAAACATAACTGTTAACATTTAGGTTGTGAAATGTTTTTTTAGTTGACAACTTTAGGGCATAGAGGAGGGGAAGTCCATAAGGATTCTGGGAAGCATGTGGATTTGAAAACTGATAATGTACCTATACCTTGTGACCTGGAATAAGGCTAGTCAGAGTCTTTTGGCTGGTAGGGTCACATGGAACGCAAAGCAGTGCAGGCAACTGGGTTCGAAAAGGATGAGAACCTCTACCTTACACCTTAAGTCTTACTCTTTACTGTAAAGTTGCAAGATTTTATCCCTGTCAACTTTCTGATGCTTGAAATTGCTTGATTAGGGCTTGTCTTTTACTCTACACTGACAAAACTTACATACTAGTGTCTTCCTTGGAGACAATTTGAATCCCAAGGAATTGTGGTTTAAATTCACACTAATCAGGCTGTTAAGGTCTTTTTTCAAGCGTAGCATAACAAGGTGAGGGTAGGGAAGGCACTGGAAACCAGAAGAAGAAATGAGAGAGGCCTCGGGCATAGAAAGGCTAAGGATGGGGAGGGGTGGAAATCTGGAAACTAGCAGACAGTTGGGCTCAAGACCAGCCTATCTGCCTGAACAAATGTTCAAAATAGCCTGTGCCTGCTTATCGTTTACTAACTTTATGGGTATTCCCAGAATTAAGGCACTAATGGGCCAGAAAGTTTCCTTTTTATTAATGAATTTCATTCATCACAACCAGGCTCAGTCAAATTCCATCACAGGCATCTGGAAAAGGCAAATAAACCCTTTCTTGAGCGACAGTTCTTTTTCTGTTTGTTTTTTTAATTAAGGTAAAATTGACCTATAATATTAAATTGATTTTAGTTGTAAAACATAATGATTTTATAAGCATGTATCTATTGCAGAATGATGGTTGCAATAAGCTAGTTAACATCTATCACCATACAGAGTTAACATTTTTTTTCTGGTGATAAGAACTTTTAAGATCTACTCCTTTAGCAACTTTCAAATATACAATATAGTTTTGTTAACTATAGTCATCATGCTTGTAGCTTACAGCCCCAGGGCTTATTTTATAACTGAAAGTTTGTATCTTTTAACTCCCTTCATTCATTTTGTCCCCCCGAGCCCCATTTCACTGTCTCACAACACTCTTCTTGATTCCTTCGGAACACCTGGCTGTTTCTCCTATCTAGTCTGCCCTCTGTTCATTCATTCTATAAACATTCAGGGCCAACTACATTCTGGGCACTGTGGTAGGTGCTGGGGATACAAAGACCCTGCTCTAATGAAGCTCACAGTCTGGTAGGGTAAACAGACATTGTTGTCTGTAGGACAAGTATTAGGTAGAGGTGAGCACAGGGTCCGAGGGGAGGAGAAGATGCTATCCAAGTCAACCTGCGAGTGTCAGGGATGGCATCATGGGAGGCGAGGCCAGAGCCCAGTCCTGAAGGGCACAGAGTTGGTCAGGTAAAGCAGGGGGGCGGGGGGAGGCAGGAATGGGATTAGCAGTGATGACTGTGGGCTGGTGCACTGGCCTGGAATCCAGGATGCAGCAGGAGTATCCCTGATGGGGTTGAGGTCCCAGACTGCCCAGTGGATCTTTCTTCTCTGAATACAGACACCATCTGCCCTTCACCTCTTCTCTTACATCTTGAGGTATTCTTTCCAATGGTCTAGACCACCAAAGAAGGGTTGCTACTGCTAAGTCGCTTCAGTCGTGTCCGACTCTGTGCGACCCCATAGACAGCAGCCCACCAGGCTCTCCCGTCCCTGGGATTCTCCAGGCAAGAACACTGGAGTGGGTTGCCATTTCCTTCTCCCATGCATGAAAGTGAAAAGTGAACATGAAGTTGCTTAGTCGTGTCTGACTCTTAGTGACCCCATGGACTGCAGCCCACCAGACTTCTCCATCCATGGGATTTTCCAGGCAAGAGTACTGGAGTGGGGTGCCATTGCCTTCTCCGCAAGAAGTGTTAATACCCAACTAATGTTTCTTTAGGGCTTCCCTGGTGGCTCAGTGGTAAAGAATCTGCCTGCCAATGCAGGAGACACAGGTTCCATCCCTGGGTTGGGAAGATCCCCTAGAGAAGAAAATTGCAACCCACTCCAGTGTTCTTGCTGGGGAAAACCCCATGGACAGAGGAGCCTGGTGGGCTACAGTCCATGGGGTCATAAAGAGTTGGACACTACTATGGGAAATAGATGGGCAAACAGTGGAAACAGTTATTTTTGGGGGCTCCAAAATCACTGCAGATGGTAATTGCAGCCATGAAATTAAAAGACGCTTACTCCTTGGAAGAAAAATTATGACCAACTTAGAGAGTATATTCAAAAGCAGAGACATTACTTTGCCGACTAAGGTCCGTCTAGTCAAGGCTATGGTTTTTCCTGTGGTCATGTGTGGATGTGAGAGTTGGACTGTGAAGAAGGCAGAGTGCCAAAGAATTGATGCTTTTGAACTGTGGTGTTGGAGAAGACTCTTGAGAGTCCCTTGGACTACAAGGAGATCCAACCAGTCCATTCTGAAGGAGATCAGCCCTGGGATTTCTTTGGAAGGACTGAGGCTAAAGCTGAAACTCCAGTACTTTGGCCACCTCATGTGAAGAGTTGACTCACTGGAAAAGACTCTGATGCTGGGAGGGATTGGGGGCAGGAGGAGAAGGGGACGACAGAGGATGAGATGGCTGGATGGCATCACTGACTCGATGGATGTGAGTCTGAGTGAACTCCAGGAGTTGGTGATGGACAGGGAGGCCTGGTGTGCTGCGATTCATGGGGTCGCAAAGATTCAGACATGACTGAGTGACTGAACTGAACTGAACTGAACTGAAGCAACTAAGTCGACTATGGCAACAACGTTTCTTTATCCTCACCCACAGCCCCCAGACTCTCCCTGTCCCTGCTGAGGGCCAAACCACCTTAAGGTTCTTCAGTTCTGGTGTCTCTTCTGCCAAAAGACCTACCAGGCTTCCAGGCTGGGCTTGGTCCCCTCCTGGTGCTCACTCAGCCCCCAGTGGATCACGTTATACAGTGATAATTGTCTTTCTTTTCCTTTTCCAACTCAGCCTCCCAGCAAGTTATACTATGGCTAAAACTTTCCCTAATGTAGTTTATTCACTTCTTAATCCAGGCATTTAATACTCATTGAATCTGCTAGGAAGTCAAGCACACCCATCCAGCCAAGAATGTTCTCTGTGTGAGAGCCACTGGATGTAGTTATCTGTGGATGATAAAATATCTGCCTTGAACAACTGGTTTGACCTGTAGCCATGGAAGTTCCATTGCTGAGTGACTTCATTTTCACTTTTATGCATTGGAGAAGGAAATGGCAACCCACTCCAGTGTTCTTGCCTGGAGAATCCCAGGGACTGGGGAGTCTGGTGGGCTGCTGTCTATGGGGTCGCACAGAGTCGGACACGACTGAAGCGACTTAGCAGCAGCAGCAGCAGCCAGAAAGAAAAAACATAGAAACCACCCCCAATGGCTTAATTATCTACTATTAGAAATTAAAATCATCTTGGAGATTTAAGGGACAAATTAGCCCATAACAGTCCTTCTTACAGTTTTATTTTTATTTTGGCTTCGTGGCCTGGCTGCAGGACCTTAGCTTCCCCCCAGAGATCCAACTGGGGCCCACAGCAGTGAAAGGGTGGCCTCTAACTACTGGACTGCCAGGGAAGTCCCTCCTGACACTTACATGTCCACACATAATGGAACTGTGGCATGGATACAGGAACAAAAAATCTATCAAATCTCTGTTAGCTTCTTTCCTTATTTCTCTAAAGTGTGTGTGTGTGTGTGTGTGTGTGTGTGTGTGTGTGTATGTTGAGGGGGTAGGTGAATGTCCTGCCTGTTAACAGGAGTTATTCGAAGTGTGAAAATTATTTGGCAGCATCCTACAACTGTAGGATAAGTATTTTTAAATCTTTATTCCTTGATCACTCAAACACACCAGGTCATGAGTTTTATGCTGCTTTAGTTCTGTTCAGTCAGTTCAGTCACTCAGTCGTGTCCGACTCTTTGCCACCCCATGAATCGCAGCACGCCAGGCCTCCCTGTCCATCACCAACTCCCGGAGTTCACTCAGACTCACGTCCATCGAGTCGGTGATGCCATCCAGCCATCTCATCCTGTCGTCCCCTTTCCCTCCTGCCCCCAATCTCTCCCAGCATCAGAGTCTTTTCCAATGAGTTCTATTAGGTAGTTAGAAAAGGAAAAAGGAGTCCAGAATGGTGGTGGCTAAAAAAAAGAAAGGGAAAAACCCACAAAAATAAAACAAAGGAAGGTCAGAGGACCAGAGTGAGGACCTCAGGTAAAACAAACAGCACTCCTGGCTAGCCTAATTTACACAGGGCAGGCCCAGGGGGAGGAGAAAAAACAAATAAAAAGAGGAGCCAAAATTGGGCTGGGGGCCTCTCTTCTCTTCAGGTCTTCTGAGTCGGCATGCCCTCTCGGCTTGAAGATGTATTTCCCTTTACTTTCTAAATAAAACTCAGCTGCAACACAGAGCTGTAACACTAGTCAAACCCAGGGCTGTTACACTGATCTGTCCAAGGGCTATAAAGCTGGTCTATCTGCTGCTTCAAATTTTTGTTGTGAGGAGACAGAACCGGAATTACAAACTCCCCCAACAGTACAATACTTTGCTTTTCTTATTCCTAAAATAATTGAGTGGGCACTGTATAGGCAAGACTTGGGAAGATTTTAATGCTAGGCCTGTGCTATGTAGTTGATCCCAGAAATCCTTTTCCCAGAATTTTCCTATGGGCCGATTATAGCTTTTCTTACTCCCTTTAAAAACTCTTTCATCGGTAAGGAGTTTCCCAGGCTCCCCACACAATCGTCCAAGCTCCAGAAGCCTTAGAGGACTAGAACTGGGGACAAAGGGAAACACAAGATTCAGGATTTGCAACTCGGTTTAAAAATAAAAGTCGGGGCAGGGGTCTCTGGCCGTATTTCTGCTCTGTTTAGGCCTTGGCGCGGCCAGCCCTATTTTGCCTTCTCCTTGTGATTGGTTGAACCGACAGAGGTTGTACGTGACAAGAAGGCCTTTTTTATCTTTGCTTTCGCTTTCCCTGCCCTCTCCTACCAGCACCCCAGTTCTCCTCCCATGGGATCCGCCCTTCTGGGGACGCTGGATTCTTTTATCTCCCCGGCGCGCCCCTGCAGGCGGCGATAGGAGCCGGGACTACAGATCCCGGCACCCCCCACTTCCCGCCCGCCGCCACCTCCGCCGCCGCCGGGGATCGACCCGGTAGTATCTCTTTTCCAGCAAAGGTTCCCAGTACCGGCGCCACTTGCCACCGGGGATCAGGGGCCGGCCTGCGGGAGGCGGGCACTGCTCGGGGTGACAGCGCGAGAGCATGGCCATGCCTCTGCGCTGGCTGAGCGCGGGTCCCTGCTGGCGCGCGGTGCGGGGCGCTTGCGGGGAGCTGCGCGCCTACGGGGAGCTGCGCGCTTGGGCCCCGCGCTGCGCAGCCGGACGCCTGTGCCGCCCCCCTGGTACCGCTTGCCGCGAGCAGAGCCGCGGGCTGGGGTACAGCCCCCCGGTGGGAGGCGGCTCACGGCTGAGGACTCGGCTAGCCGCGGGGCTGGCGGGGCTGGTGGGACTGGCCGCTGCCGCCTTCGGGCACGTGGAGCGGGCGGAGATGGTGCGCAAGAGCTCCGGGGCGCAGAGTGCATCGCCCGGCAGGCCCGAGGAAGAGGACGATGAGCTGGCCCGCCGCTGCCGCTGCTTCATGGCCCCGCCCGTGACCGACCTGCGCGAGCTGCGGAGGAGGCCGGACGACATGAAGACCAAGATGGAGCTGCTGATACTGGAGACCCAGGCCCAGGTGTGCCAGGCGCTGGCACAGGTGGACGGGGGCGCCCGCTTCTCTGTGGACCGGTGGGAGAGGAAGGAAGGTGAGGAGGTCGGCCCCTAGTGGGAGGTGGAGATGGGGAAGAGAGGTCAGGTTTTAGTTTGCGGGGAGAAAATGACTCAGAATAAGGAATGGGAGTAGAGAAGGGGTACCCACACAGCGGCTGCCAGGTTAAAAGGTTCACCTTTAAAACGGTTGACACCGACAGGGTCATCAACCCTTGGCTTGCAGGTGTGGACCCAAACCTGCTGTTACTCCAGTAGTGGACATTTCAAAAATCTTCGCAATTTTATATGGCACTTTTCAAAGAAGTCTTAAGGTCGGTTTTAACCCACAGGCAAGGATGCCCAAGGTTGTAATTGAGCATAGATTTGTCTCTACATTTCATCTCTTTCTCCGGGTTCCTTTACCCATTCTCCTTCTCTGGAGATGGAAAAAGAAAGTCTCTTCCTTACTGTCAGCTAGACTCCTCCTGCTGAGGGTGTTGTGTCACTGTGTCTTTTGCCCAGGTTTCGCAAGAAATGGCTAGCAGTTCAGCCAAGTGCACCCATCATATTTCCTGCTGGGACAGTGTTTACCTCAGTTGGCAAAATACTTAAGTATTAAAACCCAGTTCTTATAGACTCATATATTCATGTTATTGGAGAAGGCAATGGCACCCCACTCCAGTACTCTTGTCTGGAAAATCCCGTGGATGGAGGAGCCTGGTGGGCTGCAGTCCATGGGGTCGCTGAGAGTTGGATACGACTCAGTGACTTCACTTTCACTTTTCACTTTCATGCATTGGAGAAGGAAATGGCAACCCACTCCAGTGTTCTTGCCTGGAGAATCCCAGGGACGGAGGAGCCTGGTGAGCTGCCGTCTATGGGATCGCACAGAGTCGGACACGACTGAAGTGACTTAGTAGCAGCATTCATGTTATTACCTATATGGTGAAACCCTATATCTTGGTCATAAACTTAAAGGATTTTTGATCCTTCTTACCTGGAAATACTACAGCAACTTCTTATCAGCTGGTTTTGGATTGTGATATTGACACATTTATTTTAAATGAAACTAAGTCTGGTTTTCTTAGTGTTTTCCATCTTGTAGCTTTTTTTTTAAGCCTTCTTTTTTTTTTTTTTTCCCCCTGGCCTTGTCTCCTGGCTTGTGGGACCTTAGTTCCCTGACCAGGGACTGAACCTTGGCAGTTATGGTTCAGAGTCCTAACCACTGGACTGCCAGGGAATTACCTATCTTGTAATGTTTTTAAGTGAAGACTGTTGATTCAGGAGACAACCTGGACTGGCTGTGTGACCTTCCAAAGTTACTTTTTGTGCCTCTGTTTCTTCATCTATGAAATGAAATTTTATATGAGGGTTCAGTTCAGATCAGTTCAGTCACTCAATCATGTCCGACTCTTTGCGACCCCATAAACTGCAGCATGCCAGGCCTCCCTGTCCATCACCAACTCCCAGAGTTCACTCAGATTCACGTCCACCGAGTCAGTGATGCCATCCAGCCATCTCATCCTCGGTCGTCCCCTTCTCCTCCTGCCCCCAATCCCTCCCAGCATAAGTCTTTTCCAGTGAGTCAACTCTTCGCATGAGGTGGCCAAAGTACTGGAGTTTCAGCTTTAGCATCATTCCTTCCAAAGAAACCCCAGGGCTGATCTCCTTCAGAATGGACTGGTTGGATCGCCTTGCAGTCCAAGGGACTCTCAAGAGTCTTCTCCAACACCACAACATGAATATATATGAACTGCTGCAGATACTGTTTGATGCTTAGAAGGCACTGAGATAAATTGTTTGGACCATTTGCTAGCTGTCTGTTTCTGGAGACGGTGTTTTGCTTTCTGGGCCTCAGTTTTCTCATTTGAAATATACACGGGTTGTATTGGATCCCATCCAGCTCTGAAAATTCAATAAAACAAGCCAAATCTGAAGCTTCAGGAAACAATTAATTCTAGTGTCCTAAAAAAACAAACATACCAGCTACTGGGAGTAAAGCTCATATTGACTCTTTGCAACCCCAGGGACTGTAGCCCTCCAGAATCCTCTGTGTAAGGAATTCTCCAGGCAAGAATATTGGAGTGGATTGCCATTTCCTTCTCCAGGGGATCTTCCCCACAAAGGGATCGAACCTGCTTCTCTTACGTTTGCTGCATTGGCAGGCGGGTTCTTTACCACTAGCACTACCTGAGAAGCCTTAAAGGTCATATACCTAAACGTTAATGTGTATCTCACTCAGTTTAAGCCTCTGAATCCCTTAAGCATTCAAATATCTACTGTTTTTTAATTACCTGTAAACAAAATTAAAAGGAAAACAGCACACTGAGAGAAAACCAATTGAAACAATATGGAACTCTTGAAAGTGAGAGTGAAGTCGCTCAGTTGTGTCTGACTCTTTGCGACCCCATGGACTGAGGAGCAGGCTCCTCAGTCCATGGAATTTTCCAGGCAAGAGTACTGGAATGGGTTGCCATTTCCTTCTCCAGGGGATCTTCCTGACCCAGGGATTGAACCCGGGTCTCCTGCATTGCAGGCAGACACTTTTACTGTCTGAGCCTAGTTCAAATATATTCATTCCAGTTTTTAATCTTAGTTTTCTCACATACCATAACAAATAGATGCCATTCTGAATGGTCTTATTTGAAAGGAAACTATTTCAGTAATTTATTTTAGAGGATGATGTAACGATGTAGGGGCTTCCTAGGTGGCTCAGTGGTAAAGAATCTACCTGCTAATGCAGGAGATATGAGTTCCAAGCCTGGGCTGGGAAAGTCCCCTAGAAAAGGAAATGGCAACCCACTCCAGTATTGTGTGGAAAATCCCATGAACAGAGAAGCCTGGCGGGCTACAGTCCATGGGGTTGCAAAGAGTCAGACAGGACTTAGCAACTAAACAACAACAAACAATGACATAGAAAAAATGGTGATGTGAAGAGTTTAAATATTTGCTTATAGTCAATAGAAAATATAGTGCTAAGCTGGTTATCTAATTTTATGGTACTTAACAGTTATAAATATACTGATATTATGGAAGGTTTGGAAAGTAGAGAAGGAAAATAACTCCAATCCCACCATCTTCTTGCAGCAGTAGTTTTCTGCTTTGTACATACCCTTACATTCTTTCCTCATTTTACATTTCTGTTCACAGGAGGTGGTGGCATCAGCTGTGTACTTCAAGATGGGCATGTTTTTGAAAAGGCTGGGGTTAGCATTTCTGTCGTTCATGGAAATCTTTCTGAGGAAGCAGCAAAACAAATGAGAAGCAGAGGAAAACTACTGAAGACAAAAGATGGTAAATCAGACAATCTCAGTTCAGTTCAGTCGCTGAGTCGTGTCCGACTCTTCATGGACCACAGCACACCAGGCCTCCCTGTCTATGCCAACTCTCAGAGTACTGAAACTCATCTCCATTGAGTCGGTGATGCCATCTAACCATCTCATCCTCTGTCGTCTCCTTCTCCTCCTGCCTTCAATCTTTTCCAGTATCAGGGTCTTTTCAAATGAGTCAGCTCTTCACATTAGTTGTCAAAGTATTGGAGTTTCATCTTCAGCATCAGTCCTTCCAATAAACACTCAGGACTGGTCTCCTTTAGGATGGACTGGTTGTATCTCCTTGCAGTCCAAGGGACTCTCAAGAGTCTTCTCCAACACCACAGTTCAAAAGCATCAATTCTTTGGTGCTCAGCTTTCTTTACAGTCCAACTCTCACATTCATATATGACTACTGGAAAAACTATAGCCTTGATGAGACAAGCCTTTGTTGGCAAAGTAGTGTCTCTGCTTTTTAATATGTAGACAATCTCGGCAGCCTTTAATAGTTCTTGCAAACCTTTTCTCCCCATAAGTTTTATTTGTAAAAGTAACATTGATTCCGTAAAATTCCATTCAGGTGCATATACCAGATGAGCCTGTTCACAGTTTTTTTTAGTGACAGCCCACTCCAGTATTCTTGCTTGAGGAATTCCATTGACAGAGGAACCTTGCAGGCAACAGTCCATGGGGTCGCAAAGAGTCGGACATGACTGAGCAACTAAGCACACACAAACATATGTAGGTGTATATATACACACATTTGCACATAGGCACATGTGCTAAAATGTTAACAGTTGTCTGTTTGTTTGTTTTTTGATCTTGAGGTATGTGGGATCTTAGTTCCCTGACCAGGGATTGAACCGCAGGCTTTTGGCAGTCAGAGTGAGGAATCCTAAGCTCTGTACGACCTGGGGATTCCTCACAATTATTTTTTTAAAATTATGTTTTAAGAGATAAATTAAAAAGCAACCTTTGAAAATTAATTCAGAAACCATGTTGGAGTTAATTTGTATCAAGCCAGGTGTTCAAGTGCAGTTCTCTGTATTCCTTTCCAGGTAAATTGCCATTTTCTGCCATGGGTGTGAGCTCTGTCATTCATCCCAAGAATCCTCATGCTCCTACTATCCATTTCAACTACAGATACTTCGAGGTGGAGGAAGCTGACGGTAAGCATCTCAAGCTGTGAAAAGTATTATTGTGCAAAATGAGTATTTTAAAACAGGTTACTAGGCATAACACCTAAAGTCAAGAAAAATTAAGTACAGTCTTTTTTTTTTTTTATTTTAAAAACAGCTTTATTAAAATATAATGCACATGCCATATAATTCACCCATTTAAAGTACCAATTCAGTGTTGTAAGTACAGTCTTAATTGTTTCAGGAAGCACGTGAAGGCTTACTCCTTGGCAGGTGCAATGGATTATGTACACTAGACATGAAAAGTGAAAGCGGTGTTGGCTGGACTCTGATGTCCCCGTATTTCCTCCAGCACAAAGAATGGTGTAATGCACCTGAATTAAAAGTGCACATAGGGTTCTTTGCAAATACTAATTTATTACAAACAAAGGGAAACCTCATGTGCAATGTTAAGTTGCCATTGAGAACTTGCTTTTGGAAATTATTTTCCACATACATAGCTTTGCCAGTTCCCAGTGCATTATCAGTGGCTTTAAGATGGGGTAGAGTTGATCATGCCTCATGATGGAAATATAGTTCCAGCCTGTGTGTGCCATTAGTTGGGCTATTGCCCTGTCCAAGCTCCTGAGCAGTGCATGCCACTGCTGTGCCTGCCTCTGCAGGTGATGGCATTTAAAGCAACGTGTCTAACTTTTCCTTTAGAGCAGCATCCACTTGAATCCCGTGTCTTGATTTGGTAGGTAACACCCTGTGGTGGTTTGGTGGTGGATGTGACCTTACCCCAACATACTTGAACCAAGAGGATGCGGTCCATTTTCACAGGACTCTCAAGGAGGCATGTGACCAGCATGGTCCAGATCTCTATCCCAGATTTAAAAAGTGGTAGGTAAAGTTATTGAACGTCTCATGATCCCTACATGTTTACCATTCCTTCTGTAGCTCCTGAAGGCAATACTGTGTCACTACATACTTTTTGCAGCTTATGAAGGTTGAACTGTTTTCTTTGCCCAGCGTTACATGGTTTTAATGTTAAACCAGATGATTAGTGTATAAACTTGAAGATGATCTATGCCTGAGAATCATAGGCTTTTTAATCCTAAGTTGGGATACAGTAAGTCCCCTACAAATAAACAAGTTCCATTCCAAGAGTGCGTTCATAAGTCCAACAAAGTTAGCCTAGGTACGCAGGTAATACAATCAGTCATATAGTATTGTACTGGAATAGATTTATAATGTTTTTCACACAAATAATACATAAATAGACAAACACAGACAGGAAATAAAACATTTTTAATCTTACAGTACAGTAACTTGAGAAGTACAGCATAGTACCAGCTACAGACTGCCGTTTTTGTGCTTGCTTCTGAGCATCCTGGGCTTGAAATAAAGATACTGTACACTGTGTAGTACTGGACTGTAAAGTGCACAGAAGCACATGTACTTGCAGAGGATGCATGCATGTGACTGTGTACACCAGACACGGGAACTAACTTAGAAGATTGGGCATGCACAATTGTAGAATCTTTGAAAGTTTGCAACTTGAAGGTTTGTATGTAAGGGACTTACTGTATTAAATTCTCACCCCACATGAAGATTATCATCTCGTTGTTGCCATAGAAATGTGTTAGAGCATGGGAAGAATTGGAGATCTATTAGGAGAGGTGCAAATGTACTGGAGATTTGGGACAAGGAGAACACTGAGATTGGAAACTTTGTGAAAGAAACTCTAATGATAAAAGAGTTACCCAGGGTATTTAGATATGAAATGGAATCTCTGCATAAGTTATTTGGAATAAGAATAAAGTACTCATCACTGCTTAGAGCTAAATGCCATTCTAGAAAAAGAAGGAACAGAAAGGGTTTTGGGTGGGTTGTTTTTAACTTTGTTTTTAGTGCTAACATTTGTAGAATCTTGCTGTTATTTATGTAAGAATATGGAGTTCAGTTTTAAAATCCTCAGAAAAGATAAGACATTTACATAACCTCTTTTTGATTTGACATTACCACTGAACACTGCACAGCCATGGACACAGAGGTGTAAGAATTGTTTTTTTGTTACATATTAGCTTCCTTCCAGCAGGAGGATGGGAATATTCTCTCTCTCTTTTTTTTTTTTTGGTTTCCTTTTATCCCTGTTACTGAAGAACTTTATCTGAGTTGTATTAAGAAAATATCTCAGATACAGGCTAGTTAAAAAGTTTTTAGTGCATTTAGTTAAATCTCTTAATTTCATAATCCCATCAAGAGAGATGTGGAATTAATATGATTTCATTAAAGCTGGCTTTACAGCCTTGCTCTGGCTGTTCTTTAACTCTGTTAATAAAATGTATGTGTGAACAAAAGTCAAGAAGTTGCAGTCAAGGTGAATTAATTATACCAGTGCATCAGTTCTAGGGATTTGTATCTTCTGCCCCTGCCCCCGGACCTTTTTTTAAATTTTAAACTATTAAGGCTATTTTCACGATAACGTTTTCAGTAGTTTTTAGTTTTTGTTTGTACAAGTTTTCCTGTTTACCATCCCTTAATGGAAAGAAGTCAACTATTTCCACGAAGTCAGCTGTACCACAGATTTAACAGTTAGGAAGGGACTTAGGAAATCTGCTCTAGTGGGCCCAGATGGGGAAGACTGTAGAACAAATTGATAGTCTCATGCCCGGCTCACAAGGGCAGCCTTTAACATTCTGAGGACTCTTACTCTCTGAACGTTTCCTTCCAGCAGCCCTCCCCTGAGTCACGCATACTGTAGAGTCATCACGTTTTATTGCTGAGAGAGACCTTAGAGGTAATTTACTGTACCTTCCTTTGGTGAATAAGAACTGATTCAGAGAGCTTAGGGGTTAGCACCTGGTTATGGACTTGGCTGGTGTCATTGTTGGTGGAGGGTTCCTGCCTCCTGCAAAAGCAGCAGTGCTTCCGAGGGCAGCAGCATCATTTGTTTTAAGAAATATGACTATTAAGAGTGGATCTTTGTTTTTCTTTTCAGTAAAGGTCTTACAATGCCACGTTAGATAGACATGTATTCACTTGCCTACTTGATTTGTAGGTAAAAGTGTAAGCATTTTCTACATTGGTAATAACTGCAGGAAATCTGTCTAAAACTCTAGTTTCATTTCAGATGTGCACAAAAAGAAAGGGCACTGTGCTGCCATTAGTCAGGGATGGTGCTGTAAGCTGAAATGCTCACACTGATTTTCACGTACGTCTCTTCTTCCTTCTGTGGTCTTGCTGTGTTTTCCAGGTGTGACGATTACTTTTTTATAGCCCATCGTGGGGAGCGGAGGGGGATCGGGGGTATCTTTTTTGATGACCTCGACTCTCCATCCAAGGAGGAGGTGTTTCGCTTTGTGCAGAGCTGTACCCAGGCGATCATTCCTTCTTACGTCCCCCTCGTGAAGAAGCACTGTAATGACACCTTCACTCCCCAGGAGAAGTTGTGGCAGCAGCTCCGAAGAGGACGGTGAGTGAGCATGACCCCTCTCATGGCATAAGAGGTGGCGGTGGGAGGCTGGAGTGGAGCAACTGTAATAACCGTGGGTGATGGTCATCTTGGGCCGTACTTTGTCAGAGCTGTGTTAATGCTCACCCTGATTTCTTTTCATAACTAGATAAATAACAAAGTGAATTAAAAAAACACTGTGAAATAGTATAAAAGAGCAAAGTTTGTTTAATCTGTCTGCACATTAGAGACTCATATTAGGCTTATAGTAAGTACTCGTTGAATTTAATTCAGCTGATTTCTTTTAGTTTGTCTTCCAACCGTCTGCCAAGGTAGGAGAATCATTTAATGTTTTCGCTGCTTTGTAAATTCTGAATCATACCTTTTTTTGTTTAACTTCAGGTTTTCATGGAAGTCATTATAGTGAAAATGATTGTTTTAGAAATAGTTAGGGAACTGTAATGATACTCGTTTGTTATGGAACTGTTCATATGTGCTGGCCAGTACGTTAGGCAGTTTGCATCTAATTTTTCATCGCAAACCTGTGGAATTGGTATAACTATCATCATTTTACAGATGATAAAACTTAGTCTCAGCAAAGTAAGTCCCTTGCCCAAGTTTACACAGCTGGTAAATCAAAGATCCCAGATGTGGAACCAGGTCATTGTGCCTTCAAAACTTCCAGACCTTCTTCTATGTGAATGGTTCAGCAGGTAGTGTTTCCAGCCACGATGCTCACTTTGGCCCCCCTGCTTTGTGCGCTGACTTGGTGAGCTCAGTTGGATGACCCGCATGGGGGCATCTTCAGCTGGGGTGTGATTGTGAATCTGCTGCAGATGAGCTGCTCTTCCAGCTCACAGTGGTTTCTCATTATCATCTTAAATCGCATGTGTTCTACTGGTCCATCCCTACAAAAATGGATTTTCTCATTTATATTAATTCTGTCTTGGGCAGATGAAGCTTTGGGAACTTAAGGAAATAAGGCTACTGCCCTGAAAACAGTCACTTAGATACTGTTCCAAGACTATAGATAAATGTTTGTTGTTTACACTTTCTTAGAACTGCCTGTGCCTGCCTACTCCCTGTGTATAAAACTTGGGAAAATGAGAATTGATTGTGTTCTTGTCAGATATTTATTAAACAGGGGCATTTTTTTAAGGACAGGTGTGTTTTTTGGTCCTATGATTTCCCAAATACACCCTTACTCCTTCCCTTTCTCTTGACATTTATCGTATGCCCCTATGGCTAGGGCCCATGCTGGGCAGAGATGTTCACAGTTTAGTGGGGAAGACCATCCTAAGAGGGTAAATTAAAACTCTGGAAAAAATTAAAACAAAACAAAAGAACAAAAAAAGAGAAACTAACAATTAATAAATAAATAAACCAAACTCTGTGGAAAGTGCAATGTTCTAGTTTTATGTGAGATTTCTTAGGCAAAGCCAGCAGGGTTTGTGACTACTCAGGAGGTGAAGCCTTCAAAACTTTTTGGACGTAGGACTAGTGTCTTATTCTGTTAGTTTTACTATTGTTATTAATTGACAGCATATTTTGAGAGTTCCATTTGTGTGCATCATTGCATGTCATGTTTTTTGAATTTGGCAGAAGTGTGGGGTGTTAGGTTGATTTTCTGTGGTGTGGTAGGTGACGGTACTTTCAGAGAGAGGCCCCTTCTACTCTCCTTATCTCTGGGCCTTAAAATGGCAGTCAACTCTGGGACTTAAGATAACCCCAGCTCTTTTTTGCAGTTATGAGCCCTGACGTCACTTTCTTACGTGGCGTTCATAACGCAGTATCTGTATTACTTTTCCCCACTTGCTGTCGCCCCAAATACAGCTTTCCCCTGTGGTGGTCAGGCTGCTTATGTTTTGACTTGACAGCCTCTTCTTTGGCAATCTCACTTGGTCTTGTGGTGGGCCACTGGTAATGAACCTGCCTGCCAATGCAGGAGACGCGGGTTGGATCCCTAGGTCGGGAAGATCCCCTGGAGGAGGAAATGGAAACCCACGCCATTATTCTTGTCTGGGAAATCCCATGGACAGAGAAGTCTGGCAGGCTACAGTCCACGGGGTCGCAAAGAATCAGACGCGATTGAACACACATGCCTGTCCTCAGTTACTTCTGTTCTCTCCCCAGACCTTGAACCTCCAGTCTTGGGAGGTGCTTTGCTAGTTTCTTTTTCAGAGAAACTAAACATCTGTAACTTGTTTTGTTGTATTTTGGGACAGGGAAACAGGATAGATAGATATCAAGGTAGATATCAGTTATATTAAAGGGAATGGCTGAGGTTCATAGTTTACAGATATCTCGGAGAGGATAAATGTATGGAAAGGATCGGAAAGATCAGATCTAAGCAAAACCTGGTGAAAGTCAGGCTAATACACAAGAAGGAACATTGTTTACTCAAACAGGAAAGCAGCACAAGGATTTGCTCATGACCACAAGAGGCTCATTTGGGAGCTCCTTACAGGGGTCTCTGAACAAGACGTCAGTATAAATAGAGAATCACAGCCATCCCTTAAATATCACGTTTCAGAAAGATGACATCGGGGATGCAAAAGGAAGTTGAGAGACTGATGTTTTTTTCCTGTGGTCTTAGGAAGAAGTTAAGATTGACTTAAGTTATCTTTTGAAACAGACTAAAGAAGGTATTAGTTATTAGTGCACAAAACTTAATCGGTGATAAATGATGAGAAGTAGAAAGGGGTCCATGAATGTAACTTATTTAAATTTTCTGAGAGCCATTGGCAAGTTTCCACAGTGAAGGGTGCTTTCTAAAAATTGAAGCACTGTCAGAATCTAGAGAATATATTTTTTTTTTAGTTGTGATTAAATTACAGTAATCAGTGCATTAATGATAATAATATCTGAGGGAAGTTTGGACCAAGAGAGTAGTTTTTGAAGGAGTTGAGAAATGATTTGAAGGGGGAACTGTTTATTGAAATTTTCAGCTTTATGAGTCATTTTTTGGCTAGTAGAAATGATCTTTTTGAAGTATCTCCAAGAAGTTGGAGAGAAAAGACCCTTTTGTAAAGAATCTTTTGATGTTAAAGGAAATCACAGATTTTTAAGCTAGACAGAGTTTAGATATGACTCTGTGTCTGTTAATGGAAGACTTATATCCTGAACCAGGTTTTAGTTGATGTTAAGGATATTTTTCTAAGAAAATAAAGCTAAGCACTGCAACTCAAATCACTACTACCTTTCATTATGACGTTTGTCATCAATCTGCAGCAAGACAAAATTGTATGACTGCTTAACTACTTTAAGGAAAGGAAATATCTGGGATATGTTAGTAACTATAGATAGAGTTCTGTTAACTGTTCTTGGCTTTTCAGTTAGAAGAACTTTACACTGTCTTAGTTCATGTGAGTTATTAGCAGTGGAATGAAGTCTTCGACTCAAACATCTCAGACACAATGGGAGGCCTAGAGAGAGCTGCTCCATCCTGATAAAGGGTGCCATTTGCTTTTCTTAATTGTTTTTGTGCCTTCAAGTTCTAAGCTTTGTGTTCATCCTGTTTATTTATTGGAAAACATAACCTTATTGTTTTGTAACTGCTCTGTGCTGGGGCTGAATCTATATCCTCTTGTTTGTTGGATAGAATACCCTTTTCTTTACGCCTGTCCGGATGGAGAAAAGTCAGCTGATGAGACTGGTGTTTCCTGTGCCAGTTACAGCTGATGGGGTGGGGGTGGTGGGAAGATGCCACCAACCCATCTCCCAACCCATCTCCCCCCATGAAGTATTTATTATGGACTAATTGTAAGACTATACTCACCAGCTCTTAATTATATTTGATGTCTTCATCTCAGGTATGTAGAATTTAACCTGCTGTACGATCGGGGTACAAAGTTTGGCCTCTTCACTCCAGGATCCAGGATCGAAAGCATCTTGATGTCTTTACCTCTCACTGCCCGGTAAGAATAACTCATGAGAATGATAGTTATTCCTCATCCCCCCAGTCCTCTGACCCCTACACAGCATGAACATTGATAACTACAAATAGCTTTCCTAAAGACTTCATTGGTTTTGACTTTGCTGTCTTTATAAGAAAATCACAGGCGAAAAAGGAATAGGCAACAGCCTGCAATATGTATGTGACCCCAAGAGCCCAAGATATTTATTATTCAACCCTTTACAGGGAAAGTTTGCTAGTTGTTTGAGTTGCTAAGTCGTGTCCGACTCTTTGCGACCCCATAGACTGTAGCCTGCCAGGCTCCTCTGTCCATGGGATTTCCCAGGCAAGAATACTGGAGTAGATTGCCATTCCCTTCTTCAGGGGATCTTCCCGATCCAGGGATTGAACCTGTGTCTCCTGCCATCAGTGAAGCCCAAAGTTTGCCAGCCCCCGGTCTAAACCAGTGTTTACCAGAGTTCATACTATAGTTAGCCATTTTCACCATTGTTTATATATTTGTATATAATCGGACGTATTAGGTACTTAAATTTTATACTCATATTTTCAGAGAGAAAGTTAAAGATAAACCAACATTTTTGTCATAAATAGAAATGAACACATTAAAATAAAAGAAAAAGTACTAAGCTAAAAAAAAAGTTTGCCCATGGATCATCTGAGGTTCTATACTTTACAAAACCCTAGATTGTAGTAAAAGTGTGTTTTGGCTCTGGAATATTAATATTAGCTAGACTGTGCTCCAGGAATTAAGAAACTTTATTTCTTTAGCAGCAAATATTTTTTGAAAGCTTAGTGGAGACAAAGAGTTATAGGACTTTTTATTACCCTTCAATTCAGTTCAGTTCAGTTGCTCAGTCGTGTCTGACTCTTTGCGACCCCGTGAATCGCAGCACGCCAGGCCTCCCTGTCCATCACCAACTCATGGAGTTCACTCAGACTCCTGTCCATCGAGTCAGTGATGCCATCCAGCCGTCTCATCCTCTGTCGTCCCCTTCTCCTCCTGCCCCCAATCCCTCCCAGCATCAGAGTCTTTTCCAATGAGTCAACTCTTCGCGTGGGGTGGCCAATGTACTGGAGTTTCAGCTTTAGCCTCATTCCTTCCAAAGAAATCCCAGGGCTGATCTCCTTCAGAATGGACTGGTTGGATGTCCTTGCAGTCCAAGGGACTCTCAAGAGTCTTCTCCAGCACCACAGTTCAAAAGCATCAATTCTTCGGCGCTCAACCCTTAGAATTTTATTTAGTTTAGATAAAGAGGTGTGTATGTTGTTTATTTATTTATTATTATTATTACATGTTTTTGCTTCTGTTTTGAACCTTCATAGATGGGAGTACATGCATTCACCCTCAGAGAACTCCAAAGAAGCTGAAATTCTGGAAGTTTTGCGCCACCCGAGGGACTGGGTGCCTTGATGCAGACAGAGCAGCCTTCCCGGAGCCCGGGGGACATCAGTGCACCTCCTGATCCACTGGCCGACACCGCCCCTGTGGTGTGGCACTTGGTTTCCTGTGTCTTAGAGCTCCAGTCTTCTTTCTCTACCCTGGAGTCTGCCTCCTTGACAGGTGGTGAAATGTGTTTTAAGCACCGGAAGCTTCCACCAGATGCTGTTGGTGATGGGTTGTGAGGTGGCAGCTTGTCAACTGGTTGATGTAAAAACTCATTTGTACTTTAGAATCATTTTATATGCCAAGTTTACAGATAACGACATTGTATTTCCAAGAATTGGTTAAGAGGATCTAACTATTATAATTTGTTTCAGGAAAAAGAGGATCTAACTATTATAATTTGTTTCAGGAAACTTTTCATGTTACTTTTACTTCATGTATTTTTTTAAGATTTAGTTTCTGCCACAAAAATCTGTTTTGGGGTAAATTTTATTTTCATTAATTCAATAAGATTTAGAATGGTAAGTTTAGAAAGCTGCTGGAAATGAAGGTAAAAATTTTACTTTGTCATTGCTGAAGTTTCTTAGATCATAATCTTTATATCTTTAGAGACCATAATTTGGTAAAATATTCATTTTTATAATGATAGATGTTTAGAAACACTGGAAATTTTCTTAATCTCTGCATGTGTTACAATTCAGTGATTACCTACAGTTAACTGTAAAGTGACATCACTGTTATTTAAACAAGAAATATCTAAGTGGCAGTTTTGATTTTTGTTGATGTTGAAAGTCTATGCACTTTTCAGCATGAAAACTTATATCCTTGGATTGTGATATTTGCACACTTCTGTTCCAGACACTTCTATACAGAGGTTTAGACTAAGAACAATCCGGGGAATGTTGTGAATTTAGGGAATGTTTCTCATTTAGGAAGTGAGAAACATTTTCCTTCTATAATTAGAGCAGACTTAACTAATGTACGAAGCGTGTAGGCATTTTATAAACATATTTCTTAGAAGATGGACTAATTGAAATCACCCTCTTTTAAAATTAGAGATTCTGCAAGTCTTACCTTTGCTCCTAAGAGAAAATCACAACAGAGTTTCTGAGACTTCTTTGTTCAAAAAATAAAATGAATGTATTTTATTCACAATATAGTGTAGTTTATAAGGAATGGTATCTTCCTACACGTTATTAAGCATTATTTTGGAATATGTTGAATGTATGGTTGTGTGTGACTCTTCAGAGCTTGAAGATGTATGACTTCTTCAGTTCTCTTCCCACAAGTATGCTGATAAGTTTTGTTATGAAGTATAACTGAGGAAAGTTTGTATTTTTCATTTTTTCTAGGATAGTTGATTTAGGAAAGATGACTATTTCTTAGTACTAAAACCATAATTCCTCATTCCTGAGTATTTTAGCCAAGAAAAATGTAGGTTTTGTATTTGAGTTTTCATGGCAGGTTTATTCTCAATAGCCATTTGGAAATAACACAAATGCCCATCAGCAGGTAAATGGATAACCAGGTTATAAGATATCCCTATGTTAAAATACTACTCAACAGTGACAGGAACCGTCTACTGATAAATGCAGCTGCTGCTGCTGCTGCTAAGTCGCTTCAGTCGTGTCCGACTCTGTGCGACCCCATAGACAGGAGCCCAACAGGCTCCCCTGTCCCTGGGATTCTCCAGGCAAGAACACTGGAGTGGGTTGCCATTTCCTTCTCCATTGTGTGAAAGTGAAAAGTGTAAGTGAAGTCGCTCAGTCGCATCCGACTTCTAGCGACCCCATGGACTGCAGCCTACCAGGCTCCTCCATCCATGGGATTTTCCAGGCAAGAGTACTGGAGTGGCTTGCTATTGCCTTCTCCGGATAAATGCAGAACATGGGTGAATATCAGAAAATGGTTATGCTAAGTAAAAGAAACCAGACACAAAAGAACACACTCACTGTATGACAGCATTATATGGAAACCTAGAAAAGTCCAAACTCTTAACAAGAGAAAGCATATCAGTGATTGCCAGGGGCTGGGAAGGGGAATTCACTGTGAAAGGGAACAAAAGAATGTTTTGAAGTGATGCAGATATTCTGTATATTGGTGTATTGATTGTGGCACTCACACCAGACTATGCATTTATCAGAGCTCATTGAGCTAGACACTTAAAATCATGGAATTTTATTTTGCCTATTATTAGGCATATAGGAGCAAAATGTTCAGTATACTTCACTTTGCCTTTTACAATAAAAAGTCCCTATCATATAGATCTGCCAACCTTGTGTTTGGGGTTATTGGGGTCTGGGCATTGGACTAAGATAAATTTCATAAATTTTCGGTACATGTCAGTTTTTTTATACTCTTCAGTAATCTTGTCTTTTTCTTACAGATGAGACTATAGGGGAAAAAATAGCAGAATTGCATAACTATTGGAAAATCATTCTGCTGTTATTCAAAGTGAATTTTTGTTTCAAATATGTATTGATAGAGCCTGCTAGAGGCCCAGGGTACACCTCTAAATGCCTTGGACACCTAACTGCTGCTGTCTTACACATTATATTGATGGTCATAAAGGGTGGAAATTTGGGGGAGGGATATAAATGCTTTGGAGCAAATTTCTAACCTCTACTTTATGACTGTATTCTGCTTATACCCACCTGTTCAACTGAGTAATTAATGAGATAAAAACTTCTGCATGCTAAAGAGTATCAGATTAGAAGACCAAATAATCTTTTTTATTTTTTATGCTTTATCTTTCCACGAGTCATTTGCTGTTAAAATTCATCAAGGCTGGAATCATATTCAGGTTTGTTTTACTCAAGGTTGTGCCTGGTTAGGCTGACTCAGAGGTTGGGCTCAGCTCCGATGGTGAATCTAGTGTCTGCAGGTGGCTCAGAGCACACATTCCGCCCAGCAAGGCAGAGGCAGTGGCTTCTGATCTCGCCCCAGAAGCTGTGCAGTGTCGCTTCTTCACCTTCTTTTAGTTACAAGTGAGTCACTAAGAGGCTCCTGATCCACAGGGCCAGGAATTGTACCCCCGCTCTCAGTGGGAGGCGTGCCACGGATCTGTGATCATCTTCAAGACCGCCACAGGGCCTCTCACTCTCAAAACCACAGAATAGATTTGGCACCCCTCCCTCGTTGCCCTAGTCAAATCCTGCTGCGTCCCCCTTTGAAATGTTTCTTTTCCCCACCTCTGTCCACTGCTATCACTGCTTTGGTCTCACGTTCCCTCTCACCTGAATGTTTGCAATCCACCACCTGCTAAGACCGCCACAGGGCCTCTCACTCTCAAAACCACAGAATAGATTTGGCACCCCTCCCTCGTTGCCCTAGTCAAATCCTGCTGCGTCCCCCTTTGAAATGTTTCTTTTCCCCACCTCTGTCCACTGCTATCACTGCTTTGGTCTCACGTTCCCTCTCACCTGAATGTTTGCAATCCTCCACCTGCCCTTGGTCACTCCGACCTCCATCCTCTCCCTATAATACTTCACTGAACCCCATAATCATGCCCTCAAATATACTGAGCAGCCTCCCTTCTACAGAGAAGTTTCTAAGCTCAGTCTGATATTGAAAGCCATCCAGCATCTTTCCCCAGATATCTCAGCCTTAACTTCTGTGTCCACCCTCCCTTGTATGGCATTCTCAGACTCAGGTCACCACCCCTCGCTTTTCTGAGCATTTCGTAAGTTTCTACCATCCGACCTGTGCTCCGGCTGCTGCTCTCTCTGCTTGGCATCTCTGTCTCCTTCAGCACAGTTTATTCATCACAGTGTGTATTCATATAGTCACTGGCTATACACTATACTTATTTCAAAATATTTAAGATGAGTCTATCCATGCGGTCACACAGCAGAGCATCCTCATTTTACAACATCTACCTTTTCCTTTCAGCATTGTTTTACATTATATTGTGGCATTGATGTCTTATGGTGAATGAGGTCGGATTCATGATCTCTGAAAAAGTTTTAGCATTGGGATCAGGGACCAGGCTTGATCACTCAAGAGCTTTTGTGTAGCCCTTTTATTAAAGTGTAAAGAAGGACAGAGAGAGCTTCTGACATAGACATCAGAAGGGGAACAGAGAATGCCCCACTCTCTAGTCTTAGCAAGACCTTATATACTCTTATCAGACCCACTTCTACAACATACATCTTAAATTAACAAGCTTAGAGCTAACAACAGAAACGTTTCACCAGGCCAGCTCCCACAGTATACAAGTTTTAAGAACAAGATTAGTCAGAAGGTTCTTGTTTCCCAGAAACATCCTTGAGCAAGATACATTGTTATATTAACTAAGACAAAGCAATGTAGAAAAAAAATATCCTTTTCTCTTTGAGAGCCTCAGACTCCTCTCTCCTCCTTGAGACCCTGGACTTCTTAACCTACCTAGGAATTGACTCTCTCAGTATCAAGCTTCATGTTTGGCTTTCTTTATAACTGCCTCGTTCCTGGTCTGTGAAGACAGAAATTCCCAGTATACCTTTTTTAAGAACCCATTTAGAAATTGTTTTCAAGGGTGTTTGTATTGTTCCTGTCAAATATTAACTATGTTTTCGAAATCCCACATTTATAGAAAGTTGCTTCTTTCCAAAGAAACATATAAATTCTACTTTCATAATAAATTAGCATATTCAAGTTAGAGAAGCTTAGACATTTACAGTATGGCTTGACTGATTATCTTTGTGTTATGACCTGAAACTGGCACAGGTCGCACAACATAAACCTCTCAGACCTGTTTCTGTAGGTGGTTTTACTCTACACACACCCCAGCATCCACTGGCAGAGCAAGATGATTAAACTGTTCCCATCTTCCAATCAGTGCACTTGACTTTGATTCTAGAAGTTAAACTCATTAGTATTTTAAAGTATCCTTCACTTACTAATTCCTGTTCACATTTCAAAACATGTTTGAATGTAACACTTGACATACTCGAATCCACCATGGTTTCAATCAGTTGACACAAATTCAGTCACTTAGGAATGCAAGTTGACTTTGTGGTCATGTAAGAGTTGCTGCATCGACTCTGTCATGAATGTATTTTCTTACGAGATGGTTAGGGAGGTTCCAAACTAAAGTTCACAATTAGGTTGTACTAGTTGAAATCTCTGTTATTTAACAGCAAGTGAATAATGCATTTTTAAAGTAAAAGTCTTCCTAGTTGTTTATCTACGCTTGCATGTGTGTGTGCATACTAAGTCACTTCAGTCGTGTCTGATTCTGTTTGACCTTATGGACACGGGCTCCTCTGTCCACAGGCAGGAATACTGGAGTGGTTTGTCATGCCCTCCTCTAGGGGATCTTCCAAACCCACGAATTGAACGCATGTCTCTTTTGTCTCCTGCATTGGCAGGTGGGTTCTTTAGCACTAACACCACCTGGGAAGCCCTTATCTTATGCTCACGTATGATAAAATGTGCTTCTGTTCTTTGATTTGATGAGGTAGCCTGAGGCTTTTAGAATACTCCATGCCTGCTGCTTGACGTCTTTCTAACCGTGAGTGTAATGTGCAAAATTTCGACCCAATTTATCCATTTCTTTTAGTTCAAGTTGTAGTTTATGAAAAATGATTTGGTAGATATTCTCAATGTTTAAAATAATATTGTCAACTGAAAAAAGTGCACAACTAAAAGTTGAGAGTCATGTTTTATTTGGTGACCTTACTGAAGACTAGAGCCCAGGATGGCAACCTCTCAGATAGTTCTGAGAAATAGTTCCAAAGAGGAAAGGGAGCAGCCAGGATATAGGGGAGTTTTTGCTGGAAAAAAAAGTAGTCAAGCATCCATAGATTACTGTAATCACAAAAAATCCCAGATATCTTAAGGTAGTGATTTTAGTGCTTTTTCTGTGTATGAGGAGATGCAAGAGTCTGGGCTCACTGAAATTATTCCTTTAACATACATCTTAACTAAGGCCAGTATTTTTCTTTCATCCTGAATTCCCTCCAGGGTGCACAGGTGGCTGCAGGGGCTGATAGCTTTATGGCCAAAACAATTCTTTGTTCACAGAAATGTAGGTTACATTGTCCATAGTATGAATACAAATTAACTTACTAACTTATGCTGAGTAAGTTTTAATTCTTTAATGTGTACTTGATCTTATGCTGTTAAACAAGAGGATGGCTTTAAAATACTGTGAATATATCTCAAGGAAACAACACATACTTCCTTTTCATCTTCACCTCTCTCTTATTTAATGAAGTGAGGAAGATATGGTATCTTTCTTGTAGTAGCAAAAGATGGTCTCCTCAGCTCCACCTAGCTATGTTTTCTGTGCTCCCTCAGACAGAATTCCTGATTCTCAGAATCTGTGAGCAAAAGAGCATGGTTGTTACTTTATGTCACTACATTTGCGGTGGCTTGTTAAACAGCAGTGGATAACTAAAAGTTGTGTGCTAAGTCATTCAGTCATGCCCGACTCTTTGCAACCTGATGGACTGTAGCCCACCAGGCTTCTCTGTCCATGGAATTCTCCAAGCAAGAATACCTGAGTGGGTAGTCATTCCCTTCTCCAGACAGCAGGTTGGATGTCATTTAAAAAATGAGAAGAGTGAATTTGGTGAGCTTGACATGCCTGTGAGGCACCTACACCTGTGTTTGGAGATGTGAGTCTACAGCTCAAGAGAGAGAAGTCTAGAAATATATATTTACCAATTGTTTGTGTGAAGGTCTTAATTGAAAAAACAGGTGAGCCATCTGGAGAAGCAAGTGTAGTGTAAAGGCTGAACTGGGGGCAGAGAAATGAGCAGAGAGAAAGGTGTCAAGAAAGGATCCTGAGAGTAGCTCCCTGAACAAGTGGAATAGGGAGGAAGGGAATCAAAAAGGACAAGTTAGGTGTGATTGTAATCAAGGGTTAAAACGTTACTATGTTTCTACAGAGAATATATTAAAACAATAAATGCTACAAGAAACATGTTTGATAACTTAGGAATTAAGTTCAGATTTTTAGAAATGATCTTAGTCTATAAATTACCAAGGTTTTCTCAGGTACTAAAATGTGTTAGGTAATAAAATTATTTTCATTGACATATTGGATAGTGTCTTTAGTTTCTCAGTATATGTTAGTTGCACAGTCGAGTCCAGCTCTTTGTGACCCCATGGACTGTAGCCTACCAGGCTCCTCTGTCCATGGAATTCTCCAGGGAAGAGTATTGGAGTGGGTAGTCATTACTTTCTCCAGGGAATCTTTCTGACTCAGGGATCGAACTCAGGTCTCCTTCATTGCAGGTGGGTTCTTTACCATCTGAACCACCAGGGAAGCCCAGTTTTTCAAGTTTGTGTTTAAATATGAAATTCCTTAGGGTGTCCCTGATAGCTCACTTGGTAAAAACTCTGCCTGCAATGCAGAAGACCTGGGCTCGATCCCTGGGTTGGGAAGATCCTTTGGAGAAGGGAAAAGGCTTCCCACTCTAGTATTCTGGCCTGGAGAATTCCATGGACTGTATAGTCTGAGGGGTCGCAAAGAGTCGGACATGACTGAGCGACTTTCACTCACATGAAATTCCTGAAGTAACCAGTAGGTGGAGCCCGTTTGCTCAAGAAAATCTAACCCTGAGTGTTGAGTTTTGCTTTTGTTTTGCTGGTGGGTGTTGAGAAATTGAAGAAAAAGGGAGCAGGGTGATGAGAGACATAGAACAGGACCGCAAAAGAGGAGAGGGAGGCAGGAAAAGGGAGGAGATGAGAGAGGATGCAGATCTCTCCTTCGCTGAACTATGGTATAGTCGGAGAGACTATCTAAAGGAGTTGCTGCTAAGTTGCTTCAGTCGTGTCCGACTCTGTGCGACCAGGCTCCCCGTCCCTGGGATTCTCCAGTGTTTTTGCCTAGAGAATCTAAAGGAGTTATCACATATTTAATCAAGCACAGTTAATTCCACTATGATGTTTCTGTCTATCAAATGGCTCCACCCTGTTTCACTTCTCTCTTAAGGACAAAGAGATTCTGAAGTTGGCTATGTCTATAATCCCAATAATCTTGAATGTCTAAAGCAGGGTCTTCATTTTGAGTTCCTACAGAATTCCTGAATTGTGAGTTGCCTGAAATCATGAGAAAATGTGTGCCTTTTTCTTTGAGTTCGTGATGTTAACTTGACTCAAAGGGATACATAATCCTGAAAAGATGGAGCATCACTCATCTGAATTGAGAGGGTGTCTATACTCGGGGGAGGGAGTGAATGGGTGGACGCGTGATAGTGCTGTGAGGAAAAATAAGAAAACATCCTCTTTTCAAAAGTTCTATTTTTATGTGTAATGTAATTATTTGTCCATAATAAATTAGTACATTAAAGCATATATGCACAAAGATATTGGGGGAGTATTAAAATTAATGACATCAAAAATTTCAAAAGTTTCTGGTAAAAATAGTGTACATTTTTTACTTTTAAAGGACTAAAAATGAAGTCAGAGAATTCAGAAAGCAGAATATCTTGATAAATCAAAGGAAGAAAAAGATAACAATAAAGTTTGTTTTCTTATCCCAGGCTGGAGTCACTGGGGAGGAAATGAAAGTATGCTAATATCTCATTAGTTTTAGAGGGACTAATGGATACTGTCTAAAAGAAATGGAGACCATAGATGTTAAGTAAAGATGTTATAGAGTAGAAATGTTCATTGGAATAAAAATATAAATTAGGATTATCCATAAAACTCACAAATATAATATGAGGTGAAAAAAGCAACTTGTAGAATAAAACATACATTTTGATTCCATTTGTATAAAATTCAGAAGATGCAAAGCTAGGCCATAAACTGTATTTAGGTAATAAAACTAATGAAAAGCCAAGGACAAATACAGTTCTGGTAAGTGGGGAAAAGGACTGAGGCAAAGCTTCCAAGAGCTCCAAAGTTAGCAGTGTTCTATTTCTTAGCTGGATTCTTGTATGCAAGCAGCCATTTCAATATACCAAGGGGATTTTCCTTAATATCCTCATATTTTCTAAATACTAAAAAACAGTAAATAATTATACCCTTTAAGCTAAGGCAGAAAGATTCTTTTACTTTGATACCAGCATGTATCTACTTCTGTGACTTTTCCTTTTGGCATCCTGATATGTGTTTCTTTAAAAATCAAGTATTTTCCCCTAATATTTAAATCAGTGTCTATACTTAATGGAAATTTTGGAAAACAGCTGTGTCAAAAGAAAATAATCATCACATTTTATACCACTGTTCAGAAATAACTATAACCATAACCACTTAATATTTTGGTGTAGTTCTTTCTAGCTACCTCATGTAAATTTGAATTTAGTCAAGTCATACTGTATATACAATTTTGTATACTAATTTCCCCCCTTAACTTTATATCTTAAACACTTCCCTCTGTTATTTAAAATCTTCAAAAATAAGGACAGGCTGGCACTGAAATAGGGGTTTCTTTGAAAAGTGACCTCCTGACTGAGGACTTTTCTCTCAAGGGAATTTCACCTGCAGCTGGACAGGAAATTCAAGAGCTCTTTTCTAGACAACAATTTCATAGATTAGTTCTAGACACACACACAAAAAGCTTTACCCCTAGGAAGGATCTTTGGCATTTTCACCATGCACAACTCTTTTCTTGTCCTGCACCCTCATAATCCCTGACATCTCAAGTTTTCAGTCTAATTTTTGCTGCCTTTTTAAGATCATAGGTCATCAGATATTTGAGGAAAACTTCCAAATATAAAAGACAGAAGCAGAGAAAACAGACATTTCTAATTAATATTCTCAGAAAAGAGATTAAGCTGATCATTTAATAATATAGAAGTTAACAGAAGATAGATCTAAAAGGTTTAAAACAAGTTGCTTTTGTAGATCAGGACTATGGATAGATGCCTAGGGGACAGAGAATTGCTACATTTCATTATAAACCTTTATTCATATTTGATTTTTTAACTGCTAACATTTATCAGATAAATTTAAAAGTAAAGGCCATGATTTTTTTAAGATCTCACGTTTTATTTAAGATCTCAAAAAACTTGTCATTATGTATACTTTTCCATCATATCAGTTCAGTTCAGTCGCTCAGTCATGTCCGACTCTTGATAATATACATGTTTCAGTGCTATTCTCTCAAATCATCCCACCCTCACCTTCTCCCACAGAGTCCAAATGACTGTTATTTACATCTGTGTCTCTTTTGCTGTCTTGCATATAGGGTCATCGTTACTATCTTTCTAAATTCCATATATATGTGTTAATATACTGTATTGGTGTTTTTCTTCCTAACGTACTTCACTCTGTATAATAGGCTCTAGTTCCATCTGCCTCATTAGAACTGATTCAAACGCATTCTTTTTAATAGCTGAGTAATATTCCATATTCAAAAGCAGAGACATTACTTTGCCAATAAAGGTCCATCTAGTCAAGGCTATGGTTTTTCTGCAGACTGTGAAGAAAGCTGGGCACTGAAGAATTGATGCTTTTGAACTGTGGTGTTGGAGAAGACTCTTGAGAGTCCCTTGGACTGCAAGGAGATCCAACCAGTCCATTCTGAAGGACATCAGCCCTGGGATTTCTTTGGAAGGAATGATGCTAAAGCTGAAACTCCAGTATTTTGGCCACCTCATGCGAAGAGTTGACTCATTGGAAAAGACTCTGATGCTGGGAGGGATTGGGGGCAGGAGGAAAAGGGGATAACAGAGGATGAGATGGCTGGATAGCATCACTGACATGATGGACGTGAGTTTGAGTGAACTCCGGGAGTTGGTGATGGACAGGGAGGCCTGGCGTGCTGCAATTCATGGGGTCACAAAGAGTTGGACACAACTGAGCAATTGAACTGAACTGAACTGAATATTCCATTGTGTATATGTACCACAGCTTTCTTATCCATTTGTCTGCCGATGGACATCTAGGTTGCTTCCATGTCCTGGCTATTGTAAACAGTGCTGCAATGATCATTGGGGTACATGTGTCTCTTTCAATTCTGGTTTCCTCGGTGTAGATTTTTTTTTATCATGAGTTGCCATTACCTTATCAGTGTTTTAAAGACCTCTTCCTGTTTTTAACTTCATGTTAAGATTCATTAACTGCACGGAATCTTCTAACTAGTTTAAGAGTCAGATGTGCTAGGAAAGAATTATTTAACAGGTTTAATATTCAAGATCCATAGAACTTTCAGTGTGGTACTAAAGGGTCTTTTCTGTCTATGCTAATAAGTAAAACTATTTGTCATAAAATAAACAATGACAGATTTCATACATATCAATATATATAGGGAAGGCATTTCAAAGGGTGGGTGCTAGAGAACGTCCCAGATGTGTGCCCTCTTTAAAGGTTCTGCTTGGGAGATTAGAAGTTATATTGAAATCAATGGCCATCTAACAACTTGACCACTGTTTCTGGGGTTGTATTTTTTAAACATAGCAGCCCTCTGGCTTAACCACAGAAGCATCTCATGAGTTATAGAGGAACTTGAGCAAAGTTGTATTTGTAAAGAAAGAAACCTAAAAAAAAAAAAAAATAAATAAATAAACATTTCCATTTTTATAGATCTACTTCGTTTTCTTCAAATTATGTTTTAGTGACAACTTGAAGGACTTGCTACCAGTGGCTGAAAACCTCAACATGGTTTCCTTGGCAATCAGTAGAATATGAAATGGAAATGAAAGGAAAGTTACCTAATGAAAAACTCTTGACTCCTGACTGCTTCTCCTTGATCCCCTCCAGATTAGAGGACATTCAGTGGAAGTAATGAGCCAGCCTGGGACTTGGAACAAGTAATCTGGCCTCCCCCTTGGACTGTCGATCAAACAATCTATGTGCTGCTGCTATAGTGTTGTAAATTCATGGTTGGATTGGTGTGAGATACACCACAGGAGAGCAAGGAAATCAGATTGAAAGATGTTTTCTATTTAGGAAAGATGAGTTGTTAGATGAGGAATGCTTCTTCCTGAGGTCTGTGGGCTTACTCTCAATGTTTCACCCAGGCGAGATTCTTGCATGGGCAGGTGGGTGGAGTCCTCTCATTCCCACTCTTCTTTTGTGGTATGCCATTCTGAGTTCACTGTTGTTTGTTCCTCATGATTTCTAGTGTGTTTCTGTAATCACAGATAGTCAGAAAAGCCCTAAAGTCCTCTTATTGACACAGCATGAAATTTTATCTGCATTTTTTTAATTTAGAAAAATATTTTAGAATAAGAAGCATACATATTTTGAAAAGCATATGTATGAAGACAGCATAGCAATGTTTTCATTACTTTTATCATATCCTTGAATGCTTTACTTTTCTCACACCAGAAAATATTTTTAATTATATAATTCTTATAAAAATTTAGGTAGGCCTACTAACAACTCATTTTCCTTTTGTTACTCATCTTTTTTTTTTTTTAAATATAGAGTTTGGGGCTCTTGCTTACATATCTGTGGTTTGACATTTATCCTCTGAATTAATTTCAATACTTTCTGTTCTTTTACCAAAACACTTTCCTTTGTACACGCACTTGGAATTCTGTATCTCCTCATCATTTTGTTCTTCAGTTAGTTCAGTTCAGTTGCTAAGTCGTGTCTGACTCTTTGAGACCCCATGAACTGCAGCATACCAGGCCTCCTTGTCCATTACCAACCCCTAGAGTTTACTCAAACTTATGTCCATTGAGTCGGTGATGCCATCCAACCATCTCATCCTCTGTTGTCCCCTTCTCCTCCCACCTTCAATCTTTCCCAGCATCAGGGTCTTTTCCATTGGATCTCCTTGCAGTCCAAGGGACTCTCAAGAGTCTTCTCCAACACCACAGTTCAAAAGCATCAGTTCTTCGGCGCTCAGCCTTCTTCACAGTCCAACTCTCACATCCATACATGACCACAGGAAAAACCATAGCCTTGACTAGACGGACCTTAGTCGGCAAAGTAATGTCTCTGATTTTGAAAATGCTATCTAGGTTGGTCATAACTTTTCTTCCAAGGGGTTAGTGTCTTCTAATTTCATGGCTGCAGTCACCATCTGCAGTGATTTTGGAACCCCAAACAATAAAGTCTGCCTCTGTTTCCACTGTTTTCCCATCTATTTCCCATGAAATGATGGGACCAGATGCCATGATCTTCATTTTCTGAATGTTGAGCTTTATGCCAACTTTTTCGCTTTCCTCTTTCACTTTCATCAAGAGGCTTTTTAGTTCCTCTTCACTTTCTGCCATAAGGGTGGTGTCATCTGCGTATCTGAGGTTATTGATATTTCTCCCGGCAATCCTAAAAAGGAATTAAGGGGACTTATAATAACACATGAAGTATAATAGGATGTATTTAATTAAAAGTAAGAAAAGTTGGCAAGGAAAAACTATTGTTGGAAAATTAAGAAGCCAAAGGTGAGATCAGTATACAAATACTTGCCAATTAGAGTCACACCTGGCTTGGTGCACAATCCCTGGTTTTTGTTCACCAGCTTTAAATCCCCTCCTTATAAGCTGAGGACTATAACCCACCTGTATTAGGGCTCTCCAGAGAAACTGAACCTATAGGAGATACATATCTCTCTCTCTCTTAATTCAAGAAACTTAATGAATTGGCTCCATAATGCCATTATGGAGGCTGACAAACCTAAGCAGTTTAAGTTTTAATGCCATCAGCCTGCATCCCACTCCAGTACTCTTGCCTGGAAACTCCCATGGACAGAGGATCCTGGTGGGCTGCCGTCCATGGGGTCGCTGAGTCAGACACGACTGAGCGAATTCACTTTCACTTTTCACTTTTCACTTTCATGCATTGGAGAAGGAAATGGCAACCCACTCCAGTGTTCTTGCCTGGAGAATCCCAGGGATGGGGGAGCCCAATGGGCTGCCATCTGTGGGGTCGCACAGAGTCGGACACGACTGAAGCGACTCAGCAGCAGCAGCAGCAGCAGCAGCAGCAGCAGCCTGAAGACCCAGAGAAGAGACAGTGCTGTAGTTCAAGTCAAATGAAAGCCAAGACTTCCCAGGTGGTCCTGTGGCTAAGCCTCCATGCTCCTAGTGCAGGAGGCCCAGGTTCTATCCCTGGTCAGGGAACTAGATCCCACATGCCTTAACCAAGACATGGTGCAACTAAATAAATAAAATAAAGAACAACGAAGGCCATCTGCTGGCAGAGTTTCCTCTTGCTCAGGAAGATCAGGCTTTTGTTCTCTTTAGGCTTCAGCTGATTGGAAGTGGCCTACCCACATTATGGAGAGCAATCTGCTTTACTCAAGCTCCACTCATTTAAGTGTTAATCTCATTCACGCTTATGGAAACATCTAGAATAATATTTGACTACATGATTGGGCACCATGGCCCTGTCAAGTTGATACATAAAATTAACTATCACACCACTGAAATCTTCTCCTTCCTTGCCTTTACCATCCACTTGCCTTTTTAGGGGGTTACTTTTCCCTACCATTTTCTCCAAAACCATGAAGTTTCTCTTCATCCGCTTTTCTTACTCCTTCCACTCATGAGACTCAGAAGTCCATAGTTCATCAGGCCATGAGTTTCTATTTCCAGGATTGGGTGAACATTCTTTCTGGTGGCCAACAATTGCTTATGAATAGGCTCCTAAATTATCTTGGGCTTCCTGCTAATCTCTCCTCCAACAACCCTGGTGCCCAGTCCTTTGTAAAAACTCCTTACATTGTTGCAAGTCTATTGTCATGAGCCACCACTTATGCTAAAGAGTTTTACAGCAGGAAGCAGCTTTGCCAGCCTTTGCATTGGCCACATTTTCTGGGGCCGATGACGCCAATCCACAGGCCTGTAGCTTTAACAATTTATTTTCATCCCTAATGAGGATAAAAAGTGAAGTGAAAGTCGCTCAGTTGTGTCCGACTCTTTGCAATCCCATGAACTATACAGTTCATGGAATTCTCCAGGCCAGAATACTGGAGTGGGTAGCCTTTCCCTTCTCCAGGGGATCTTCCCAACCCAGGGATCAAACCCAGGTCTCCCACATTGCAGGCAGATTCTTTACCAGCTGAGCCACAAGGGAAGCTATAAAGGATATGAGGATAAAGCTATGAGGATAAACAATAGGACAATTCCTGGCAAGATTTCCAAGGGCCCAGCAGTCCAGTGTGTCTCTGCTTGATTCCCCTTCTTACTCACCTGAAGAATAGAGACCAGACCATAGTCAGGAGTTGCAGGAATTAGTTGCTAATTCTGGCAGGCTTTGGAAGCTTGTGAGGAAAAATAACTTTCAATAGGGAAAGCAAAAAAAGAAAAAAGAAAAGAAATAAAGTAAGACAAATAAATAACAATATAAAAAATATATAGACAGAGACTCAAATATAAGTCTGTACTGTTCTCCCCTTTTCTTTTTTTTAACCAGTCAACTGACGAGGACTCTTCAAGGCATGACAATCATTTCTGAAACTTTTGCTAATATTCCCATACCACCTGAGCCCAGATCTCAGACCAGTCAAAGCTGTGGGATCCAGGGAAAGTCACACAGCCTCTACTCTTGTTACCACATCTGTAAAACAGAATGAGTAATGTGTTCCTCTCAGAATTACTGTGAGAGGTAACTGATAGAGTACATGGGAAAGAGTTCTGTAAACTGTCGAGTGCATCCAGACAGTACGTATCTAGTACATCTGGTAAGGTGTACTCAAGACATTAAAACAAGTCAGATATTTCATAAAAAGAAAACAAAGTAAATGATTAGTTATCATTTTAAAAGTCAGAATAAGAGTAAATGAGATGAGTCAGGAAGAATAGTTTAGTCATTTGCAAGTTACCCTTACTCCCCTCCCAGTAAAAAATATAGATGTGCATGTGTTTAGATTTTACAGACAGATGCCTCAGTCAATTGCTTTTCACTTTGTCAGGTCAACATCAAAAATAATAATTATTTTTAAAGCTAAGAAATTTGAGTAATCTGATGGAAGAATTTAGCTGGAAGAGTGAAAAAAATATCAATATTAAACACGTATTTTTATACGTACACATGTTTTATTTGGAAAGGAAATAACATGTTATTTCTTAGTACATTTTAATTCTTTTGTGTATCATTGTTTCCCACCTATTGTTTAACTTTTTGATTCTCTTCTATTTTTTTTTTTTTAGTTTGTGGTCAAGTGTTATATCATAGACCACCTTAGATTAGCTGAGAAAATTTTACTCGTGACAGAATTTGAAAGTATGCCACATCAAAGGTGGGCAAAAGAATCCGTTTCTTGGCTCTCCTCTCCTCGCCTTGAGAGTCTGCCCCAGTGGCCCCTACCACTCCCACTGGTAACCATCTCACCCCACTTTGAACCCAGGTGTATTTAGTATCTATAACTCTCATCTGATTCTCACATGCCACACAGTAACATAAAATCTCTTTGCAAATTTAGATTTATACTTAAATGTTCCATTTCCCCTCACACCAGCTAATATTAATAGCTAACGCTAATTGATGATTTTCTATGTGCCTATGTGCCAGGCAGAGTTCTAAAATTACACAAGTTAACTTATTCAATATTTGAAAGGATCCTCTGAGAGAGGTACTATTATTTCTATTGCATATGGGAGAAAAACTGAAGGGTGAATGGAGTATTTGCTCAACACCCCAGAGCCAAGTGTTCTGGTTCTTCCAACCTCAGGCCTCCAGAGGTCTGGTTTTGAGGCTGAACTGAACTACTGAGTTATTGGAAGCTCAGAGACGTCAGTCAAGACCTTTCCTCTCATTGCTGGTACCACAAGCACCTCACCGTGGTTTGCATTCAATAAGGGACAGTAAATGTCTTATGGTTGTTGCTCTATGAAAAGAAGTCCTATCGTTATGGAAAAAATAAAGAAACAAAAGGTAGGAAACTTCTGTTCTACTAATGCTATTTTCATTGTTTTCTCCTTATCTTCCTTTTCCCATACTAAACTAAAAATTTTAGATTAAGCCGATTTGTGCTGAGTTTAGAATCAAGGAATGTTAATGATATCGAGGGTTTTCTTGCACTGATTTTTTTTCTTGGTATCAGTCTGTGGTTTGGTGGTGTAACTATAGAAACATGGATAGAAACTCCCTATTATGCAACAAACCACTTCCTGTGTCTGTTTGTTCATTTATCTGCAGTGTCTTAGCTAAACCTTCTCTACCTGAAGGGTCTTGTAATTGCAACTATCTCACTACGTGGAGCATAAACACTGTAGAGTGCTGAAGAGCATGGACTTGGTACCCAGAATTTGAGGTTAGAATCTTCAGGTAAATCCTGTGTACATAATATGTACCTCACTAGGGTGTTATGAAGGATTACCTATGTTAATCTATGTAAAGCACTTTAAACAATGCCATGCATATAATAAGTACTTAAGTGTTTGCTATCATTTTTAAAACCCTACACTCTCAAGAAATATACACTATCCAGCTTTGTGCAATTAGAAGCTTCAATTCAATTCAACCCAAAGCATAACAAAATGAAGCCTTTATTCTTATAGAAAAATTGGAACTTAGGTTTGAAATAGAACCCAATGGTAAGCTGCTCACATTTCTCTCTATTATACCTAACAGGTAGTAACTGTGATTCTGCTTAAACATTCCCAGTGATGTAGAGCTTACTACCTTTCAGGAAAATAGATTGAATTTTTTAATTCTGAATAAGCTTATGCTTTATACCGAACAGAAATCTCCCCTTCTGTGAATTCCACTGATGGTTTCCAGTCATGGGTCAGCTAAGCAGCATTCTTCTATTTCCTTGGGCAGAAGTGCTTCATGAATTCTTAAAATGTTTGATTCCATGTTTTTTTTTTTTTAAGTACATTTTTGAATTATTTGTCAAACCAAAATTCAAAAAAAAAAAAAAAAAAAGGTGCATAATATCCTTGGGAAGTTTGCTTTGTTGTATCAGTCATGCAGTTGTATCCAACTCTTTGTGACCCCACGGACTGCAGCACGTCAGGCCTCCCTGTCCCTCACCATCTCCTGAAGTTTTCCCAAGTTCATGTCCATTGCATCTGTGATGCCATCCAGCCATCTCATCCTCTGATGCCCTCTTCTCCTTCTGCCCTCAACCTTTCCCAGCATCAGGGACTTTTCCAATGAGTCAGCTGTTGGCTGACTTACTAATCAGTATTATTCACTTGCTAATCATATCCATTTTCCAAGTGAAAAAGTTGAAAACTGGAGAGGCTAACTTTCCCATGTTATACACCTTATTTGTCAAACTGAAATTTTAAAAAAAGGTGCATAATATCTTTGGGAGGTTTGCTTAGCCTCTCCAGTTCTCAGCTTTTTAACTTGGAAAATGGATATGACTAGTAAGTGAACAATAAGCACTTAATAAATGTCTGATCTGGAGAAGGGAATAGCAATCCATGCCAGTATTCTTGTCTGGAGAATTTCATGGACAGAGGGGACTGGCAGGCTACAGTTCATGGGGTTGCAAAGAGTCAGACATGACTGAGCAACTAACACCACCCCCCTCCCCCACACACAAATGTCAGATGCACCTTTAATAATTATTATCATTGTATTATTGGCATTTGATATAAGCTTTTAGGAGGCTCCCTTAAAACCCTGTGACTCCATTTTGTTGCTGTAGACAATTCTCAGCTATCTTCATTCTCAACCCAGTGGAAGACATCTTCCAGGCTTCAAACCCCAAACTTGGCCTTATAATAAATTGAGCATGGGCTTTCCTGGGCTCCAACTCATGCAAGATAATCCAGCAGGAGTGATCACTCAACTTCCGGCAGCTGAAAATCTTCCAGGACAGGTGTTCACATGCCCCAGTGGGTAGCAGACACTTTGGAAATCCACTGGAGCCAAGGTTTGCTAACATCAAGGTGTTAAGAAGCATTCTGGGGTGGTGTGACCCTGGGTCCCTGCTGCCTACTGCAAACCCTACCATTCCTGCACATCTCAGCTGCCAGACACTCCAAAGGCCCCTGTGGCCTCAGATCGGAAGCCGTCCACTACAGAACACATTTCTACTTTGGGGACAACTCCTGTCTCGTGTTAATCCAGCTTTGCAGAGGCTGGAGACTGGAAGACTCGGAAGACTGGCAGTACTCAGTCCTCAGCTCAGTAAACCATCTTATGTTTTTCCTGCTTATCTACTCAGCTCTTCCAAGCAGGAGCTAGAATCTGAAGGAAGTCTGCCTAAGCTTGGGTAAAATAATGTCCCCCTTTGGCTGTCTGTCCTGTAATATCTGTGGAGCATATTGTTAACTAGCTTTAAAAATTATAAATGTGATATATGTCCACAGTAACATTTTTTTGAAACATTTCTATTATAAGTTCAGAGCATACAATAAAAAGCTGTATATGCCTAACCACTATCACTCCCAGTTTCACTGCCCACTGATAGCTCTCGTTGTAAACTATTGCAGATATTTCATGCTTCTATGCATGTAATTGTACATATATGCCTATTTTTATAAGAATATCAAGGGAATCTTATTATAAAAGTATAGATATGTGCTTTACATACTTTTTATTTGGGGCATTTTTCCATCACAGCAGAGATAGGGCGTTTCCTTCTTTTCAATGGTTCTATAACATTTTATTAAGTTAAAAAAATCTTAACCAGTATTTTATTAATGAATATTGAGATTCTTTTTTTTTTTTTTTTTCTTGTTAGTCCAAATGGTGTAAATGAGCCTCACAAGATGGCCTCCAATGAGCCTTTCTTCCTGGTCTTTGTGCCCTCTTGTATATAGTGCCCTAACTGAATTGGGTTGACCTGTGTAACTAGGATATTGTGGAAGTGGTCAGGTGTGACTTCCAGGACTAGATCCTGTGAAGCACTGTGGCTTCTGCTTGCCCTTTCCCAGATCGCTCACTCTGATGGAAGCCAGCTGTTCTGTGCTGGGGACACTGCAATAGTCCTACAGAGAGGTCTTTGGGATGACAGACTAAGGTCTCCTACAGCTTGTCAGCCGTGAGTGTGAGTCACACTGGAACTGGATCTTCCAGCCCCAGTCAGATGTGCAGACGACTGCAGCCTCCACCCACACCATGACTACAACCTCGTGAGATACCCACCCAGCTAAGCTGCTCTCCAGCTCCTGACACACAGACACTGCATGAAATAATGTTTGGTATGACGTTAAGCTTTTAAGTTTGGGGGTAATTTCTTAGGCTGTGATACATAACTTTCATCCAAACAGTCATAACAATCATCCCTGTCTTACTTTTGTGAGTCTATGAAAGTCTTTAAAACCAATTCCTAGAAGTAGAATTACTAAATTAAAACAAATATGAATTTTAAATTTCACTTAATAATATCAAATTTAATTTGATCATGTCTCACAGTGAATGAATAAACTTCCCCATATCTACCCTCATCATCACAACCCACACTAAATTTTGGCCATTGTATAGGTTTAAAATTTTTTTTCAGTTTGGATTTTTTAGTTAGGTGTGAGGTTGAGCAGATTTTTCATGTATTTATTGGACAGTTTTATATTTCTGTTAACTGTCAATTGATGTCTTTCACTCATCTTTACATTGAATAACTCTTTTCCCTGTTAGCACTCTTTGTATATTAAGAAAATTAGCCCTGTTTTATCTGTGAACATATTTTCACCCATTTTGACATTTTAACTTTGGTATTACTTACAGAAGTTTTTCAGAGTAGAAGGTTTTTACTTTTTGTAGTAAACTGTATTTTGGATTTTTGTAAAAAAGTTTTCTCTACCATTTCTAAAATTATTAAGAGAAAAATACTCACATTATCTTCTGGTTCATATCTTACTTATTTTTTAACCTTCCAGAACTGGTGACTGGAAAATTGCATCTCAAGAAACAAAAAGAAAAGCCCTGATTTGTAATATTTGCCAATTTCTGAAGTGTAAACACCCCACCATGATCAATTACAAGCTATCTATGTAACTTTACTTAACACAGAGTTAGAAAAAGATGTGCACAGTTGCCTCTTGTCAGTATGCCGGTTCCAGTGAATCCCTGCACCAGAAATGAATTTTGACATAAGGAATGAGGGAAATCCAGCTTTCCACCCTGCTCCCATGTAACTTTCCCTCCATGTGTCAAATTCATTTTTTTCTATACTGAAGGGTTCAACTTGATCATATTCATGTCTTCTATATGTATTTGGGTCTATTTCTTTTTTTTTTTTTTTTTGTGGGGGGGTCTATTTCTATACCCTGTGGCCTCTTTCTTTGATTATCTGTTCCACCACACAGTTCAATTACTAGAGGTTTATCATATTTTTTAATACTTGGCAAGGCTAGCTCTTTTAAATAGTCTTCTTTCCCAGAGTTTTCCCTGGCTCTGTTCATATATAGTTCATACAGATGTACCCTTGGCTTAGAAAGGTTTATAGCTTTGCACTAGTCATTTAAAAATTTAAGCCTATGACTATGCACAGCTAAGACTACACCATAATAATACTTAAGTGATCATGTTCCTAGCAAAACTCAGGAATGCTTTTTGGTGAATTCTTTCCTTAAGGACTAGTACAATACAATACAATTGGATAAGAGCAATTGAACACAAAACTTGGTCATATTTTGGTAATATTTTGACATAAATGCTGCTAATATTGACTGTACATTTTTAGGCGTGTCTTAGACTTTCATGTTTATACTAAGAATGCAAACAAGTTGTTAGTGCTGTTCCAAACTTCTGATTCAGTTTAATAGAAATAGTCCTTAGACTGCAGTGTGAATTCCTTTAAAGAACCATTTGCAAATATTTGTTACTATGAATTGGATTTTAATCTCAATACCATTAAACTAAATCAAAATTTTAAAAATGGGCTGGAGGCTGTCAGCTGAGGTCGATGCTGGGTGCACGTAAGACTATAGCTTTCATTATAATAGCTGAACGTTCATGCTAACATATATTTATATCAATTACATTCTTATTATATTATGCATAAAAATATACGCTTTTATTTCAACATAGGTTTTCACTATTAAAACTGTTTCAGATCCACTGAGCTGAGTCTTCAGCAAGATGTGAGGATGGGTGGGGCTGAGAAAGGTGTGTCTAACTTACTTATATAGTTGCTTGAGTTTCTGTCTAGGTCTTCAGTTTCCCCACTCACATCAACCCGTGTACCTTGAGTCTAAATGCTCTTGTCTTCTGTGTTTGATTGTTCATTTGTTTTAATTTTCATTCTCCTCTCCCATCAAAAACTAATTTCACAGTATAAAGATCAGTGGTTGCCAAAGGCTAGGGTGAAGGGAGGGGAACAGGCAGAGAACAGAGGATTTTTAGGGCAGTGAAACTACACTGCACGCTACTATAATGGTGGATATATGTCATTATACATTTGTCCAGACCTACAAAATATACAGCACCAAGAGTGAACTCTGAACTGTGGTTTGGGGTGATAACAATGTGTTAATGTACGTTCATCAATTGTAACGAACATTCTACTCTGGTAGGGGATGTTGAAAACATAACATGGGTGGGGGCTGGGGGAAGCCTGTGCATGGGTAGGGTAAGGGGTACATGGGAAATCTCTGGACCTTCTGTTCAATTTTGCTGTGAACCTGAAAATACCCTAAGAAATAAGTCTATTAAAGACAAACTGGTCTCATTCCCTTTGTCATACTAAAGTGCAAATGATGGATGAAAGATTAAAGTGCCATCTCTCGTAAGAACCTTTGTCTTTCAACAGGGAAACAAGCTGTAAAGTTGATGGGCTGAAGCTTCAGTTCTGGCTGCAAGTAGATGTGAGAGTTTAAGAACATCACAGCCCTCTCATGAATCATAAAGAGAGGAGGGGAGCAGAGATAAAAGGCAAAGGGAAAGATTGAAAAAGCAGAAGAATTGAGGGCACAGGATTTATGCTCTGATCTTGGCTCTATAATTTCCAGGATGAGTGGTCTTGAGAACACCCTGAGACTCGTTTTTCTCACCTGAGTAACAAGTCTAATAATAAGAACATCCTATCGGTGCTTTAATGAAGATGAATTCAGTTACTATAGGAAGACATGCTTCAGTAATTGAATTAATAAAAATATGTTGGTTATTAGTCACAAAGAAGGCAGATGTGCTTTTGAAACATTTAGTCTCCAGATTGACAATGGGAGTCAGTCTGCCTGTTTTTCTCTCCTTTTCCATTAACTATGCATCTGAACTTTATCATCTTTAAATTTCAGATAATATTTACTTCCCCAGGATATTTTAAAGATTAAAAATATATGTCTGTAAAGTGTGTGTCTGTCTGTCCCCACTCCTATCTCAAGAAGTATTCCACAAATGTTTTGGTCATTTCTATTTCTTTTCCAGGGCTTCCCCTTCCCTGGTGGCTGGGTGGTAAAGAACCCACCTGCCAATGCAGGAGATGTGGGTTCAATCCCTGGGTCAGAAAGATTGCCTGGAGAAGGAAATGGCAGCTCCCTCCAGCGTTCTTGCCCGGGAAATCCCGTGAAAAGAGGAGCTTGGTGGGCTACAGTCTATAGGGCTGGAAAGAGTCAGATATGACTTAGCATCTAAACAACAGCAAGAATTTCCTTCCCAAATCCATGAAAGAAGACATTACTGTCTATTTCCGAAGTTCAACTCAATCAGAAGTCAATCCCTATTGACTCTGGAAAGAAGAATCCTTGACTTTCCCATGACTTCTTTTAGGGCATTTACTACATTTTATCTTCCCCTGCTCATTGTTCCCATTGCTCACTCCTAGGTCCTATGAGTGGGTTTGTGGCTTTTGCCCCCACCGTTCTATTAAAAGTGCACCTATTTTAGAGGAAGTAAGCTATGAAGGGTTCTTTGGACAGTTAAAAGTGAAGTGATGCATTTTGAAAGGGAGAGAATTTTTAAAACAGAGCAACGATCAAGTCTATTTTAAATTGCACTATTTACAGTTAAGAGCATAGGGTATAAATGAGAAGTTGAATAATTCTGATTGTTACTGTGGTGTATATTTCTGAAAAAGATATTTATTCTTCTTTTCTTCATGTTTGTATTCTCAGTTGCCACCTGTCTGCTTGTATAGAATTTACTCCCTTTCTACCGAGCTGCTTGGTTTCTCAGGGAGTGGGGAGCTTCTGAACCTCGCGTGTGATTGCTTCCCTCAGTTTGGTAAAGAGATCAGTCACCAAGTCACCCTTTGCTCTCCAGTGATAGTTGCCACCTCTCGTTTTCACAAGAAATGATAAAACAAATGAGTCAGCCCCAAGGACCCTTCAAGAATGGCACGCGATGCTCAGGCTAGCTTCAGCTTTAGCTAGAGCTGAAAAGGTTTCAAAAAAAATAAAATAAAAGCTTTCAGAAACCCTTCTTTCAGACATTCAGGCAGGCATCTGGCTTCTTTGCTCTCTCTCTTTGCCTTGTATCTGTCTTTCTGGATTTCACTTAACTTTAAAAAAAAAACACAAAGATATGATTTTTAGTTGGAACAAAAAAGCAGTGATATAGTAGCCTGTGATCTTCCTCTCTAAGGTAAGATTCTGCATAATTATGTATCAAGAGAAGGTATTTGGAATAGTAGAAGAGGGCAGACATGTTTATTCTCCTGATTTTCAGTCATTTCCTCATCAACAAGTGTAATTCTAGAAAGACTTTTTTGCTTATGCTGCATTGTTGGTTTCCTTTTCTTCTTGAGATAAATTTTGTTTCAATGACTTTTTCTTCACCCACCGGTTTCTCCTCTGTTGTTTTTCTATGTTTTTTAAAAAATCATATTTTTTTTAAGTACTGGGAATGGTGTATACATTAAAATAATTCTCAAATAATAGGTGAAAGACAAAATATGCAGCTGAGAAATTCTAAATGAAACTCATATCTAAACTACTTTTTTGAACAGCTTTGTACATGATCACTTGTCTGAAAAGGAGGTGTTAATGTATGTGGTGAAAGGGAGAAGGATTTTAGTTCCTTTGAAATTTCATTACTGTTTATGTATACGCTAGAAAGAAAACAAACCAATAGCATTTTGAAATTATTTAGTCACTTATCATAGTATCCCACAAGCATTCCTTCTTGTTTGCAGGAGTTCAGTGTCTTGTCATCAGACTGGGTAAAGTGAAGTAGTAGGGACAAGAACTTTGGGCAACAGGACAGTGGATCAAGTTGGTGGAAAAGGAAGCTTTGATATCAGAGAAACTGGTTTAGCCCAGCACAGAGCATAGACAAAGCCAACTATATATTTTCCCAAAGCTTTTGTCTTTAAAAAAAAAATGCAATTTTAGTTAGGTAAACAAGTGGGACTTCAGTTTGAGTATTTATTTTTGTCTATTTATACATTCTTTGTAATAACTCAGATCAAGGGGTTTGTATTAGGTGCATTATGCTTATGTAATTGAAGAAATCAACATCCGCAATAAAAATGTTATTGAAGTGAAGTCGCTTAGTCGTGTCCGACTCCTTGTGACCCCATGGACTGTAGCCTACAAGGCTCCTCTGTCCATGGAATTTTCCAGGTGAGAGTACTGGAGTGGGTTGCCATTTCCTTCTCTAGGGGATCTTCCCCACCCAGGGATTGCACCCGGGTCTCCCGCATTGCAGGCAGACGCTTTTACCATCTGAGCCAGCAGGGAAGCTAAAAATGTCATTAAGTTATGGCAAATCTATGATTCACCCATCTGATTCAGACTGATTCAGGGTTAATGTGTGCAATGACCTGGTGATTGCCCTCCAGACAACTTCTGAAGTTTAGGAAGAGCCTGTAAACAATGCTGATAACAGTGCCTGGCAAATATTTGGCTTGGGAGTACTTAATATTTGCTGAACAAATGAATGAGCCATGAAGTCAACCAGCACATAGTTATCTATGTTCCTTTGGAGCTGATCTTAGTTTATGTTACCAAGTGTACGTGACAAGTTCTTTGTTTTAATTGTCTATTATCTTAAAAATTACCTCTTTTAAACATCAAGAAAGGTTCCCGGCCACCCCACCCCCACCCCCACCTGCAGCTTTGGTACTCCAGGATTTGATTTGATTGGTCTTGAACACAGGAGCCTAGCATGCTGCAGTCCATGGGGTTGCAAAGAGCAGGACTGAGCAACAACAAAGCATAAGACACAGAGGAGCGCTATATCCCCCTAGTCGGTGCTCTCCCTGCCTCAGTTGGCCCTTTTCAGTCAGAAGTGGAAGAATTCTGCCTTTGTTTATAAACAATGTTCCCGTAAGAAGACACACTGATTACCACAGTGTTTACAGCATGCACTACCTGAAGGATAAATGTTAATTAGTTATGACTAGTCCTTAACACCAGGGATGTTACAAGATTAAGAGAAGCAGATGAGAAAGAGAAGCATGATACATAAGTAAGCTGGCAAAAGGGTGATTACAGGGAGTGAGCTATTATTATATGGTAATGATTTATTGCAATAAGTCCTAACAAGGGTTTTAAGGTACATATTCATATCACTTTGAAAATTCTGTTTCCTAAGGGAGGAAACAGAAGCAGAATTTGTTGACAGAGACACTCAGTACCATATTTTACAGTTTCCAGGAATGAGAAACGGTTGATTAGTCACATCAGTTGAGTGTATATGGGAGTGAAGAATGGAAGGGCTTTGCTATCCCAGGTTGCTGCTGCTGCTGCTAAGTCACTTCAGTCGTGTCCGACTCTGTGTGACCCCATAGATGGCAGCCCACCAGGCTCCCCCGTCCCTGGGATTCTCCAGGCAAGAACATTGGAGTGGGTTGCCGTTTCCTTCTCCAATGCATGAAAGTGAGAAGTGAAAGTGAAGTCGCTCAGTCGTGTCCGACCCTCAGCGACCCCATGGACTGCAGCCCTCCAGGCTCCTCCATCCATGGGATTTTCCAGGCAAGAGTACTGGAGTGGGGTGCCATTGCCTTCTCCGTATCCCAGGTTAGATATCGAATAATTTAGCTATTCTTTTGGGTAGAAATACAACTAAGAGAATTGATCCAACCGGGGTTTTAAAATAAGCATGCCGGATAAAGCAGGACACAGTGAAAGATTCTCAGATTAAAGTAGCCCTGTGGTAAGACTGTAAGAGTTTGACCCTGGTGGCCTCCTGAAGCAATGCTGGGCATTTGTGAGAGGGCTCTAGAGTGAATTCCCCCAGTTTTGTGTTTTTGCTTTTGTTAATTTTTGGCTGTACTGGGTCTTCACCGCCACACGTGGGCTTTCTCTAGTTGCAGTGAGCGGGGGTTACTCTGTAGTGGCAGAGCATGGGCTTCCCATTGCGGTGGCTTCTCGTTGCAGAGCATGGCTTCCAGGGTGCAGCGGCTCAGTGGTTGAGGCATATGGGCTTAGTTGCCCTGCTGCTTGTAGGATCTTCCCAGAGCAGGGATTGAACCTGTTTCCCCTGCATTGGCAGGCAAATTCTTAACCACCGGCTGACCAGCAAAGTCCTCACTCCCCAGTTTTAAGTCTAAATGTTTGGTCATGGGTTAAGTATTAATATAATCACAGAGTGTATCCAAAGAAAAACCAGTCTTTCATGTATTTAATTACAAAGAATAACAAGTAGCAAACTTTTAGAACTTTTTATTTTTATTTTTTACCAACTCTTTCATCTCTGGTGGAGGAACAATTTCTGGGGTTAAGGAATCATGTTAGATACTTATACCTCAGTTCAATTCAGTTCAGTTGCTAAGTCATGTCTGACTCTTTGTGACGCCATGAATCACAGCACATCAGGCCTCCCTGTCCATTGCCAACTCCTGGAGTCTACCCAAACTCATGTCCATCGAGTAAGTGATGCCATCCAGCCATCTCATCCTCTGTCGTCCCCTTCTCATACTTATACCTATCCCACACCAAAAACTTTACATTGTGTCACCGACTCAATGAACATGAATTTGAGCAAGTTCCAGGAGTTGGTGATGGACAGGGAAGCCTGGTGTGCTGTCGTCCATGGGAGTGCAAAGAGTTGGACGTGACTGAGCGACTGAACTGAACTGAACGGATAAGCTCTGTTGTTACCAATCCCAGGCTACTGCCCTACACCTTGTGATCTTTCTTTATTAAGCCCCTCTTAAATTATCTTAATATGAGGTTACCATCTTTTTCCTCCTGCAATCCTGATATATTACCTAAGCTTATGAAAGAATATGAGTAAGTCTCAGTGTGAGGTGAGAGTTTTGTAAGTAAGAGCAATCTGGGAAAGACAGGGAGAGACAGAGACAGAGAGAGTTCACTAGTGGATCACCCAACGTGTGATGATCCCTGCTGGCCCAGTGGGACCCACTCCCTGGGAATGGGTGGTCTGCTGCACCTGGAAGTCTTACTTCTCTATTTCCAGGTAGGATCATTTAATACTGTAGCACTTTCCTTGGGAATCTACCACAAACCCCTCTAACTTTCCTTTGGTAACATCACCGTCTTTTCGGTCAGGGTTTTTTTTTTTTCTTCTTAAAATTAGCCTAAGGTGTGAGGTCATTGCATCATGGTAGCACCCATGCCCTGCTCCCTTGTGAGTTTAGAATCAAAGTCATAGGATATTTGTCTGACCTTACTAGCTATCCATTTTATATATAGTAGTATGTATATGTCAATCCCAATTTCCCAATTTATTCCTTCCCCCTTTTGCCCTCTGGTAACCATAAGTTTGTTTTTTACATCTGTGACTCTATTTCTGTTTTGTAAATAAGTTCATTTGTATCATTTTTTTAGATTCCACTTTTTGGATTCCATTTTTAGATATGCATATAAGTGACATCATACGTTATCTGTTGTACAGCACAGGGAACTCTACTCAGTATTCTGTAATGACCTATATATAAGAAAAGAATCTTAAAAAGATTCATATATGTATATGTATAACTGATTTACTTAGCTGTACAGCAGGACCTAACACAACATTGTAAGTCAACCATGTGTGTGTGTGCGTGTGCTTAGTCGCTCAGTCATGTCCAACTCTTCCCAACCTCATGGGCTATAGCCCACCAGGCTCCTCTGTCCATGGGATTCTCCAGGAAAATTCCTGGCCTGGGTAGCCATTCCTTTCTCCAGAGGATCTTTCCAACCCAAAGAGTGAACTCAGGTCTCCTGTATTGCAAACTGATTCTACAGTCTGAGCCAGCAGGGAAGCCAAATTAACTATATGTCTATAAAGATTAAAGCAAACAAACAAAGGAAAAGAATCAAAGGGTTTTTAAGTTGTAAGAGTTGTTTGAAGCCATGTAGTACAGCTTCCTCATTTCACACGTAAGAATCTGAGGTTTCTGTAGCCAGTGCGGAAGGGACTCGTGCAAAGCCCCACCACGACTTGTGGTTATCCCAGTCTTAGAAACCCGAAGCCCTGTTTTCCCTGGTCTAACTTCTCTGTCCAGAGACTTTGGGCTTATCAGGTGATGCTATTCAGATTAGAGGTCTGAGGGACAAAGGCCTCCATGGGGAGTTTTGCAGAACAAATAGGGAGAAGAGAAAAATACAAAACAGGGAAACTGGTTTTAACTCCTGTGAGAATTTTCTGAGGTATGCTTTGAGGACTGTGCTTTTCCAGGAATCCTACCACAATCCAGCCAACAAAACTTTTTGCCATTTTTTTCCAATAGCGTGGATGTTTTCAGCAAATAGTCAGGGTTATGCATGAGGCAGGGAGCTTAAGAAAGCTGTTCACTTCCTCCCCTGCTTTGCTTTAGTCAGGCCTAGTAAATGAGGGCTCCAGGGGAACTCAGAGGCTGTGTGTGCAAGGCTGAGCTGGACTTAAGCTCTGACCTGTTAGTTACTGGAAATAATCCTCTGAGTGGAGCCAATGAATGTTCAAGAATTGCTATCAATCCTTGGATGCCAGGGTTATTCATTATAATTAAAATTTATTCTTAATGTAATATATCCGGTCTCTAACACTGATGTTTTACTTTTAAATGTGGCAGTCTGGGGACTTCTCTGGTGGTCCAGTGGTTATGACTCTATGCTTCCACTGCATGGGGCACAGGTTCGGTCCCTGCTTGGGAAAGTAATACCCTACCTAGTAATACCCTACCTGCCCCCAAATAAATAAAGAGTGAAGAATATATATTTTTAATCTAGCAATCTCAGAGGCAGAATATGCTTGTGATCCCCTTCAGTAAAAGAGATGCTTTCTTAACCATTTGAATAAAAATTGGAAATACTGAAATGGCATTCTTTCATTTTATCTCCATTGTATCATCATTTTATAGCATTCTTTTGTGTATACATTCTACTAACTTCAAAGGGCAGAACCTGAGATTTGACGAGCTATCAAAGGTTGGCAGAAAAAAGTATAGATTAGTAACTTGGATGTCTGGAAGGACATACTTTCATATACTGTATTGGTTTCCTAGGTCTAGCATGACAAAGTACTGGGTGGCTTAGAGAAACAGAAATTTATGGTTTCATAGATCTGGAGACCTGAAGTTTGAAAGCAAGGTGTCAGCAAGGCCATGTCCTTCCCAGGGGTCTAGGAAAGTGTCTGTTTGGGGGTTTCTCTCCTAGCTTCTGGCATTCCTTGGCTTGGGGATGACCATTTTCTCTCTGTGTCACTTCACATCATATTCCATCTGCATGCTCAGTCACTTCAGTTGTGTCTGACTCTTTGTGTCCTCATGGACTGTAGCCCTCCAGCTTCCTCTGTCCATGGGATTCTTTAGGCAAGAATACTGGAGTGGTTGTCATGCCCTCCTCCAGGGGATCTTTCTGAACCAGAGCTCAAACCTACATCTCCTGCATCTTCTGCATTGCAAGTAGGTTCTTTCCTGCTGTGCCACTGGGGAAGCCCTCTGGGTCTGTGTCCAAATTTCCCCCTTTTATACCAACATCAGTCATACTGGAATAAAGCCCACCCTAGTTACCCTATTTTAATTTGATTATAAAGAACTTGTCTTCAATTAAAGTCACATTATAAGGTACTGGGGGTTAAGACTTCAACACATCTTTTTTGAGGGGGACACAACTCATACCATGACAATATAGTCTGTTGAAATTGAATGGAATTGCTTCTAGAGATTGCTGAACTACTCAGACCGAATTATTCTGATGGGACTTTTCACCAGCTCATCTAGAGCCCACCTTTCCTTGGTGTGCTGCTTATGGCAAGTTAGGATACAACTGTGTGTTTAAAATTAGTGATCTTGAGGCATATGCTGGTGGGGCTTGCTGTTTTTCTTTCTGCCCTTTCTGAGTTGCATGTGAAAGTGAGACATTGCTTAAAAATTAATGACAGCGAGATGCTTGTCTTGTACTCCAAGTCATAAGATTGTGGCTTCAGGCAGGGCTGCAAGAGTTGAAAAAGCACAAAATAAAAATGCACTTTTTGGGAAATTTGGTTAGAAGATAGACAATGTTGTGTTTTGTAATGATTATATTCTTATCCAAAGTTGCTAATAATATTTGTTTCTTTTGGATTAAGCACTCTCCTTTCTTTCAAGGAGAATGGGGCTTTCCTGGTGACTCAGATGGTAAAGTATCTGCCTGCGATGCGGGAGACCTGGGTTTGATCCCTGGGTAGAGAAAGATTCTCTTGGAGAAAGGAACGGCTACACACTCCTGTATTCTTGCCTGGAGAAACCCATGGTCAGAAGAGCCTGGTGAGCTACAGTCCTTGGGGTTACAAAGAGTTGGACATGACTGAGTGACTAACACTTTACCTCACTTTCTTTAAAAATAAAAGATAGAAAATAATTCCTAATTATGTATCTTCTAACTATGTGAAAATGTCTACATTTCAGAAAAGGTTTTACATGGCTAAAATATTGGGTTGGCCAAAAAGTTTAATTTCAGTTTTTTGTAAGATGTTATGGAAAGACCAAGATGAACTTTTTGGTCAACTCAATACAAGAGGGTACGAAAATTTTTGTATTATTCAAGGACTCTACAGGCATTTTGATTCACTTCAGTTCAGTTCAGTCACTCAGTCGTGTCCAACTTTTGCGACCCCATGAATTGCAGCACACCAGGCCTCCCTGTCTATCAACAACTCCTGGAGTTCACTCAGATTCACGTTCACTGAGTCCGTGATACCATCCAGCCATCTCATCCTCTGTCGTCCCCTTCTCCTCCTGCCCCCAATCCCTCTCAGCATCAGAATCTTTTCCAATGAGTCAACTTTTCGCTTGAGGTGGACAAAGTACTGGAGTACTTTAGCATCATTCCTTCCAAAGAAATCCCAGGGTTGATCTCCTTCAGAATGGACTGGTTGGATCTCCTTGCAGTCCAAGGGACTCTCAGGAGTCTTCTCCACCACCACAGTTCAAAAGCATCAATTCTTCGGCGCTCAGCTTTCTTCACAGTCCAACTCTCACATCCATACATGACTACTGGAAAAACCATAGCCTTGACTAGACGGACCTTAGTCGGCAGAGTAATGTCTCTGCTTTTGAAAATGCTATCTAGGTTGGACATAACTTTTCTTCCAAGGAGCAAGCGTCTTCTAATTTCATGGCTGCAGTCACCATCAGCAGTGATTTTGGAGCCCCCAAAAATAAAGTCTGACACTGTTTCCACTGTTTCCCCATCTATTTCCCATGAAGTGATGGGACCAGATGCCATGATCTTCGTTTTCTGAATGTACTCTGCATAATATAAGTTAAATAAGCAGGGTGACAATATACAGTCTTGATGTACTCCTTTTCCTATTTAGAACCAGTCTGTTGTTCTATGTCCAGTTCTAACTGTTGCTTCCTGGCCTGCATACAGGTTTCTCAAGAGGCAGGTTAGGTGGTCTGGTATTTCCATCTTTCTCAGAATTTTCCACAGTTTATTGTGATCCACACAGTCAAAGGCCTTGGCATAGTCAATAAAGCAGAAATAGATGTTTTTCTGGAACTCTCATGCTTTTTCGATGGTCCAACAGATGTTGGCAATTTGATCTCTGGTTCTTCTGCCTTTTCTAAAACCAGCTTGAACTTCAGGAAGTTCACGGTTCACGTATTAGTGAAGCCTGACTTGGAGAATTTTGAGCATTACTTTACTAGCATGTGAGATGAGTGTAATTGTGTGGTAGTTTGAGCATTCTTTGGCCTTGCCTTTCTTTAAGATTGGAATGAAAACTGACCTTTTCCAGTCCTGTGGCCACTGCTGAGCTTTCCAAATTTGCTGGCAGATTGAGTGCAGCACTTTCACAGCATCATCTTTCAGGATTTGAAATAGCTCAACTGGAATTCCATCACCTCCACTAGCTTTGTTAGTAGTGTTGCTTTCTATGGCCCACTTGACTTTACATTCCTGGATGTCTGGCTCTAGATGAGTGATCACACCATCATGATTATCCAGGTCATGAAGATCTTTTTTGTACAGTTCTTCTGTGTATTCTTGCCATATTCAAATGTATGGAAACATTTGCTTTTTTTAGACCAGTAAAATCAGAAACACATGAATTTGCAAAATGACATGTCTCAATGTAATCAAAGCTCAGTTTGCCATTTTTTAATTGTCACCTAGGCAACCCCAATACTACTGCTTATAGTGCTACTAATGCTGATGCTCTTACTATTAATAACAGCTAATGTTTACTGAGCACATATTCTATGTCAGGCACTGTTCCAAGTGCTTTGCCACTTTGGAGGCCAGTCTGTGTAGGGCCAAAGATGTATAGGGACAAATCTATATCTGGTGTGGACAAATCTATATCTCCCAGCTGATGGACTTGGGGACGTAGACATCCTGAGGGAATGAGGAGTATCACTCAATTCTTGAGTATTGATGCTGGAGAGGTTCCCCTATGAAGAAACATTGAAAGAACCCGAATGTTGGCCCATATGAGTCACCTTCACCATCCCCCACACCCAAGAACATAGTCATTCAGCAAAGTAGGAACTGTATCTCCCCTTACTTAGTCTTCTTGCTTTTACTTACCATTCCTAGAAAAAAATCAAGATCTTCAGTTAAATTTGGATTTCAGGTATACAATGAACATTTTTGTTATAAATATAAGTATATCCCATGCAATATTTGGGATATGTTTATATTAAAAAATATATGCCATCTGTCTGAATTTCAAATATTACTAGGCATGTTATATTTTAATCTATTAAATCTGGCAACTTACCCCACCCCAACTTTCCCCAAAGAGCTGGTTATTATGTGAAGAAAAGAACAAAATTATTTTGTTTTCTGAATTAATGTTGTGATTTGAGATTTAAAAGTCTTCCCCCCAAAATAAGTAGGAAAGTCAATAAATCTCCCAAGGTCTTCAGGTAAGGGACAATTACTGTGATGAATACATTCAAAAAAATTTAGGTAAGAATAAAAAATAAAAGTTATATTTTGAGTACACCACAAATCTTTGTGAGATGATCCGGGTCTATTTTAGTTGACTTTATTGAGCCGTTCCTCTCCAGGACCATAATAACTATTAACTTCTCTTACACTTCATGTTCTTGGAACACATTTTGGGAAATTCTGTTTTATTTTATAACTTTGTGATATATTTAACTAAAGTGCTATACTGAAAAATTCTCGCAAAACTGCTGGAGGACCTTTGAGGTCTTTTGAGGTTTGAAATAAAACTCAACTCAAATGAGCTTAAACAACAAGAGAACACAACAAACGGGGTGAAGTTCAGGTGACTGGAAAGTCCAGATGTAGGGAGGACCTAGGTTCATTGATCTAGCAGCTCAGCCATGACAGTAAAAACTCAGTGTTAAAATTCTGGTTTGTGTTGCTTTGTTTTTATGTTTTTATGTTTTACCCCTCTCTTAACTGTTAACCACGTTAATTTTATTCTAACTGGCCCCCTTGCTGTTAATAAGGTGGTTGCAAGTTTCCATGCAGCCCAGCTGGGGAGAGCAATGCTGACCCGGCACTCTGAACTGCCTAGTTGACTGGTCACATGCTCACCCTGTGGCGGCTGTGGCCGAGGCATGGAAGGAACTGAGGTGCTGACGTCTATTAAGGCTTCTCTGTGGGCCTGAGAGTGGGTTCAGCTTTTACCAAAACACATGAGCTGGGTGGGGAGGAGCAGATGACTGCCTGAGGGTAGGGGTAAAGCATCGGAATGGATGCTGGCTGAATTGACAGGTGTCCGATGCAGCATTGACTGCAGGCAGGGGTGATGTTCACAACTGTTTAACAGCCTGCATCTTCCTGGGCACCACTTCGGGGGGAACCTGTCTCCCAAGGGCCTCCTGTTACAAAGGGTTAACCCTTTAGTTGGTTGATGTTGAAGGGCCCAGGAGCTCCTAGGAAAGATGACCAAAGACCATGAGAGGTGAGCACTTAGAGTACTCAGGGGTGGCTACTTACCACCAGCAACAGAAATGTATCACTGTCTTAACAATGTTTATAATAGTACCCAGGTGTATCAGCTTAATGATTTTTTTAAAAAAAAAACACAAAGGACTTTTGCTTCTGAATAAGACTCTACACTTCGTTTCTTCACTTGAAAAATGAGTGGGTTGAGGTAGATGATTTTACAAATCCTTTGACAGAAATGTTTGTGTTGTATTCTATAAAAATTGCATAAATAAGCCTATAACTCTGTCATGCACATAGTGATATGTCTGTATTAAACAGAATATTATAAACAGTTGCTATACATTTTAAAATGCAGAGAACCACATTTCCATTTGAAATTTGGCACAATAAATCTAACAATTTGGATCTGAATTTAACTAGATTTTTACATTGAATATTTCAAATGCATTATTTCTAAAGGCCATGAGGATTTTCTTATGTGTCTTACTGTGTTTTATAGTAAAGCAAGGGGGAGAAACAATCATTTATCATATTAAAAACTCTTTTTTTTTTTTAAACATGTTAAGACTCCTTTAGGAAAACATAGGCAGATTTGTGTCTTTGACATAAATCACAACAATATGTTTTTTGGGTCCTTCTCCTAAAGAAAAGGAAATAAAAGGAAAAATAAACAAATAGGACCTAATTAAGATTCAAAGCTTTTGCACAGCAAAGGAGACCATTAACAAAACAGAAAGATGATCTACTTAATAGGAGGGGATCAGTTCAGTCCAGTTCAGTCGCTCAATCATGTCCGACTCTTTGCGACCCCATTAATCGCAGCACGCCAGGCCTCCCTGTTCATTACCATCTCTCGGAGTTCACTCAGACTCACGTCCATCGAGTCAGTGATGCCATCCAGCCATCTCATCCTCGGTCGTCCCCTTCTCCTCCTGCCCCCAATCCCTCCCAGCATCAGAGTCTTTTCCAATGAGTCAACTCTCGCAATAGGAGGGGATATGGGAGAAAATTTTTGCAAATGATATCACCAATAAGGGGTTAATATTAAATGCATATAAATAGTTCATACAAAAAGAAATTTTTTAAAAAATTGAAAAATGGGATACTTACCTGGCAGGGGAGTTACCATGGTCACGAAGGTGGTTTGCCCCAGGTGAGACTTACCCATTGCCCTCTGGGTGTGCTGACCCCTCTGGTTTCTCCAAACATGGGAAACTCGTCTGCCTAACTTCTGGTAGAGGGGAACTGCATTCACACTTTCCCCGAAGGGGGAAAAATGGGCAGAAGAAGTGGATGTATATTTTTCCAAAGAGGAAATGCAGATGGCCAATAGGTACTTGAAAAGATTGCTGATCATCAGGGAAGTGCAAGTCAAAATCACAGTGAGCTGTCACTGCACATCTGTCAGAGTGGCTATTAACAAAAAGAAGACAGATGACAAATGTTGTTAAGGATGTGGAGAAAGGGAAACACTTGTACACTGTTGGGGGGAATGTAAATTGGTGTAGCCACTATGGAAACCATAATGGAGGTTTCTCAAAAAACGAAAAATAGAACTACCATATGACCCAGCAATTCCATTCCTGGGTACATATCTGAAAAATAGAAACACTAATTCTAAAAGATCGTGCAACCCAATGTTCTTAACAGGATTGTTTATAATTGCCAAGGTATGGACTCAATGTTCATCAACAGATAAATGGATTAAAGAAGATTCAGTTGTATGTATATATACACATACATACAATTGAACACACACATACATGTGATAGAATATTATTCAGCCATAGAAAAGAATGAAATTTTGCCATTTGCAGCAAAGTGGATGGAAGTGGAGGGCATTACACTGAGTGAAATATGTCAGACAGAGAAAGAAAAATACAATGTATCACATATGTGGATCTAAAAAATATAACAAACTAGTGAATAAAACAAAAGAAGCAGACTCACCCAGAGAAAGAACAAACCGGTGGTTACCAGTGGGAAGAGGGAAAGGGGAGTGGTAACAGAGGGTAGGAGAAAAAACAAACAACATTATTATGGGATTATATGAAATCATGTGAAACTTTTGCAAATTGTAAAGCCATCAGAGAATTTAAAGCATCTTTGATTCAGTTAAAAAATTAGTGCTGTTTTTACTTTAATGGAAAATGGAGAGGCACAAAAACAGAAATGATTAAAGAAAAATTGAAGATGGAAGTCATGCATTCATGTGAAGATGGTTCAGTGGCTGAAGTAAGCCAATCATGACAGGCTTATCCAACAGTGGAGGATATGGAGGGGGTAATGACTCTGAGGTCATTCCCCTCTCCCACTGGTCAGTGTCCTTACAGGGTGGAGCTGAAGTGCAGTTGGAGAAGGTGTTTTTCTCCTAGGCTTCACCCGTCTGTTCTAACTCTCCCTGAGAAGCCTTCCCAACACCTTACATTCTCAGCTGGCTAGTCATCTTAGATACAAAAAACCACAGAGTAGGAACTTTTTCCTAAAATAAATGGAAAATCAGCAACAATGATGATGCTGTCTCCTATCTCCCACTCCCTTACTTGTCCTTCTGCCAACCACACCCCCTGCCCCCAAACACAGTTGTTTTTCCCAGAGGGCAATATTGTAAGCACCACAATTATAGGCAAGCAGGAAGAATACTGTATTTCTTATTTTCTCTACATAGAAACATAAATAAAATGTTTGTGATATTTTGAACTTTGTCTGATGAAGTATTTTAAACATTTGCAGATCTATATTTGTAGTTTTTTCTGCACTTTAACTCATCAAAAATGTCAAAACCAAGAAAGGCTTTGACTTTCAAAGAGAGAACTTCTTGCCTGTAGCTAGCACTTTCTTCTATCTTCAGAGCAAAACCGTGGCTTCATAAATCCTTAAGTTCCTCCTGCCTCTTTATATATAATTTCTGATAGAGTTATAGATATACATGCACAACTGTGTTAATTAACCCAGCTGAAAAACCTTACTTACAGATACTTCTAAGGAAAGACATATATGTCTAATCCTCTTCTTGCTTTAAAGATATTTTCTGTTATAGCACTAGCAAGAACTAAATAATAAATGTATTATAATGCTTTGAATAAAAATAGTTCTCAAAAATAGTTGATAAAATTTGTTGCCCAAGAGCTAAAATAAATTTATTAGCTGTGAATGAGGATGCTGGTTTTTTGGGTCTGCCTGTTTAGATATATATATATTATGACTAACATGCAATGTTACATGACGTTTGTATACATTTCAACAACTTGAAACATTTAAGTCCTCACAATTAAATTACTAAAAATTAAAATTTGTTAAACTATATACTTTTATGTTCATGCATATAGGATCAATAAATAATATAAAAACAAAATAGACATTATTTGTGTGACCTCTCTCAACAATTGCATGGAAAACAGTGTTATCCTCATTAACAGGTAAAAACTTGAGGCAGAGAATGTCAATAGCTTGTCCAAGTTCATACTGATGTTACTAGTGGCCTGTTATGGTTTCTAACTCAAATTTTCTGATTTTAAAGCCCTTATGTTTCCAACTATATTACACTACAGTTTTGTAATTATGCCATTATTTTAAGGCACTCTTCTTTTGAATTTTCCAGGGAAGTGGGAGAAAGGTGCAAGAAAACTCCAATAATAGCTACAATATTACTTATCACTATAGCACTAAGAATTACTACCTATTACTTAAGGTGTCACTGAGGACTTTCCTTAAGCCAGATAATCAAGATACTTCTCAGGCACACTTTTATAATTCTCTGCTATTTATATATGATTTTATATATGAAGTATGAAAATGCATAAAATGCTTATTATTCAATTGTATAGCATGCTCTATTTTGACATTTTGGAAAGGAAAGCACTTCCCCAAAGAATTATTGAACCTTCAGAAAATTTTATTCTTTCAGAAAAAAAAAGTTTTCTTCCTATGTTAGCTCTAGTTTGCAGAAAAGCAGACCTCAAGACAAGAATAGGCAAGAGATTTATTGGAGATGGAGCTAGAGAAGGTAGGGAGAGACCTTTGGACTGAGATGGAGGGTCTGACTGCTATGAGAAAAGAGGGGAAGGGAGAAAGGTGGACTGGGTTAAATTAAGTGTGTTAATACATGTGAAGCACTTTATAGATCGTTAGGAGTTGTAGATATTTATTACGAGTCATCTTCCCTGTGCATTTTTCATGGTAATAGAGCTGTACTATTACAATGAAAATTGATGTTAGGCCAGTAGTTCTCCTTCCTTGAGAGCTTAGTAAACAATATTCAGACGTCAATGATGTTACAATACTTTGTAGGTAAATCCGAGTGAAGTAGAACAATGCTAAAAGTCACTATTCATTCTCATATGACTGCTCAAATAAAAAGTTCATTACTTCTATTTCAGAAAGTTTTCACTTGGAAATATTTTCACTTTTTGCAGAAATATCATATTATTTGCAAATGTTCTGAAAGAGAGCATTTGAAATTAATTGGCAAGACCTATAGTCAACTATCATTCTGTTGAACCAGTTCTAATTTACACTTAATCGAAAAGTTAAAATATTTAAAAAATAATGTAAAAACTGCACCTACGTACTCAAACTAGGCTGACATTTAACTTAATGGGCAAGTCAATTTAGAAAAGGAAATTGGATCTTTGACCCAAATAATTACTTGTTGCATTTGATATGAAAACAAATATGACTTGGCTGAGCTTTAGTTTGGTAAGACTTTGTCCAAAGTTAAATCATTCCAAAGTTATGGATATGGAATTTAAAATTGAACATGACATTTAAAAAATCCCTATTTTTGACTTTAGAAGAAGATGCAAAGTTGTACTGAAATATTAATGTCTTGTCCTTGGTTCTACTATATAAAAAAATCATTATTAACATTTTAATATATTCCCTAAATAAAACAAGCTGAAGTAATTATTCTTTGTTAAAAATAAATAGCAGGTTTAATACTTGAGTACCATGCTCTCTTATGCTTAAAAATTATATTTTCTTTTTCCTTAAATGTGGGCCAGTAATCATTAACCTTATTATCATTTTACTTTGTAACATTCTTAATTCCCCTTCCTAAAAATGCTGCATGGTAAATATTATTTCTTATTTAATGTAAATTTAAATCAAGTTTTTACCTTATGTTTGGGGTAGTTTATAATGTTTATAAGTTTACAATGTGTATAAGAAGGCTGAGCACTGAAGAATTGATGCTTTCAAATTGTGATGCTGGAGAAAACTCTTGAGGGTCCCTTGCACAGCAAGGAGATCAGACCAGTCAATCCTAAAGGAAACCAGTCCTGAATATTCATTGAAGGGATTGATGGTGAAACTAAAGCTCTAATACTTTGGCCTCCTGATGTGAAGAGCTGACTCATTGGAAATGACCCTGATGCTGGGAAAGATTGAGGGCAGAAGGAGAAGGGGGTGACAGAAGATGAGATGGTTGGATGACATCCCCTATTCAATGGACATGAGTTTGAACAAACTTTTGAACAAACTCTGGGAGATAGTGAAGGATCAAGAAGACTGGCGTGCTACAGTTCATGGGGTTGCAAAGAGTCAGACATCATTTAGTGACTGAACAACAACAATAATGTTCCTAACCTGAGAAACTTCTATGTTTCTCAAAACTACATTGGAGAGTCCCTACTGAAATCAGGAAGCCATTTATACAAATGTGCCTTCTGAAAAGTGTAAACAAAGTTCCTGAAAGACAGGAGCACTGGCTACCGAATGTCTTCTGCACATGGATCAGGGCAGCTTCTTGGCATAATGAATAGCACATAACAAGAAAGATGGTGAAACTTCAATTTTTGGACCAGTTTAGGCTGCATTGCCCACACTGTCTACAGCGTGAGGTTTGGCGTTAGATTGACTTTTTCTTCTTGCTATGCGTATATTCTCAGAAATCTGGGACTAGAAATATTTGAGGGATAAAAAAATGAAACTATGATTCTTACTTAGTACATATTCACGCTTAAAAAAAGTGTTTTCCTGTGAAAGCCTCTGTCATAATGCTACTATCCTTTAGTGAGATGTGTATAAGAGACAGCAATATTACTTATCACTATAGCACTAAGAATTACTACCTATTACTTAAGGTGTCACTGAGGACTTTCCTTAAGCCAGATAATCAAGATACTTCTCAGGCACACTTTTATAATTCTCTGCTATTTATATATGATTTTATATATTGTGGGGTTGGGTGGGAGGGGGAGTAAAATAGATAATTGTCCATTTCTTACATGCAGCATGTATCTGTTTTTCTAGATAAGAATTTTTAGTGACTGTTGGATGGAAGATGCTGTTTCTGAAAGGTCATAGTTAAGAGATCATGGGAAACATGTTACAAGAAAATGTTTAACTTTTGAAAAAAAAAAAATACTTTCAGTAAAATGAACTTCCTCCTACCTCAGGCAATATTAGTCAAGAACAGACAAAGGGTTTGGTGATTTGAGAGATTTGCATTGGAAAAAATAATAAACAAGTGAAGGTTGTTAACAGAGTCTATTAAACAGTAAAGGAATCAGAGGAAAAAAATAAGGCATCGTGGAAAAAGCATGAGCTTTGAAATTGCATAGGCTTCAGTTTGACTGAAATCAGGTTTCATTTTTTATTCAGTTCACTAAGAATTATGTGAAACTTGATTTCTTTGAATTCTGTTTTCTTCACCTGTAACCTAAGATGGAGTTATTTCTCAACTATTATTTATCAAGCTCTTAATATGTACCAGTCTCTTTTGCAAACAGTGCTGCAATAAAAATGCATGAATGTGTATCTTTGCATGTTGCCATAATTACATAGCATGGTAAAATCCTAGAAGTGGAATTTCTTTTCATAGATTTTCTAAATATACTGTAGAAAGCTTAATCAAGTTATACTCAATCAATAGCCAAAAAAGTCTTGCCCACACTTCACACCTTTAATTCTGGTAAGCCTCAGTATTTAATGTTTAAATATTTGCTAACTTAATAGGTAAAATTATATTTTTTATTTTAATTTGGTCATCTTTATCATGCTAAATATTTTCATAAGTTTACTGGCAGTACTTTGAATTATATAAGTGAAACTACTGTAATTTAAAATCCTGAAGTCTGTGTAAGTTATGCAGTTCTGCATTGACTTCATTTTTCAATTCTTTACTAATTTTAAACTATTTTTTTATTAATGCATACAAGTCAGATCTGCATTGCATGAACATCTTTTTCACTAGAAATAGAATTGCCATTTCCATCTACCTTCAGCTCCTCTGAATCTGTTTTTTTTTTTTCTTTAAACATGAAACCACGGGGGAAGTTTCGTTTCTCATTTACCACTTCTCCACCTGAGTTGTCAGTTTTGTTTTTGGTCTAAACAGAGGGTAAGAGAGAGGGCATCTCATTAAATCACGGTCTTTGGGCAAGGTTAGAGTAGATTTATCTACTTTACATAACTTTTAAACTTTGTTTGAAAATAAATTTAAACCAGAGATGTTCTTATGTTTAAAATAATCTTTTACACCTAAAAATCTTTAAGATCAATAAAAGTATCTTCATTGGGGGATGCCAGTGATGGGGATGCACATTTCTTTAAGGAAATATAGATGATATTTAGGAAATAACCATATCAAAATGGCAGTTACATGAAGAAACTTGTGTATGGACAAATACAGGTTTTTCCCCAAACATTGGAAAAGATTAAATAAAGTGATTTGACTTGTCATTTTCTCTGCATATATCAAGGTTCTTGTTGGATGGCAATACTTCATTCTTTGATTTAAAAGATAACTAGAGGCTTGTAAACTCCATGAGGAAATAAATTTTACCTCTATCCCTTTACATTCTACAGAGTCGAGTAGGCAACCCACTCCAGTATTCTTGCCTGGAAAATCCCATGGACGGAGGAGCCTGGTGGGTTACAGTCCATGGGGTTGCAAAGAGTCGGACATATATATTAGATGACTGAGAATGAGCTAGTGGTTCAATTTTAATAGGAAATTTTAATCCATTTATGTTTTTATTGTATTATTACAATACCAATTGTGTTATTACAATATAATATTATGTTATTGTATTGTATTAGTTGATATGTTTATTTTTATATATGACATTTTCTTTTGTATTTTATATTTATTATATTTTTTCTTTGCCTTATTTTTCCCTTTCTTGCATTCTATCAAGTACTTTAGACTGAATATTAGCAACAGAAGTCAGTGGGTATGTATCAGCTGTATTTGTACAACATGTGTTTGTGTGTTTGCGTGTGTGTGTGAGACAGAGAAAGAGAGAGAGAGAGAGGGAGATGTGGGGTTGAGGGGAGGGGGGAGAGAGAGGTTTTGTGAGTGGATGACTGCAGTACGCCGGCTTCGGAATCCATAAATCATAATAAGGAATCCATCAGTTAGATTAACAAATTTCTGGCTGTCATAATGCATTGTGTACAATAGACACTTTGCACTCACAGTTTGATGTTTGAGGTATTGACTATTTTCCAAGAAACTCCACTGGTCTAGGCATAAAAGTATAAAATTAAACCACTGACCTATGATGGGATGAGTAAGGACTTAATTAGCAGGTCAGGCTAAACACTTAGAATTGAGATCTCAATTTTGCTTTATTTTCTACACATCATACAGTATCTCTGAAGAGGTTAAACTTTACAAAATTTGTATGGAGCATTTTATATGCTATACAGGAATTTTCAGATTTAAGAATTTGTGAGCATTTTACAACAGACAGTTCTTACACACTGTCTATATGGGAAGAAAGCAGAATTGTCTGCTAAAAACTCGGCCACAGAAACTTAAAAAAAATTTTTTTAAAATAGTCTTTACTCACAATTATTGATGAAAAAATTTTATTTGATCTAAGAACGTCACAAGAATATCTATAGCTTCTGCAAATATAGGCTTAAAGTATTCTAGCAAAAAGTACCTTTTATATTTCATTTAAACTAATAGTAATAAGGAAATAAAATCTTTCTAATCATAATTGATAGAGGCTGCTGTTGCTAAGTCACCTCAGTCGTGTCTGACTCTGTGCGACCTCATAGACGGCAGCCCACCAGGCTCTCCTGTCCCTGGGATTCTCCAGGCAAGAATACTGGAGTGGGGTGCCATTTCCTTCTCCAATGCATTCACGCATGCTAAGTTGCATCAGTCATGTCTGACTCTGTTGATAGAGGCTAGCAGATAAAAATGCTAAATTTTCCATCAATATTGACAAATATGAAGTACTCATAGAGGAAGCCTAACTAACTTGTTAATATGGGAGTGATAGTAAACTAGCTAATTATTAAATCCTCTTCATTAGAAAAGAAAAAAAATCACTGAATAACGTCAGGTTGATGATATCTTAGGTCTTTGCTGATAGCTCAGTTGGTAAAGAATCCTCCTGCAATGAAGGAGACCCTAGGTTGGGAAGATCCACTGGAGAAGGGATAGGCCACCCACTCCAGTATTCTTGGGCTTCTCTTGTGGCTCAGCTGGTAAAGAATCCGCCTGTGATGATATCTTTACTCGGTCTGCAGAGCATTACAAAAATAATATGAACATTGTATCATATAAATCCTTCAAATGGGCCACTTGCCTAAAACAACAATTCAACTTAATTATGTGTGCCCAACTCAGAAAAGGCTCCACTGTAATTTTAAAGTGCCATTGGATCTTAGAAATTTGGTACTCATGTACATAAACCAAGAACTTTTTAGGTTAATAATGCTTGTCAAGTAAGGTTTAATGTTGAAGTTTAATCAATCTGAGGATGAAATTTCCATTTATCAGACACATTTTGGTAATGTAGCTCTGTTAAGAAACTGACAAAGATAAGAGACAAGAGGCACTTATCTGCAATTAAAAGTCAAAGCTAGAGTAGATTTTCTCTGTCTACTGACATGTAAAGTCTAGTTGTACTGCTTACTCACAGAATCGATAAAAGCAAAGAATGTTGACTCAAAGAAAAGAACGGAAAATAAGAACAGGCATTTGCAAGGGATAATCCAACCTACAAGCTCTGTGGAAAGCAACTGAATCCAGTACCATTTATTCACAAATACTCCAGTAGTTAGAATTATCCTTCTGCTTTTCCTCTGGATGGCACTGCTCTCTCTCATGGTGGAGGCATCATCTTGACAGCAGGCTCCATCAGGGGCTCTTTGAGAAACAAATTTGTAATTCTTTTACTATTGCTTGACTTTTGTGAATGAGCTGTGCAGGAAAACTGAGGCTCACTTTTCTCTGTGGCATGCACATTTGATAAGTCATTTCTCGCTTCTGATATCTCTTGAGGGGGATAGAGAATGATTTGAGGAGTCAAGATGAATCAGAGGAAGATTTCTTTTACTCAGCTTCCCATCATACTGTGTATTTCTGCATCTATTTAAAAACTAACTTGTGACCCCTAGTAACTTATGTCCCCTCTCAGTCACGCACATAGCTTCCTTTAAGACTGTTCTTACTTAGAGTTGTTCTCACTCTGGGGTAATTTTGACTTGTTGGAGAGGACGAACTGTGGGACTCCCAGGAATGTCAGGTTAGTTTTCATCTTTCTATATGGCCCATATGGACTAAATGTGTGTTTGTGACTGTGTGTGCCTTAATTTTTAAATTAATTATAAGTGATCAGACAACTTCTTATCCAGGCTTTAATGAAGAGCTTTTCTGTGGTAAGTTTTCATAGCGACATACCAACTAATTACATTTATAATTTTCTCTATCAGAGTTATACTATCTATAGAATTATGCCTATATTCCTTCCATCACTGGTACCTTATGAATATAAAGTATGCTAAGATTTTTATAAGGCACACAGTTAGCATATCCACTTAAAATATTTAAAAGTACAACAGTATATTTTCTTCAGTGTGAAAATGGAAAAATAAAAGGGATGATACAGAAGTAAGATAGCTTCTAATATTTGTTAAATGAAAATGATTAAGAGTCATTTGATAATCTAGTTTGGAAATTTTTATGTAACATTGAATAATTAATGATAG